>CM075815.1:35065955-35665955 GCA_037975025.1 Excoecaria agallocha | reverse complement strand
TTCTTTGAACAGTAGCTCACTGTACCCCATTCAGTTTTGATCATCACTTAGAAAATTATTAGAATAAAATGGGTGCAGAATTTTGGCAATATTCCTTCATGAAAGTTAAGCTAATATGAATCAATTTTAACCATAGTTTTGTCTCAAAGGATTTTTACTTCTCTACTAACAGTTATAGCAAAAATGTAGCAATAACATTATAACAATAGGGCAGCAGCTCAAAATGAGCTTCAAGTTAGATCTAAATCTTAGGAAGAAGTACCAATTGGATTTAAGTCAATTGAAGGTGTATAACTTTAGATATTCTAAAATTATAGAAGCTAGTTTCAGCAATTCTTTACATGCATTGCTTCTTTTTACAAGTCCTATCTTGAATATTTTACTTCATTCTTTTTGGTTTATTAACTCATGCTATAATGTACATATTTATAGAAATTTCTGTTTTGAAATACATTAAAAACAACCATAAGACACACATTCCCATACTGTGGTCAAATCACCACCTAGCTACAATCTTTAGCTACCTCTTTGCCTTTCTTCTTCTTCTTAGCTTCCTCCTCTACAAATCATGTTTTCATACCATCATGTATCAAAATTACAACATTCATTCTCCTTAGGAAAGCCATCCAACGAGATAGAAGGAGAAGAAAATGAAGAGATAAATTAAAGTCTTGAATCCATACCTTGTTAATTCCACTAAAAAATTCTAAATCATCCACATGCAAGAGAGTTTAAAAATCTGCATTTGTTTCTTTTTTTCCTTGCAAAATTTGTCCTCCCCCTATTAAGAACCAAGAAAATGGTTTCTCTCTCCAAGATGCAAGGTTTTTAGCACAATAATAGAAGGGCAAAGTAGCCTTCTGCTCCCCCATCTATCTGTATGTTACACTACAAGAAAATGCTAAAATAACAACGAAAAAATAGCAATTGAAATATTTTTGTTGCTAATTAGCAACGAAAATGGAATTTTGTTGCTAAATTAGAAACGAAATTCTGATTTCGTTGCTAAAATTCAGTTAAATTTTTCATTTTAGCAACGAAAATGCAAATGGTTATTTTTCATTGCTAAATATGGAGGGAAATTTTAGCGCCAAAATACACCAATGGAATTTTACATTGGAAAGCTTATTCCATTGCTAAATAAGGAGCGAACAGATGGCACAAAAATTTTTAGTAGCGAAAATAGCAACCGAAATTTATTTCATTGCTAAAATAACAATGGAATATGTATGCCATTGCTATTTTAGCAACAAAAGAGTTTTCCGTTGCTAATTTGGAAGTGAAAATTTTTAAGCTCCTTTAAATAGCAACATAATATTTATTCCATTGCTAAAATAGCAACGAAAATGAAATTTGGTTGCTACTTTAGGTACCTTTAAAATTTTCAGTATAAAAATAGCAATGAAAAGTAATTCCGTTGCTAAAATAACACAAAAATGGTTTTCGTTACTATTTTTGCTACTGAAAATTATTAAGCTCCCCTAAATAGCAACCAAATCATTTTTTATTGCTAAAATAACAACAAAAATCAAATTCGATTGCTATTTAAGGTACCTTTAAAATTTACAGCATAAAAATAGCAACGAAAAAGGTTTTTGTTGCTATTTTCACCACTGAAAACTTTTAAGGTCCCCTAAATAGCAACCGAATATTTTTTTTTCATTGCTAAAATAGCAATGAAAATGAAATTCGGTTGCTATTTTAGGTACCTTTAAAATTTTCTGCAGAAAAATAGCAACAGAAACCATTTACGTTGCTATTTTAGCAGCAAAATTTGTCCCGTTGCTATTTTGTACTACAAATTTTAAAGGTACATTAAATAGCAACTAATACTTGTTGATTGCTAGGCTTCATTCAAACAGCAAGCTGTTTATTTGTTCCATTTAAAGAGCGAGCTGTTTATTTGTTCCATTTAAATAGCAAGCTGTTTATTAGTTCTATTTAAAGAGCATGCTATTTATTACATTATGTTCCAAAGTACATTATTATTTCTGACTGACTAACTTACCAATAAATTTTTTTTCTGTATAGTTAAATAATTAATTTGAAATTTAAAAAATTGAGAAAATAATATAAAATTAAAAAAATAAAAACACATATTTATCATGATGTTTGTTCATCATATTAAATGAACTTATTTGAATGTTTATTTTTTTATATTATGTGAATTTATTTTGATATTTATTACATCTGATAAAGTAAATCAAATACAGATACTAGTTGATTCCTTTGTTTCATTCAAATAACAAGCTGTTTATTTGTTCCATTTAAAGAGCGAGTTATTTATTTGTTCCATTTAAAGAGCTTGTTGTTTATTACATTATGTTCCAAATTACATTATTATTTCTGACTGATTGGCTTATAAATAAAAAGGTTTTTTTTTTCTATATAGTTAAATAATTAATTTGAAACTTTTAAAAAATTGACAAAATAATAGAAAATTAATAAATAATATACATGTTTATCATGATGTTTGTTCATCATATTAAATGAACTTATTTGAATGTTTATTTTTTATATTATGTGAACTTATTTGGATTTTTATTACTGTTGATAAAGTAAATCCATTATAGATACTTGTTAATTGCTTTGTTTCATTCAAATAGCAAGCTATTTATTTGTTCCATTTAAAGAGTGAACTATTTATTTGTTCTATTTAAAAAGCAAGCTGTTTATTTGTTCCATTTAAAGAGCATACTATTTATTACATTATGTTCCAAATTACATTATTATTTTTGACTGACTGACTTACCAATGAAAAAAGTTTTTTTTTGTAGAGTACTATAAGTAATTAATTAATTAATACGAAATTTAACAATTTTAAAAAATAATTGAACATGATATTATAACTACATCGTTTTATTTTTATTTCTTAAAGTCTGCATGTGCTATGTGTGTAACTCTTCTCTAGTTCTCTTTCACTTTCAATTTTCATATTTTTCCTAGCCCACAAATGAAGTACCCTATTTTCTCTGCACCGCTGCTATGCACTCTGCCTCTGATCTTCATAGCAGCAGTCATAGGCCAATGATTTTCGTTTTGCTTCACTCATATTTCACTCTCTTTGTGACTCAAGGTATGTATTTAATTTCATCCACTTCGATCTATTCTTGAAGTTCTCCGCTTTGATTTCCTATTAATCTAGATCTTTTTTAACTAATTAAGGTCAGATTTATTTACATTTATCATTTCTCTTTCCTTATGTATATATGTGTGTTCATGTTTCTGTGAATATCTAAAACATAGCAATTTCCCTATTCCTATTTCTTCTCTTCACTCACCACTGTGACTCCCTCCTATTTTTGATAGAGCCAAAAAAGAACATTTAATTTTTTCTTTAATTTGAGCTGCTTTGTGTACTCGCCATCAAGGTTAATCCTTGAACAACAAGATAAATGTAAGTGTAGATTTTGTCTTCTTCTCTATCACTCTCCTTAGTTTTCATACAAGGTAACCTACTGTGAAATTTTAAAACTTGTCTTGTTTGATCACTAAGCTGGAGGTTTACTGAAATTAAATTTGCTATGTTAAGACACCTTTTTTCTAGTTCTTCACAGTTGATGATTTTGAGATTGCACTTCTATTGGCATGACCAAGCATTCTGTATTTTGTTGGTAAACTGGGCCAATTTACTTCATTTATTTGTTCTATGATAGATCTCATAGGTGCTTTGTGTACTCTTTGGTGCTTTATGTGTGTTTGTAATTTGTTGGCTCATTCAAAAATTTCAGCACACTCTTTGGAATTGTCCATGATATGCTTTTAAGATTGAGTGGCACTACAATGCGTCCACAGGATTTCAATGATATGTTAGTATCTTTCTTATTATTTTGTTATAATGGCCTCATAGTTTTGGCATATGCTATTTCATTTATATTTGAATCATTTGATAGTTTGGTAAACAACAACTTTCTTAATTGAACCTTTCCTATGATGAAAAAATATAAATGAAATTGAAATATTTTTCTGAATTATTTTTATTTTTCCAAATTCTTTTAGCTTTTAATCTTTAATAGTAAATTAAAAATAAAATGGATTTTCTTCCCTATTTTATTTCTTGCAATAGTATCAAATCAACAATTACTCAACTCAATATTTCATCCTAGCCTATTGTAGGCTGTAACTCATCTTATGCTGCTAATTTAATTATTTCTATTAAGCTGTGGGTGCCGGTTATTGATATTAACCATTTCAAACATTATCTTTTATTTTTTAGCTATATTATCATAGTTTCTCTAATGAATTTATTGAATAGGTGGACATATATATTATTAATAAACACATGACTTTTAAAATTCTATTTATAGCACTATCATTTGACACCTAGCATTGTTTCTTCCTACTATTTTTGCCATTCCAAGTCAGCTTGTCACTTTTCAATATAAGAATCTAATATATATTTATTTAATAAACTGTTGAATTTACAAAATGGGAATGCTACTTTTGATATTCACCATCTGTGTAGGTACTTGATAATTTATATTAGTTACGACGCACATGTTTTTCTACTAAAATTTGTGTTCTTGGTTGTTCTTAATCACCTGAAGGGTTAATGTTGTTGTTCAAAAAGAGCTCCACAAACTAAAGTCTAACCACTCATGCATACATCTGGAGTTTGACATATCGGGGACTGGTACCACGTAAGTTAATGAGTTTATATATATAGCCATCACTTCTAGGAATGCAATGATTATTGCAAATTCGCTCTTTGTATTCCTCTTACGTACATTATTTAGTTCAGGCCTAGAATTCCACTATCTTGTATTTGGAGTCAGAGTGAGTTGCTAGAGAGAGGAAAAGAAAGCAGCAACCAATGAATTCATATGAGGATATAGAGTCTAGTCATTTATGTCAACTAGATGTTCTATAATTTTAATTTTAGGTTATTTCAGAATATTGATTAATAAAATTCATTGGTGTAAGATAAATTTATTTTAGGAGATTTTGATATTGAAACTGGTTAAATTATTAGTAATGAAATGTTGATATTGAAAATTAATAGTAATTTTTTTTAAATTAACAATATTTTAGTGATAGAATAGCGATGAAAAAATCATCACAAGGTTTTTTATACTAGTTGTTGAATTTAGCAACAGAATTAAACTTCGGTTGCAAAATTTAGCAATGGAAAATAAATTATCGTTGCTAAAATTAGCAATGAAATTTGAATTCTGTTGCTAATTTTGATCAATCCACCGAATGATATGATGGTTAGATTTAGCAACGGTTATAATTTTCGTTGCTAAATTTAGCAAAGGAATAATATTTCCACTACTAAAAATAGCAACTATCAACCGAATTGTTTTGTTGCTAAATTCCGTTGCTATTTTTTATTAGCAAATGGAAAATATCAACTTTTTGTTGCTAATTTTTGTTGCTAAATTGCCATTTTCTTGTAGTATTAGAAATGTGTCCCTATTTGTTTATTTCTTTGAAATTTGACCCATACTTATTTCTTTTCTATAATTGCACCCTATCTTCGATTTATTTTATTGATTTGACCCACTAATACTTAATTTTATTACAATAGACCACTTCGCTAAAATTTCTTTTTCAATTACACACTTGTATATTAAAAATTTAATTGATTCTTTAACCCTTTGTCACATAAAACCATTAATCCATAAGGTCTTAACTTACAATAATTCTTCTAATTGAGCTTGATTTGATATTAATAACATGATTATGCTTTGAATTCTACTAGGGCCTATTTTGGGTCCTTACAAATTTAAACATTCAACATACCTCTAGAAGCAAGATGATGTAGAAAATAAGGCTTAACAATCATAGGGCAAAGTGAAGAAGTGCACCTACGTAAAAAATACTTCATTGCCATAGTCACACAAAACCAGTATGTTAGATAATTGCTATCAAGTGTGTATAAAGAGAGGGAAAGCATCTTAATTCTACAAGTGTTGGTTTGGTTTAAGACGATGAAGTAAAAGATTTTAAATTGGTCATTGTAGCATTTGATCAAACACATGGTAAGCACAACAACAAGCAAGCAAAAACAAGAAAAATCTAAACCAAACTCATGCCAAAATTGAAGTCAAACCTGGATATAACCAAACAACAATGTAATATCAATTTCGAACAACCAAAGCCATGCAATGGAGCATCAAAACTACCATAAATGAGCATGTGAGAACCAAATCCAAAAGAGAAAATGAAAAGAATAACCTCTATTCAATTCATCAAATCAAAATAGAATCAAAATTGCACTGAGGAATTAATTAGAGAGAGTAAACTTACTTGATTTTATTGTGGCTACTAAGTGAAGAAGAAAAAATACAAAAAAAATTGAATGACTTGGTAGAGAGTGTGCGTTTGTCTCAGTTGAGAAAATGAAAAGTGGCTTTTAAATGGCTTATTTGTCAATTGGGTTAAGGAAGGGTTACTTTTATAGGGTGAGGAGCTCGGTTGGATTGAAAATCAACCCTATGAAGGTGTTTTCTATTGAACTAAGGGAATTCATGCCTCGGTTGGGTTGAATTTCAACCCTACGAAGGTGTTTGCTTTGGGACTGGGTAAAGAGTTGCCTTAGTTGGATTGAAAATCAACCCCTATGGAGGTTATTACATAGTTATAAAATTTTTGACAATTTACTCAAAGCAAAATCTGATTTTTTAGCTCAATAAACATTACTTTGTCCTTATGTATACCCTCAAACTCACTTTAAAATAGATTTTTAATTCAAAATAAAGCCACAAAATTACTTACATAAAAAATAATAAAAAACTCAAATTCAACCAACCTTGAACACTTAACCTTTACTAAACCAAAAAAACTAACATGAAACAAATAAAAGAACACGTACCTAGAATTTTTCACTTTTTGTCAACTTTCACACACTCAAAAAGTATAATTCCACCTTAGGTTCAACAAAATTTTACTTTCCCTTAATAGACACCCTAAAAACTATAGGACCTCTTCAATTAATGTAGAAGTACATTCTAATTTAAATACAATAATTAAGCATAAATATCATTAGAAGTAGCTTTTTTTAAAAAAAATGCACATTTCATCCTTTAATTCAATAAACTAACATCTTAACTCATGAATTGAATGAAAAAACATAGTAGAGCTAAGAAAACACAAAGAACATAAATTGAACTATAAAAGCCTATGAAATTAAACTGAAGATAGGATAACAAAGCATTAAAAAGAATACACATGACACGAAAACTCAACACATAAAAAATAATTGAAATTTAAAGGGAAATTTTAGAAAAGTTATGGTTTATTAAGTCCCAGCTTGATTCATGTTACTCTTTAGAGGCTAAGCTTGTGATCCAAATAATGCTCTCTTTGGACTTTACTCCTTATTTTCTCCCATCATTAGGAGAAACTTGTTAAAGCTAAGCAAGGTTGGAAATTCCATATCTTCAATAATGTATGAATTTACCTTAGGTTCTTTAAATACAAACTCTACTAGCTTTTCTAGCATTAATAAATTCACCAATTGGACTAAATTCAATACCTCTTCTTGAGAATTAAACACTTCTTGCTCTTTTGGTAAGAAATCCTTCACATAAGATTCGAATTCATCTTCCAAGCTATAGGACTTTCCTTCAATAATGATTGGTTCCTCCTTTAACTCATGCACCCCATACTCAATTTCTTTATTATCCTTTATTGGCATATGACTCAATTCATTCTTGTTATCACCACCACATTTAAGTAGCATAAAAAAACTCAAGAGTATCAGTTTGAATTCTAACTTTTTAATTCCCATTTTTTTATTTTCGAATAAAGTCACTTGACTCTTAATCTTCATCTTGATTTTCTAACTTCTCCTCTTGGAATTTCAATGAAGTCTCCCACTTTTCCTTTTCAGCCTTAAATTATTTGTCTCAAATTGTAAGCAAATCTAGAAGACTTTGAACTTTGGAAGTCGTGAATTCTTATGGCACCTATAGAGAATAAGAATCTTCTAAGGATGGTGTATAATAGACTGTTAAAGGTTGATAAAGTTGTTATAGTACTTGCATCTTTCTCCTCAAATCTTCCATTCTTGCTCTTAAAAAAACCAAATCATAATCTTGGGGAAAACCATACATCATTTGAAAAGGCATCAAAATCTTCCTTGAAAGAATAACACCAAATCAAAAGCAAATAAAAATAAAAATTGTAGGCTAACTTAACTAAAGATATCGAATAAACAACACTATTAGTTCCTGGCAACATTGCCAAAAACTTGATCGATGTTTGGCAAGTGTACTGGGTCAACTAAGTAAAATAAAGGAATATATTTAAAATCCTAAGAATATTAAATGCAAGGAAACATGGATTGCTAAGTAAAATATCTATAATTGAGTTGACTTAGTCTGAGATGTTTCTTATGTTCTATAAAATAATTATAAATCGGACTAAACTAAATTAATAATTAAGTAAATAAAAAAGTAAGATTAAACTAAAATAAATTAAATGTAGAGTAAAACTTAAATAATGGATAACATTAATAGCTAAAACACTTCTGCTAAGAAACTATCTTCCTCACTTTTTGCTGATAATGACTCAATTTTATATAACACAAGTTTCATGGAAAACTGACTAAAGATAGATATCTTATTTAAAATATCATTCTAGAATATTAAATCCTCTATTAAGAATAATTTAATACCTATCATGGAAATTCAATTTTTAAACTCCTAAACCTTTGTCAAATCCTCTTTTAAGAAACTTAACTCTAGCTCGATCTTAATTTAGATTCTTAAGCCTAATCAACTCATGAACAAAAACTTCTTACCTCAGTTTTCAGAACACAATAACACATTGACATGAGTAAAATAAGTTAAGAACATGCATATCATTGATTTAAATCTAAATTAACATTCAATCATCTATTTGAAAAATCAAACATCAATTCAGCCATAACCACATATAAGATTTAGTACATGAATTAAGAAATAACAAACTTGTATTTAAATTAAACTCAAATTCAAGTCATTACAAGAAGAGACTGAGGGTTCAAGTTTCCTTCAGTAAAAGTAAGGAATTACTTACTATTCATGATTAAAACAAATGAAAAATTTAAAATATACAAATACTATACTCATAAAGCTTCAAACTTGCTCTTTATGTCTTTACATAAAAGTAATAAAAAGGTTGGAAACTGTAAGAGAATTCAACTAAGAAAAAAAGAGAACTAGGTCTAAATTCTAATGTACAATTAACTATATCCTTAATTTTGATGTTAAGCACACTGAAATACCCTAAAATGGAAGAATCCAGCTACCACCAAACTTCCTAAACTAGTAAAATTCTAATAAAAGTAATAACTGGAAACAAATCCATTAGTAAGGTTGAATTTCAACGCAATCGAGGTGATTAGTTCCTTATAGGTTAGCCTTGTGCCTCGGTAGGGTTAATTTCATCAATGATACACTTTCTTCCTCTAAGAACCTCAATTGGGTTGATTTTTAACCCTATCAAAGTGATTTATTTTTTTCTTTAAAATCACCTGTAAAATACCACAATGCAATTATACACACATAAATTAAAGATTTACAAAATTAAACACCAAACCAACTAAATTGACATTAAAATAACTCTTGAAAACACAAAAAAAATACACTAAGAAATATAGATATAATTCAAAACTATCACTTTTTAATTAACAACAATTTATTTTTATTGATTTCAAAAGTTTTAATAGACTAAACACCATATTCTTATTAGTTGACCAGTGTTTTAATTTAGTTTCAATCAGGACACTCTAAGTTTGTAGAAGATAAGCTTATTTAGATTTTAGATACATATTTAATAATATGGGTTTAATAGTTTCTTTTTCTCGTCTTTTTATTTTATTAAATGTGTGGTGGGTGGTGAATTTGTTGCTTAGGAATATATAAATCCCCATACCCATGTAACACTTTGAGCTATTTTGATTTATTTGTATGTTCACATGTTTTATTCCTCATTGTGATTATCTCAATGTTCATTTTATACAAGTATTTTATAATTCTCTTTCTTTAGATAATTGGATTTTTAATTATTTAGATTAACTAGTTGAATGCTTTGTTTTTGCATGTTGTAACTGAATATTTGATAGTAATTCTAGAAGATAGGCTATTAGATCTATAGTTATGGCATTGTAAATTTATAATTAGTTGAAGAATGAATGGGTATTGGGTTCATTAGCTCTAGAATGGGAAATTAATCCATGTATAGAATTTATAATACTTATGCTTAAGCTAGCTATTGGATTGGATACAAAATGATAAGTCAAATAGTTAGAGTAATTGGCTCTAAAATGGGAAAATTGGATTTTATTGTGTCATCTACATGTATATCATTTTAATTTTATGTTAAAAATATAATTTGCATTGGGTATGGGGGGATTAAAGACTTAAGTAGCATTTTTAGTGATTGTTTTACCTAAATTTCTATTCTCTATTTTTATTCCACTTGATTGCATTGCATTTTTAATTATTTTAATTTATTTTTGTTTAGTAAATTCAAGTTGATATAATTTTAATCAGCAAAACAATTGGGAAATTCTTTGCGTATCTTAGTAATTAATCAATTTTCTCCCACAAACACAATCTCTAGGATACTATATTTTGAGGCCTTAAATATATTCCTCTATATTACTTTGTCGATTTAGTATACCTGCTGAGTACTGCTCCCACGTGTGCTATGCTATAGTATTGCATTATTTTATCTTTTCTACAATTATTATTATGCTTAGTTTTCCTAAGTTTATCATGTTTATGAAAGAAGTACATGTTTATGTCATGTCAATAGCTTACTTTTGATGCTTAATTGGTAGAATCTTAAGTTTCATGTAGTATATGCTTTATGTTTTTCTTGTTATCTCTTTTTTTTATTATTTTCAAAGTCTATAGGATGTTTAGTTATTTTTCTAACTATACTTAAGGCTAAGATGGCAAGATTCAAGTTTAGTTTTTAAGGACTTAGGTAACCTTGGGGAAACTATAACTATAACTATAATATGCATAACTCACTTTTCTATAATGGATGAGGACACAAATACTCTAAAAAAACAAAAGAAAAAGAAAATGATGTAATAAAATGTCTAGTGGAATAGAGCATAAATTGCACCCACCGAAGTGAAAAAAATAGAATAATTGTAAAGTTCCTATAAATATCATGAGAATTGTGAGTTAATTGTAAGATTAACCCTTGTCCCAATGGCTATATTGTTTCTTAAGATTCTTAAGCGTGAAGATTGTTTATCATAGTTGAGTAGCTTGGTTAGACTTTTGACTTTATGTTCTCTATATTGATTTTCACAACTTGTCTACTCTATCATTATTGAGCTTTGAAAGTTAGTTGTTGACTACTTTTCCTTAAGTACTCTTTTATATTTAAGATGATCTTAGGTAAGGCTATATTTATTTTGAGAAGATAAGTATTTTTGCTAGTTCATTCACTTAGAATTTGGCATTCTTGCTTAAGGAAAAATAAGGTTTAAGTGTTAGGAAATTTCATGTCATGAAACATAACATTGTTATTTAGGCTAATTGAGTTTCATTTTCTTAGTTCTTTTCATATGTTTTGTTAATTTTGTATATTATGTTTTACCATTTTTTTTCTTTGTATTTGTAGAATCTTTTTGTTCTATTGTGTGTTTTAAAGTGCAAATGGGAGGTTTGATTTAAAGAATTAAAAGATAAAGGACAAAAGGAAGGATTTGAGGTTGTACTAACTCATTATATAGCCTTCCTGTAATGACTTATGCCCTGTTGTGTTGAGCCATCACTAGAGAGAAGCAGTGCCAACTTGACCCTACCCATGCCAACTCTTTGCAAAGGTACCTTGTGTGGACCCACCTAAATCAGCACCAGTATGTTGAGTCATCACCATGGCTAATCAATGCAACCTTTGAAGCACCTTTTCATATTTACACCTCTTTCAGAAAAAAGGAACCAATTGGGATACTTTGAGGCCTATAAATATATACAGCTAGCCTTATTTTGGGTAGACAAATGACTATAAAATAACCAACAATTCAATTCAAAAATATTATGAGGAAAAAAGCAAACTTCAAGGAAGAGAAAATATTTAAAAAGGTCATTCATTAGCCAAGTATTTTTCTAAAGAAATATTGAGGAGTCATTAACCATTTTCTTCTCTTATTTTTAGTTATTTCCTTAATGTTATTTCTTCTCCTCTGTATTTTGTTTGCTTTGAACACAATGTATTTAGGCTGAGTTTTATTTAATTAGGATTGCAAGTATGAATTGATCTTTATAACTATATCATATTTAATGCATGAATTATTTAGATTCAATTAATTGTTTAATGTGTTATGTATGCTTGGTCACCATATGTAACATGTTAATCAACTTGTTCACAATGAGAATTGGGGCATGTTGGTGGAGAAAAAATTGAGTTTAGTCAAAGGATTGGAATGACTTAAAGACAAGGGTTTCACTTTGATGGGTAAAAGAATAGGCATAGATCTTCATGGTTTTCATCTATCTTTACAATGTGATGAAAGTACTTGTGGACTCTAGATGGTAATACCCTTATTTTCCAATGTGAATTGCAATTAGGGAAAGTAAGCCACATTCTCTAATCATTTACATGCATTTGTGTTGAATTGATAAATCTATTAATTGACCAATTCATTTTTCTAATTCTAATAAAGTAATTGAATTGTAATTATTTATTTACAAGTAAAGTTTTGTTTTTAATAGTTTGATTAATTTTAGGAAATTAGTAAACCAATTCTATCATATTAAATTTGCTTATCAATCTTAGTGTCTACTCGGTTAAAACAAAGCCATTTCAAGATCTCAGTGTTTGACACCCTACTCATTCTTTCTAAGTCATAATGCGAGGGTAATAAAACTTACACCATAGCACATGTGTTGGAGAAAGGTAAAGTAGTCCCTAAATTTGAAATCTTTAATGATGTTTTTGACTTGTTAACTAGAATAATCAAGCCCTTGCCAAGATTTTAGGACATTGCGATTAAGGTCAAGCTCATTGATTTAGATTTGTATTATCTAAATGGGGTGTTAACACCTGAGTTTTTGGTCATCAAGCCAAAGAGGAAGGAATTTTTAAGGTTAATGGTCATAGACTTAAACCTTATTTTATTGGTGATACATTAGATCCTGCCCAATCTATTAATTTGTTAAACTCTTTCAATCCATCCAATTATTCTTTCCTTTAATTTTTATTGTAGCATTATAATTGTTACTTTAAACTTTATTTTTAATTTGTCTTTTAGGTTCTTTCTTGTTGATTGTCTTTTTTAATGTTTAAGTATTTATTTTTTTTAATTTTGAGTATATTTTGGGAAGAAGGAAATTAAAAAGGTTCAGTCAGAGATGGACACGACTCGTGACAACCATCACAAGTCAATATAGAGACGACTTCTTCACGAGTCGTGAAAATTTTCCAACTCATGTCCGACTCATTTCTCATATCCGAATCAATTTTTGGATATTTATTTTTCTCAATGTTAATTTATTTCCATTTTTTTCTATTTATTTATTTGTTTTTCTCTTAGTTAACCACACATGGCCACTAAAAACTCAGGGAGTCATTTTTATTTCAAAACCCTAATTTGTGAAACGACATGACCTTTTGATCAACTGAGTCATTTCAACTTTTCCCTCTAACTTCTCCTATTCCCAGTGTATGTTAAATACTCCATTTATTATACGTCTTTTCCATATCTTATGCACTTTATAATCTTTTCTTCATTTCTTCTTCTTCTTGCATTTCTTCTTCCTTTTTGTCGTTATACAAATTCTTTTTTTCTTCCTTCGATTTCTTCATTATTGTTCTTTTGTGTTTCTTTCTTTCAACAATGATGGTAAGAACTAAGATCCCATCCTCTTCACATGCTCAATAAGAGGAGAATGAACCACAGCCAATGGACATTTCATTAACCTTTGGTGCTAGGTTTCCTATTTTTTTTTTGTAGAAGAAGGTAATCGTTTCCTTACTCTTAAGCATAGGCCAATCCTGCCCTGTAAGTATTTTTTAGACTATCTCCTTCAGCAAGTTGATATGTTAGTTACTATTAATAAAATGCTTTCTCAATGTGGTTTGTTAACATTTGTTCGCTATCATGGCCATTCTCATGTTGATTTAATGTTAGAGTTTTATACATATTTGAAAGTTAATGATGAAAATTCTAGGCTTTTAGACTATCATTTAGTTAGAGAGGATCATTCTCTTACATATTTCTTCATGCATAAATCTTTTGGTTTTAATTAAATTAGGTTATGCCATCCACCTCCTGCTTTTCATTCAAATGAATTTTGGATATTTCTCACTGATTTGACAACTCCATTTAAACCTAGGGATGTTATGTTTATGTTTATCAAATATTTCAAATATTGGATTTTGCATAAAATTCTTGCTTCCTTGGTTTTTAACAAAACTAAATTTAATTGAGTTTCCTATCAAGAGCTTTTCTTGATCTGGTGTGTTCATAATAAAAAATCTGTTAGTTGGCTGTATTGGATATTTAATCAACTTTTGCAATGTGTGGATTGTAAAGATGCCCCTCTCATGCATGGATATGTTATTTCTATAATTGCTCAGAATCGTTCTCTTGATCTTAATAGTTATTCCTTGTGTGTATTTTACTAAGCATTTTTTTTGTTCATGGTGAGGTTGTTAATAATGCTTTTCATCCCATTCTACATCATTCAAGATCTTGTTAGGCGTATCTTTAAAGTTCTTCTGCTATTTCTGCTGCAATAGTTGATAATAATACTGATGATGATGAATAGGAGGATCAGGATACTAGTGGTGCTGATATGGCTGATCCTTTTGATGATAGGACACCATTTCTTTTTGTTCCAATTTCTTCATCCATTAACATTCCATCCCTGCTTAAGCAAATATTGAGGAACCAATCAGCTATACAAAATCAACCAACTTTATTGGAGCAAGTCAATTGTAATTTGGTTCGATGTCAATGCAGAATATAGCACAAGATTGACACCTTTATTACACTGGTTGGTTATGTGGTAGCCTCTCCTCCACCTACACCATGATTTTATGGGAGATCTTTTTATCTTTTTCTTTTCTTTTATTTTACCCTTCTTTATCGTTCATTTCATTTCTTCACATTGAGGACAATGTTTTTTTTAAGTTTGGGGGAGTATGTTTAGTGTGTTTGCATGTTTGTTTGTGTTTTATGTGTTAGTTGCATGTGTTTTAAATGTTTTTTTTGTTTTTCCTAGAACTTTTGTTGTTTTACTATAAAGCATTGTTTATTTTGTATATAAAATAGGTTGTCTTGATATATCATTTACCCTTTATGCTCATCCTATCATTCTTTTAAAGTTTTTATCATATGTTTTATGTTTTTCAAGTTATCTCTTTTTACTCATTTAGTTTAGGTTTTTAGGGTTTTTAGTTGCTTCATGGAAACTATAGCCATAATTCTTACCCTTAAACACTTTTAATAATGGTTGTGGACTCGAAAAGAAAAATAGAAGCAATGCAAGATATATATCCAAAATTCCAATAAAGTATGGGATTGAGCATAAAACGCACCCAATACTATATTCTCTTGCAATTTTAAATTCATGGGATAAAGTCTAAAAGTATACCCATTCTTTGAAAAAAAAAGAATAAGAAAGACAAAACAAATAAAGTCTAAAAATGCCATGAGATTGGATTAAGGGTACGTGTGCTTACAATTGTCCTAAAAAGCAACTGAAAATTTTAGAACCTTAAAGTTTATGATCAAAGTTCTTTCCTTAACCATGTTTAGTTTTGAGACTTTATATTCTTTATTTTGAAATTAGTAAATTTAGGTGACTTGTTAAATTTAGAAAACATGCTTTAAGAATTGATTCACTAGTATTTTGAGTCTTTAAGGCATTTGATTAATTTTCAATTCTATCACATATGCATAATAAACAATAATCTATAGTAAAGTTTACTTAGTTTTATTGGCATTGAATTTTTTTCATTCTTTTCTCTTGCTTGAGGGTAAGCAAGGTTTAAGTCTGGGGGAATTTGATACCATATAAAATGGTCTATTATTTAATGCATATTTTCTTTACTTTAGGTAGCTAAGTATGTTAAATTATTTATATTTTGTGTGTTTTTGTATAGTTTATGTGTTTACTTGTATTTTAGGTAAATTTGGGTTAAAAAGGCAAAAGAAACAATTGAAAAAGTAAGCCAGAGCACAACTTGTGAAGAATGTTAGAGTTGTTATAGAGGCAAGAGGGACATGACTCGTGAAGGTTACCTAAGTCGGTCTAGTCATCGATTCTCAAGAGATGCAATTTTTCATCCCACCTTTTCTCAACCACCAAGTCTGTTAATTAGGCCTTTTATGGCAACTTTTTACCATAATACCTATTCTAAAGAGGCATAATTAGGGGTACAAATTTCTTTATAAATAATGACCAAAAAGAGAGTTTAGGATTTACACAATTGATATATAGAGATATATATAATATTGGTTTTCGGATGACTAGTTTTACATAGTTTATTAGAGGATGACAAAGGTACAAAGCCAAAGGAACAAGAGATTTATAAGAAAGTTTAACTAGAAAGTAAAATTTTGTGGAGTTTTGAAGTTTCTTTCCTAATTTTATTTTTCTTTTCTCGTCTAAATTTTTCTTTTTATTCTCTTGTTTAACTTTAATTTAAATATGTATTTTGGCTAGTTTTCTTTGTACTTTAGAAATGTGAAGTGATATTTCTTTAAGATCAAAACTATTTTTATTATAAATGAAGTATGATTTAATTCCATTTGTGTGATTTGTTTTGTTATGTATGCTTGATCACTATATTTAGCATCACTACAAGAAAATCTAGAAATAGCAACAGAAATAATTTCGTTACTAAATTAGCAATGAAAAACCAAATAGCAACGGAAAATAATTTTCATTGCTAAAATTGGTTAAAATTTGTAGATTTAGCAACAGAAAAATATTTGGTTATCTTCTGTTGCTAAAAGTGGAGGAAATTTTTAACGCTAAAATTTAGCAACGAAAATTAGCAACAGAATCACTATTTCGTTGCTAATTAAGGCACCAATAGATGGCGGGAAAAATTTGGAATGAAAAATAGCAACAAAATATGATTTATGTTGCTAATTTAGCAACGGAATTTACTTTTCGTTGCTATTTTAGTAATGAAAAATAGTTCGGTTGCTAAATTGCAACAATATTTTTTTTTTATTGTTAAAATAGCAACCAAAATATATTTTCGTTGTTATTTAGCAACTGAAATATAATTCCGTTGCTATTTTTCATATTCAATGAAAAAAAGCAATCGAATTTATTTTCGGTTGCTAAAATAGCATGCTAATATGGCGGCACTAGATGGCAGAAAAAATTTTTGACGAAATTTAGCAACGGAAACTAAATTCTGTTGCTAAAATAGCAACGAAATATATGTTCTGTTGCTATTTTGTAACCGATATGATATTCCGTTGCAATTTAGCAACATAGATTAAATTTCATTGCTATTTAGCAACCGAATTAATATTCCGTTGGTATTGTGGTCCCAAAGAGGTGAAAAAAATTTTGATCCAAAAATAGCAATAGAAATTAAAGTTCGTTGCTATTTAGCAACAAAATTTAAATTTCGTTGCTATTGAGCAACCGAATTAATATTCCGTTGGTATTGTGGCCCCAAAGAGGTGAAAAAAATTTTGGTCCAAAAATAGCAACGAAAATTTAATTCCGTCGCTATTTAGCAACGAATAATATTTTCCGTTGCTATTAAGCAATCGAAATTAAATTCATTTGCTATTTAGCAATTGAAACTAAGGGTATTTATGTAATTTTCTTATTGGTTGCCCTAGGTATAAATTAGCCCCCATCTCATTTATCCATTTCACTTATTTTTTCTCCTTTCTCTTAGGGTTTGAGCTTTTTCTCTTTGTAAATTGCCCTTGTTTCTCTGAAACCTCTTTAAAAGGCATCCGTGGCTCACCAAGAAGCCTAGAACGGAGGCTCCGAAAAGGCTATGGCAGAGGTAACTTTCTACGTGTTGATATAAAGATGGGGGATGTGGATATTGTTCTCCCTCTATTTTTCCTGTATGTTGTGATTTTTTATGATTATTGTGAGTCAATGGGCGCCTGTTGTTTGGTTTGGCTAAAGGTTTGATCATCTATTTTGTCAGCTTGGGATTGACTCTATTTTGTTTTGTCAGCCTGGGTTGCTTTTTTGTTTTTGTGGCCCTTATTTTATTGCTTCGTTATAAGGAAGTGTGTAAGGACCCAATCATAGCCCTAACAGGATTATGGTTAATTAATTAGGATTAAGGTTTAATAAGGCAAAATTTGATTATTTTGTATTATTAAAGTTAAGTCATGTAAAGGGGTATATTGGTAATCATGCACGTGTATTGGAGTGTAGCTAAAGTACTAAGGAAGAATGCAATTGAATTAAATAAGAAGCTTGGGGTTAAAATGTTAAGGAAATGAGTTTTAGGGGTTAAAAAGGGTATAAGGACATTTTGGGAATTTCTCCTTGTGAGATATTTATCCCACTCAAGCACTTGGGAGTTAGAGGATCGGTATTGGGAGAGTTCTCTCTCTCTCTCTCTCGCTCTCAATGGTCATGGTATGAAGAAGAAGCTTTAGGGTTTTGGTGTTTTGGCAAGAAGGTAATGTCTTCCTTCCTTAGATCTCTTCTTTCATGCATGATTAATGATCTTAGGGTTGTAGGAAGAGATAGTAAGTCATTTTTATTGTCTCTATGTATAAGGAAATGTAGGAGAAAGAGATCTAGATCAATGAATGTTGAAGGAAGATGTGAAGCTTCAAAAGCCAGGTACGGGAATTAATTTTTGATACTATTCATATGAATGTTTTAGGGTGTGTAACTCTTTTCTTTATGGTATGTGTATTTGATACGAGTTTAAAGGATAAATCTAGTAAGTTTGATGAGTATAGCATGCTTGAAAACTTAAATGATCGTGTAAGCAAGAGAAGAAGTGAGATTTGGGGTTTAAATCCATGTATTGCAGGATCGGGATTCTGGTTTTTCTCCTCTTTTTCTCACCCGTGGCCATGCACGCTTTTCTCCTTGAGAATGCATGACCACACACTCATTCTCTTGTGCAACCCCGTGGCCACGTGATGCTTCCCCCTTCTTCTCACCCGTGGCCATGCATGCTTCCTTCCTTCTTTACATGTGGCCACGTCTCTGGTTCTTCTTCAAACCACATGGTCACGTGTATTGGTTCTTCATAACACATGGCCACTTGCATTTGTTCTTTCTCTTACCCGTGGTCACACAGGTATTACTCTTTGTGAACCCATGGCCTTGCATATGCTTTTCTCTTTGAGACACACGGCCACGTGTGTCTTTTTATGTTTCTTCCTTAAAGCACGTGGCCACACATGGAGTGCCTTATTTCCCACACGTGGCCACACATGGGTTTTCTCTTTGGAAGCCGTGGCCACGTGATACTTCACTTCCTCTAACCCACGGCCACGTGATGTCTATCTTCTCTTGTACACGGCCAATTATGCTTTTATCTCTTAAAATACATGGCTAACCCTCCTTTATCCGTATGAAATTCTTGACCAGCCATGCTTTACATATACTCTATCATTATTTCGAGTATATTCATACCCCAAGATTTTAGCCAAGTAATTAGATATTGAACACCATATTATATGGTCCATAAAATCATTAAGAAAATAAGAATTGAGGTGAAATGGCTAATAATAAGTGAAGTTTGGCATGTTACTTGAGTAGAGTAATATATTAGGAAAGTCTCTCTAATGCAAAAGTCCACAAAGATACGTTTTAGAAAGACATGAATATAACATGAATTATTATGTAGATTAAAAGACATCAATGTTATAATAATAGGAAGAAGAATGAATTAAGCTATAAGTCATCTAAAGACACCAGTGAGGTGCATATAGTATGATCACTTAATTGAGGGAATCTCTACAGTTTATTGATAATCAATAACATTGAGTTAAGTAATGATAGTTCACTTAAACTCTAAATTTATAGAGGTTTGCGCATGGCAATGTCAATATGAATTAGGTTATAAAAGGGCATGTTAAAGCTTAATGAGCATCAAATAGAGAATATCATAAGGCAATATAGTAACCAAAATGATATGTTATACAATGTGTCTTATAAAATCAAAATAAGGTATACACTAGGTCCAGGAATGGTTTTGTCCAAAAATGCTATGATTTAACCTAGTGATAACAAGAGAATAGTTGTAAGGTCGCATGTCCGAGTTAAAAGAAAGGGAAGATCACATGCTATATTAAATTATGAAATCATAGAAGCTTGGTTATACTCCAGGTCACAAGAAGAATTGAGGATTAGTAATAATATATAATAATCTGCTCATTATTTGTTCATGCCTATAAAACAATATGATTAGCATAAGAGCACCCATAGTGTATTAACGACTAAGATGACATGATCACACATGCCTAAAATAAGCATAAAAGGTCACAAGATGAAAATGCAAGTAAGATGATTGATATATATATATATCTATATATCTTAAAATGTTAAGGTGTGTACCCTATTGTCTAAAATCTGATAGACCCTAAAAGAGAATCAAGTGATTGAATATGAACATGTATTGACCTTAACCTATAAGAGAACTCAATTATTTTAGTATATGGACCATAAATGCTTGAGTTTGCTATCTAGATATGTGTGTGTGTTTATGGAATGATATTAATAAGTGTAAGATTAGGGAAATGATTCCCAGCAAGCAGCAATGAGGTATGTCATCAAGAACTCTCTATGAGTTATGTAAGTACTATATATTGTATAATTGATATGAGCATGTTATGATGAGTAGCTTAATTTAATATATGAACAGGTATGAGTAATGGAAGTATATGTTTACATGATTTTAACTACATATATATATGTATATGTGCATGTGGACATGCACAATGATAGTTACGAAAGATTGCATATTATTATTTATCTAACCTGAAACCATCACAATATGCATGATAGAAAGTGATGCAACTATATGATCATATGATAGCTTACATGTGTATTGAAGCCTAAAGCTCTATGTTTAAAGCACGATGAGAATAATGTGCACTCTTATATGAAAGGTGGCGTTAAGCCAAATGATGTGCTAAGTAAAGGAGAATATGTTAATCAAAGATGTCTTGAAAAGTTAAGCCTGCAGGTCTTAGTTCAGTTGTGGATTAGATAGGCATGCCTAGAGGGATACAATCGCAGCTGCCATAGTTGACCCCGTTTGGGTCTCGTTCCTTAATGGAACCATCATTTGACCCCATTTGGGTCTATAGTTTCTTCCTTGCTCTAACCATTGCTTGACCCCATTTGGGTCCATTGTTTGATATCTTCGGATATCCATAGTTTGATACGTTCGGGTATCCATTGCTCCCGTTATCCACCTTTTGAACTAGTGCTTAGGCAGGCTATTGAAGATGATAAAAATGTACACAAGATAAAGTAAAACATGCATTAATTGCCTCACTTAAGTAATGTAAGCATGATGAATGGCTTATTATATTGCTTATCATGGTTTCTTTTAACTATAAACCATTTCAATGATTAAAGATTAAGAAAGAGTTTGAAATAAAGGAATTCATGAATCAATTTCTTTGCTTATATAATGGAAGCATGATGTGTAGCTTATTATATTTCGTTATCATAATTCCTTTATCTATAAACCGTTTTTATGAAATTAAGTTATTAGAATGGATACCCATAAGATTTACTTTGCCATGCTAGGATGAATGCGTACAATGTTATAATAAGAACTAGTTGTGCTATAGCGTACCCTATTGAGTCGCATATGCTTTGATAATTATGAAATCTATACTTATGACAATTGGACCCTCCCGGGGTACTCATGATATGTAATGCCTTTCTCTATATAATTACATGCGGGACCGGTTAGACACTACACATAGAGGTTACACATGCTCGTACATAACAATAATCCATAAATAATCAAAGGCTAGTGTAGGATATAATTTGATGTTGTGTGGCATTTAGTTGCCATGATAAGATGACGTTAAGAAATACATGAATATGAACAAAAGTTATAAACTGTAAATGTATTCTATAATTATGATGCATGAGATATGAGAAGTACGTTATGCTTAATAGTATCGGTTATAGGTGCTGCTGGTCATAGACACTTCTTGTGCTTTAAATAAACACCGAATGGTATAGGATTGAAGCTTACCTCATTAGCAATCAATGTCCAGAGTCATTAATGGAAGGATTATGAAGCAAATGTATGATGTTATAATAATAAGGAAATAATTAATATACTAATTGTATTAGGAAAGGTTTTGAAAAACTAGAAGAGTTCACAAATTGCTTTAGGTTGGTAAGAATAATTAAATTAGTTCAGGTTGGACACTCCTCTGAAGTGCTATGTTAATGATTAATATCGTAAGTTTATATGTTTTTTATGTGATGAAAGTTGTATTGATTGTATGATAACTATTATAAATTTATCCATAGAATTGGGTTCCCCACTAAGCTTTATAGCTTAGCACGGGTTCGTTTATCCGTGTAGGTTTCAAGTTGAGCTCCAGAAGATCGAGCTAGATACAGCTGCCTTGAGGATTTTGAGATTCTTGAAGGCCATTTATGTTATAATTATTTCATTATAAGCTTGATTATTTTATTGTGGCATGTAATTATGGCCTGTTCTATAATTATTATTATGTTTGTCTAATCTCTATTAGGTATGATGATGATTGATGATTATCCATTGTAAAGAATTATGGCGTTACAAAGTGGCTCTGTTGTATTTTGTTTAGGATCTAGTTATGGTATGGAGTTGAGTTACTGATGTTTTTTTGGGTTGATAGATTTGAAACTCAACAGGCCTATTTTATCCTACTGCATGTCCTATATCTATATTTTGGCTTCGAAATTTCTTATTTTAATAATGTTTCTACTTATGAAAAAATATGATGTTGACTGATACATATGTGTGTGTATAATGTTTGAATGTAATGGATGGGTTTTCCTGCAATGTTTTGATGGCTTATTTTTCTTTGTGGGGATTACAAGCTATGAATCAATTCTTGTTTTTGTTATCGATATGTTTATTAGTTACTGAATTAAAGAATTTCACAAACATTTAAGCTATGAATTTTGTTTTATTTTGCCTTTGCAGTGTTTCCTAATCTGCCTTTGTTCTATTTTCCACAGGTTGCTATTGTCTTGGGGGTGTCGCAACTTTGCTGGTCGTTGGTAACATGGGTACTTAAGTTGGCAGCTCTTGGTGGTTACCTTTACACAGGTCATGTTTTCAGGTTGTGTCTATTCAGTTTAGTTCTTTTATGTTTTTGTTTAAATTGTTGTACTCTCATTGATTTTCTTGGGGTATACAATAGAGTTGTGTTCTTAAATTAACCCATAAATATCATATAATTAGGCCTTGTATATTGGTGTTATAATTGTATTGAATTTGTAATATTTTATGTCATGGAGAATTTTTCTACAAATATAATAACAAACAAAACTCTAAAAACCCGGCTTTTTCTATTTTTATTTATTATGAAAAGCATAATTAATAAAGAAAAAATTTGAAGTTAACCAGCATCTTTTTTCAGTTGTTTATTGATGATGTTTTTTGTAACAATTGTTTGTTGACAATTTTAGTTGAAAATTAGCAAAACAACAAGGATGCTTTCATCCCGAAAGAAAAGTTATGACCTAATGTAGATCATAAAAAAAGTTTTTATCTCAATAATTTCTGTTAAATGTAAATTAAATTCAACTTTTACCCTTTTCCAAAATTATTTTATACTAAATATTCATATGATGGATGATAAAATTCCTTATTAAGCTTAGTTTATTTTAAAGAATATTTTAAGTTGGTAATGGCTTTGAACATAATTTATATGGATTTTACATTTTGTGCTTAGTGCTTTTTTCTAAGAGTAATTACCAACTAAATTAATTTTGATCGAAGCTTAATTAAACCACCACTTTATTGGCTGCAGTGCAGATGGGTGTTTAAAACATTTACAAACTCAAATTATACCTCTCTTTAATGATAATATCAATCATAATCATATAATACACTTTTTGAATTTTACAGATAATGATTGTACAGTTACTTCCTCTTTATACTTTCAAGATTCTCTTCACTAGTTCCTGTCCATAATAATTTTGGTTTATTTAGCTTTATTCATAATCACTGCATTTGCCATCACAGAGTATAAATAGGTATACACTTTCCATATATTCTTTTATTGATTAAATCTTAATTAAACCTTATATATATATATATATATATATATATTAAATTGATAATATTTTTTTGATGATGTTACTCTATTGTTTTATTGAACCAGCCCCTGAATTGAGAATTTCTTGCATAAATCATCCTATTGTTGCTGCATAAATCCTCTTACCATTGCTACTTAATTAAATAAGAGTTTTTTCTTTGTTAAGTCTCTAGTTCATGTATGGAGCTAGCCAACTAAACATAATAAATACAAATTTAATTTTGTAATTTATCTTTAAATCAAGCATTCCTATTCCCTACTGAATTATATAAAAATTTAATAAATTATTCTAAATTGTAACAAATGGATAAAGAATTCAAACTTTAATGACTAAATTATTCTAAAGTGCTGGAATAGATGTCGTCTAGATCTGAGTGTCGTATATGTGCTTGCACGCACAAGTATAGACTTTGAAAACTTTCCAATTGTGTTGATTTTATTACCTTGTTAAGTTTCAATTATTTTATATTTTAGGTGGTCTATAAAGTTTAGAGCTCATAAGAATGGATCCCCAACACTAAATGTTATGCTTGTTGAATATAAATTTTCTAAAGCTATAGAATCGTTAGGTTGATGTTAACATTACTTTTTGGTTATTATAGCTCTCTTTATTGTTATTGGTCATTATTGCCTACTTTTAAAAATTGTGTTCCATGAAGTACTCCTCAGTGCATTGCTTGTAGGAACTAAATGGTAACAGAGAAATATATATATATATTGTGGTAACTAGATTACCCGGGTCTTAGATTAGTAGGCTTGAAAAGTTAAACTGAACAACACCTTATGATTTAATAAAAATTGAATTTAAATTTACTAACTATTAGTTTAGTACATAAATATCAATAATTGTTACATATCTTTTTTTCAAATATTATCATATTTAAAATGAAAACTCATTCTTCAATAACCATGAATTTGTTTGCTTTCGTAGGCAAGAGCAACTCAACAAGTGTGGTCTAAATTGTTCTATGTATGCGACTGTAGACAAGGTCAATATTAAATGATATCCTCATATATTATTTTATCTTCATCATATAGCTCTAGAGATGTATTTAAGAAACTTTTCAGTATATGTTTAAGAAGCTTTTCTTTATTTTTTTCATCTATTGGCTCTCTCTCTCTCTCTTCTCTCTAAACACGTGGCAACTCCCTTAATAAGTTGTCTCTAGGTTCAGTTTTCCTCTATTCTGAGTCATTCATTAACATTACTGGTTGAATTTCCAACTCACCTCTATGAATGACTAAATGTTAGATCTTTTTTAAAGTCCCTTAATGTGGCAGACAGTTGATGATCGCACCATTGGTCACAATCCTAAGAGATTAAGCTTATTGAAAGGTGGAGTTGTATACAATAATGCTGTAGTGTAAGTACTCTCATAGATTTTGTCACCTATAATTGTTGTCTAATAAAGTTTCTTCATTGCACGTATTGCTAATATTTTGCTGTGTAACCAGTTAGATTAGGCATGACCATAATTCATTAATACCTGCATATCAGCCCTTATATCTGTTTTGTGACAAGTAACCAAATTTTATTTTACAGTACAGTGTCCCCTACATATCTCAAGGAAACTCTCTCCTCTGGATGGTTGGCCAGCACCTTGATAGCACATCATAATAAGTATGATCAAGGACACTTGAATTTCAAAATATATATAGTTAACAATACACACACACACACACAGTTATATATATAGTTGTAGCTATAATTTTTCATTGGTAGTATCCTACTGTATTTGCTGCTGGAGTGTGTGATCTAATAATTATGATAAAGTTAGTGGCTCATTTAATTTTTTGGATTTTGTTATTTGCTTTGTATCGCTAGCTAGTTTAGCACAAGTTGAAGCATAAAGCATTTGTCTTTTAACTCCTCTCAGACTGCTCATAAAAACTTGAGGTTTATTATATTTTTTGCTCGAGCAAGCCCTTTATAATCCTACTTTTATGAGATTTAAGACAATAAAAAAACTTTTATGGAATGTAAATCAAGGCCAAAAGCTTTGTCTGTAAGAAAAAAACATTCAATTTTAGTGGAATCCTGATCCAGACAACAAGAAGCACAAGAAAAATAAAGTTTAAAGACATGATGCTTAGATTTCATATTTGTGATATCACAAAGTCTTTGTTGTCTTTATAGAAAATTTCAGTAAATTTATTGCTTATCCAATATTTTGCAACTTAAGATAGGAACTTTTGTAACTTCTAGCTTTTCTTGAATGACCAAGCTGGATATCTTGGGGTCTATTTTTAGGGTCTGTATCTTTATTTTAACACATTATTGATCAAGGAACATTTTAATCTTGTAGTATTAAGGGGTTTTGAATCAATTGGAGGATTAGGAGTTAATTTATCAGGTTAAAGTTTCATGAGATTTGATAATCACATATGCCTCTGCTGCTCTATAGGTTGAAACACTCGGCCATTAAAATTTAAGAAATTATTTATGTTTGGATTTTGTCATGCAAATCAACTTTGGGCCAGATGCCCAAGTATTCTAAGCTTGAATCTTGGGTGGTGGATATTTTTTTTTGTTCAAAATTTAAGGTGCATTTTGATACAATTATGGTTTTATTTTCTTTATGATCATGTAATGTAAAAAAAAATCTCAAGTTTCTTTTATGTAAAATCTTGAGTTCCATTATCTTGAATTTATTACATCCGATGCAGAGTTACTAATATTCCAACCATATTATTTCTTAAGTTTAGTGCTGCTATATTATTTCTTTTGGATATTATTTTGCTGATTTTAGAGGTGGTCTTTTAGTTGCTTTGTTTTTTGGTCATATGCAATAGACAACCCTGTAGTTATTGTTAAATTGTTATAGTCTGATGTTTTAAATGCTATTTTCTTATAGATTGTTGATGTTGTCTGTTGGAAATTGACTCCTCTATAAGCAGGTTGTCTGGTTTTGGATGCTCATGAATGAAATAACTTTTAGATTTGTTTATAACCACTTCATATTTCTCTTTCCAGTATGTACAAATGTAATAGTCTCTTACTCCTTCATGTTTCCCATCGTCATACATGCTATTCAGATTGTTTGAAGATTAAGTAAGAAAAGCATTATGCATTAACATCATGTAATTTAGATTAATAATATTTCTTAGCTATATTTTGTCCTTGTTAAAACCATCAATTCATTTTGTACATTCATTTTGTTGATTTACAACAAATATGAACTTTTTTGTATAAATTATTTCCTTTTCTAACAAATAAATATATATGCTCCCCACCTACTCAAGTCCTTATTATGTTATTAATTGTTTCTATAAAAATCTGATTCAACCATTGTGAACAAACTTCTATGCCTAATAAATTTATCCTCAATAACTGAAGTCACTTGCTTCACAAATAGTTTGTTTCTCATAGCTTCATTTAGAAATCTTTTCTTTTTATTTCTATATACAAATGTAGCCCCTGTAAACATCTATGGTTGTGAGTTAAATTAGAATAACTGTGGCTATATTTGATGGAGCCTTAAATTTATCTACTACATGATTTGGTAGATTTATATTTCCAATAAAATGAGTCAGAATTTCTTCGTCGTTATGTTACTTTCAATGTTAACAATGTAGTATCTTTGTCAAGATTTGAAAAACATTTTAGCTGCTTGAATATTTTAACATGCATGTATATTTTGACTAAAACAAACATTTTAGCCCGTGTAGACATATATGGTTTTTATTTCTTGTAATTGTTTTTTTCTTGGTGTGTTTTAGTTTGCTATCATGACTTGCTAATTACTTTTGAGATACCAATTGTTGATTCCTAACTGAGTTATTTTTACAAATAGCTGTAGTTGCTGACATCATTAGTGCGAAGGTGGTGATTTTGAGAGCCATTAAGTGTCATTACCTGTGATGTTTTGTTTTTGAAGGCATCAATATTATCAATTTTTGATTTCTTACTCTTGTAGTTACCAGCTACCATTGTAACAGGTATGAAAAATCCTGGACGGATGTTTGCTGTATATGATCATTTTGTTTTGAATGTTAATGTCTTGCTCAAGCTCATGTCTGAGTGTATCCTTTTCTATCTATTGCATAAATTTAAAATTCATAAAAAATTGAAATATTTACATATGAGGGTAATAGATTAGACTTGTTTATGTCAAATTCACTCTGATTTGTTGAAGTCTCAACAATATATGTATTATTGCATAACATAATGGGTAAGGGGCATCTAACTTAGTCATTGCTTTATGCATTGCATTTCTTGTTTCACTTTCACAAAATAAACTGGAATTTGCATCTACTGCTGTCTTTCCAATCTAGCCACATTTATAGAAAAAGAACTTCCACCAGATTCAGTATCACTTCTCTTAATAGGTGAGGCAATCTCATGCCATCCACAATTATGTTTATTCGTTATAATAGTGTTTGAGGCTGGGGT
The DNA here is from genome assembly GCA_037975025.1 of Excoecaria agallocha. Lineage (NCBI taxonomy): Eukaryota > Viridiplantae > Streptophyta > Magnoliopsida > Malpighiales > Euphorbiaceae > Excoecaria > Excoecaria agallocha. The sequence continues at coordinate 35,637,351 of CM075815.1, read as the reverse complement.
ATTTCTCATTAGTCTCAAGATCAAAAAGTAGCTGACTTTTAAATTTATCAATTTGTAGTTGAAAGTTATGAATTATAAGTTATAGTGGAAGTTTGGATTTTGATTTTAAAGTTTTGATTATTATTACAATTTTTATGTTTATTATAGATGTGAATGCTTTACTTGATCTTATTTATGAAATTGCAGTTTGATAAATCATATTTATTGAATCATTATTGGGTTAGTAAATATAGTTGAAGATTTTTACTTACTGTATTGCTTTTAAGGTGGAACAACTTTTCCTTCAAGAAGGCTAGCTTATTCTATTATATATACCATACGATTTAGGTATATTATATTCTAGGCATTTTGTCAATTCTTATTTTATTAGAAATAGGAGGTTGATCCTTTAGTTGATCTTATATGGTTTTGTGTGTTGTTTTCTCTTTTTATATTGCTCTCGCTTGGCTTGCTTTGCTTTGCTGTCTATTTTTTCTTTCTCCAGCTAGCTATTTTGACAAATGCTTATAGCTGTCTTGGTTTTTATCTATCCTGGTGCTCTTTGTGGGTTGTTGCTATTTGGGGGGTCTCTATGATATCAGGTTTTGGGTTGTTATTATACTTTGACAATTTTAAACTTTGTTTATTTTTCTAGTCTTGGTGGTGTGCTTATGATCTCGCTTTTTTGAGACTCAGCCTTTTAGTTCTGTTTTCCTTGATGCAATTGCCTTGGGTATTTCTCCTTTTTTCAGGTTGTTAGATCCATTTAATTTTTTTTGGGATCTTTTTTTTGTTGATTGTACTGTTGTTCTCTTCTCATAAATAAAATTAAAAGCATATAAAAAATGTTAAAATTAACATTATCTTATACAAATGCATATGACTTTTTTTATCTTCAAAAACAGGCTCTGTGTATGCAAATCCATTATTAAATAACATAAAATACTTCTTTTGTGTCACTGTTATATCAAGGTATATAGGCTGAAACTATTTGACCTGCAGGCTACTGGTTTCCAAAGGATAACTCGATTATCATGGTTGAGTGCCACGTACTTTGATGCAAGTTAATTTTATGCCATGATGCTTTTTACATTGTAACTCTAAATTGTTTTGTTCCTATGTTAGAAGTAGGATCCAAATATATAATTGCATATTTGGGTTTGTTGAAAATTGTGATTTATTTTGTTAAGTTATAATTGCAAACAATAATAAACCTTTCCTATTTATTTAACCCATAAACCTAATTATGAAATTACCTTACTTGAATAACAGTTTTGCAAACATGAGTAATGTTGATAGATCTTGGATGTATAGGGGATTAATACCAGATGGTCTCATTAATATTGAGTTTGCCGAGGGAGTTCAATCATTCATTAAATATGCAAGTTTGCAGCCTGCATATATGGATGGTCCAAAAATCAGATGTCCATGTAAAAAGTGCAAACATATTTGTTTCCTCCCTACTGATGAAGTGCATCTACATTTGTTAAAAAAGGGTTTGTTCCAAATTAATTTCAATGGACACGACATGGGGAGCCAATAATTTGTAGCACCTCTAGGGGTAATCAAGCATTGTCTGCAGTAAATATAGATGGATTTGCAAGGGGAGCTGGTATTCGACCAAATAATGCGGATGTAAATGAAAATATTTACGCACAAGTGGTTTATGATGCAACTGGTTATTCCTTTGAAGAAAATATGCAGAATAGTGAAGAGGAACCAAACCTATATGCAAAAAGATTTTTTGACTCACTAGAGTCAGCTGACCAAGAATTATGGCCAAACTATGAGAAAATGACTCAACTGTCTGCCATTGCCCGAATATTGAACATAAAGTCTGAAGGACATATTCCTAAAAAAATTTTAGATAAAATTCTTACATGGTACAATGATTCATTACCTCCTGATCATAAAATGGTCGAGAATTTTTATGAAATAAAGAAGCTTATTCGGGGTATTTCTTTGCCCATTGAATGAATAGATTGTTGCAGGTTGAGATGTATGTTGTTTTGAGGAGAAGATGTGAAATTAGAAGAGTGCAAATACTATAGCCAACCTAGGTTCAAACCAAGAATGCGTACTAGAAAGCAAAAATTAGTTCTTGGAAGCGGGTGTATTATTTTTCTCTAACTCCAAGACTTCAAAGACTGTATGCCTCTAATGTTACTGCAGCCAACATGAGATGGCATAATGAACATGAAAAGAATGATGAAAGTATGACCTATCCATCGAATGGGCTAGCATGGAAACATTTCAATGACACACATATTGTGTTTGCAGCAGAAAGTCGAAATATTAGGTTGGGATCGTCGACAGATGGCTTTCAACCTTTTGGTCAATCAAGCCAAAAATATTCATCATGGCCAATCATAATTACTCTATATAATTTACCGCCATAGATGTGTATGGACAAGGTATACATGTTCTTGACAGTCATTGTACCGGGGCCTAAAAATCCAAAGCATAAAATTGATGTATTTTTGCAACCACTGATATCTGAATTGAATCATCTTTAGGAATTCGGGGTTGAAACATATGATGTGTCTCTTAAACAAAATTTTAAGATGAAAACAGCTTTGATGTGGACTATTAGTGATTTTCCTGCATATGCTATGTTGTCTGGATGGAGCACAATAGGGAAATTGGCTTGCCCTTACTGTGGCAATGATTATGATGCATTTCATTTTCCTAACGGGGGTAAAACATCATGGTTTGACAATCATAAAAAATTTCTTCCTCTAAATCATTCATTCAGACACAATAAACAAAAATTCATTAAGAATAGGATTGTACAAACACCTCCTCCCCTTAATAAATCTGGTGATGATATATTGCGGGAGATTGATCAGTTAGGGTTACTAAAAGTTATAGAAATTGAAATTGAAGAGGTTAATAGTAACATAAGTTAAAATTTCAGTTGGAGAAAAAGGAGTATATTTTGGGATTTGCCATATTGGAGAACTAATTTGATACGACACAATCTAGATGTTATGCATATTGAAAAAGATATTTTTGACAATCTTTTCAGCACAATCATGAACATTGAAGGGAGGACCAATGATAATGCAAAATCAAGAGCCAATTTGAAAATTTTCTGTAGAAGAAGCGAGTTAGATAAAGATCCAAATATAGGAAAATATCAAAAAGCATGTTACACTTTGGAAAAAAAACTAAAGCAAACTTTTTGTGAATGGTTGAAAAGCCTAAAGTTTCCAGATGGATATGTTTCAAACTTGACAAGGTGTGTTGATATGAGGAAGTACAAATTATTTGGAATGAAAAGTCATGATTGTCATGTATTTATGCAGAGGCTCATTCCAATTGCATTTCGGGAGCTCTTATCGAATAATGTTTTGAAAGCTATAACAAATTTAAGTTTGTTTTTCAAAAGCTTAATAGCTTCTAAATTACAGTTGTCTAATATGGAAAGATTAGAAAGGGACATTGTGGTTATCTTGTGCAAATTAGAGACTATTTTTTCGCCCAGCTTCTTTGATTGTATGGAGAATCTACCTATACATTTAGTACATGAGACAAAACTTGCTGGTCCAGTTCAATATCGATGAATGTATCCGTTCGAGAGGTAATTTTACTTTTATAGCAAAACTTGCTAAAACTTTTATAGCTTTATACCAAATAAATTAATATAATTACCCTAATTATAATGTAGGAATTTGCATCACTTGAAGAAAAATGTTAAAAATAAGGCTAGAGTTGAAGGCTTTATATGCAATGCGTATTTAGTAGAGGAAACAAATACATTTTGTTCACATTATTTTGAGCCTCATGTGATGGGAGGTGAGCAGATTGGTGATGATAACTTATCTATTTTCAAATATCATGGCCGAACACATGGACACTCAAAAACAAGAATGTTAACAGAGAAAGAAATGAAGGTTGTACATGGTTACATTTTATTGAATTGCCAAGAAATTTAACCTTTTGAGCAGTAAGTTTATGTTATAGTTGAAATTGGCTAAATTATTTTTCTTGAAGATTAGAGTTTATAGCTAAGATAATTTATAATGTTTTTAGTGAATACAAGGGGTTGTTAAGTGAGCTAATGCCAGGAAACTCATAGGATGTCATCCATAAAGAAGTGGATAAAAACTTTTCACGTTGGTTTTGCAAATTATGTAAGTCTGTAGAGTGCTATAAAATTGAATGCTTGTTGCAATTACTGTAAAACTTACAAAATATTATATGTATTGATTATTTTTTTGTGTATGCTTTTGAAAATAGAATAGAAAATAGGCTCATATGTGATCTTGCTAAAGGGCCATTGCGAACTGTTAAATCATATCCTGTCTATTTCGTTAATGGATACAAATTTTATACAGAAAAGCATGGACATAGTATGGCAATAGTAAACAGTGGGGTTTGCATACAAGGGGAATTGATGGATTATTTTGGCAAAATTATTGAGATACTTGAAATAGAATATCCTGCATTGTCAATAAAACGGTGTGTACTTTTTAAGTGTGAGTGGTTTGATCCAACTCCTAACGTTGGAACAAGAGTACATAGCCGATATAATCTCACTAAAATCATCCAGAAGAGAAGATTTAAGCAATTTGAACCATTCGTGTTAGCAATGCAAGCGACCCATGTGCATTATGTCCCTTATCCCAGCTTAAGAAGGGATAAGTCAGATTTGTTAGCCGTCTGCAAAGTTAAACCAAGAGGTGTTTTTGATGGACAGGCAAAGGGAGAAAGCAAGACAAAAGAAAATGAAGCATTTCAGGAAGAAGAACTGGATGTACATGAAATAAATGCATGTTTTGAGAATGAAATTTTAAATCATCCAAATAATGAATTTGTGGAAATTTTATCTAGAGATGATGAGGAATACATAGATGGTAAGAATTATGAAGATGAGCCCGACTTTAATTCTGAATATTCAGAAACAGAGGATGATTTTGATGTGCAATTAAGTGATGATAGCTATTAAATTGTGCATGTTTTATTGTCTCATAACAAAAATGTGTTATTATTGCAATTATGTAGTAATGTTATATGTTCTTTAATATAATTATATAATTTGATTTGAAGGAGTATATTCCATTTCTTTGAATTTTAGGTTTAAAATATGCCACCCAAAAGAAGAAAGTCATTGCTACCACCGAGGTTCAGACTAACATCGAATGGAGATGATAGTGGAAAAGTCCACCCATCTCAGGTTTCAGGGTCTATAGGTTTAGGTGTGTCATGTCCATATCCTAACCAGCAATATGAGGCATCACCTTCACCAACAATAAACCGCGATCACTCTCCTAATCAACCAAGTGATTCAACATCCAACAACCCAAATATATCTGTTAACCATGTAAATGCATCTACTCCGATCCCAAATCCTAAATCTATTCCTACACAAGTACCAAGTTCTGATATTGAGGATAAAAGACTCTAGCCTGGTGCAAAGGGAGTTGATGGAATAATTTACATTAAGATTATCAATGATATGTGAGTTTAATTATAAAAAAAAAAATTTATTGCAAGATTAAAACATAAACTTATACTAATAGTATGGATATCTAATTTGATATTGATTTTGTTCATATTAATAGGTTTATTTCATCAAGTATTTGTGACCGGTTTCTAGCAAGTGTACTAGATCGGCTAGTAATATAGGGAAATAAGATTATGACCCAAAATATCGAACCCAAGGAAAACTTGTGCTTGTATGTGCTATTTCGATTTCAAAACTAATTTTGTGTGCAAAATAAAGAAAAGAAATCCAAAATTTGTGATGATTGAAGAATTAAAACTAAAAACAATAATTTAAAACTAAAATAAAACAATTGAAAGAGCTAAAGTAAATAAGAGATCTATTGAAAGCAAGTAAATTGAATGAGGTAAAAATTAATATTAAAGACAAATTTTACTAAAGGACCATCCACCTTAACAAGTATTATTATGACTTAAATAAAAGAAGCATACAAGTGATTATGGGGAATTCAGTTTAATAAAACCAGATAACTTTATTCAAGATTATCATTCCAAGCATCAAATTTTCTTATTCAGATAAACTTAACACTTAGCATAAAGGACTGAATTAAGTCCCCTAGATGTCTATTAAAGCCTTTCTCAAGAGATTTAACTTTCACCTATTCTTGGTTACCCTTTTCTTAATCTTAACTTACTCAAATCAACACACAATTATAGCTTATTCGTATTATAATCATGCATTAATCCAACTAAATTAACCTAAGAGCATGCAAGTCATTATTCAACTTAAATCAATTAATTAACCAATGCTTAATAAAGTTAATAATTAACTTAAAATTGAGAAGAGACAAGACTATGTTTAAGAACCAAGAAATAACCAACTTGCATTGAATTGAAGAACAAACTCAAGTCATAACAATACAAGTTTAAGGATTCAAGTATCCTTTAGCAAAAGTCAAAGAAAACTACTCATAAACCATTCTTAAAATTAAAACAACGTTTTGAAGAAAACAGTAAACAAAGAACGTAAAAACAACTAAGAAAATAAAGCTTAATTCTAATGATTGATGATGATGATTCTTCTGTGTTTTTGGACTGCTATTTATAGGCAAAATTGTACTAGACTCCTTCTTAAACTCCAGTCGCAAAATAGGAATCAAATTTTGCTAAAACAGGAAGCTCGAAAATCCTTCGCGATATGGGAAAACTGGATCACGTGGCCACACCCTATTCTTTGATATTGAACACATGGTCACGTGTTCTCTAGGCCATTCTTCACACGTGGCCACGTGTGGTCCTTCTCTTGGAATCCATGTGGTCTCGTGTTTGCCTTGTCTTCCTCTTCAATTCTCTTCACGTGGTCATGGCCTCTAAGTATCAAACCTTCACGTGGCCACGAGTGGAATTCTTCAGTATTTTCACGTGGTCACGTATGAAGGCTCTGGACTGAACGCCAATTTTCTCGTAACAATTCCTCATATTTGCACTTTTGACCCTAAATTTTATCCTTATTGCAAATTAAGCCATTTATTAACAATTTAAACTTGAAAATCAAACAAAACACAAAATTAACCACAAAAATATAAATATTACCAAATTAACTCGAATTTAACTTAAATAAAACCAAAACAACTAAATAACACAACTAAAAACATATAAAAAACTATATATAATTCACACTTATCAAATACCCCACACTTAAACTTTGCTTGCCCTCAAGCAATTTAGAACAAACCCTCATTCAAAACCATCAAACTTATATAAAGATATGCAATTTGAAAACCAAACTTAGCATTTTAACACAAGCACTTAATATAAACTCCAAATAGATTAACTTCAACAAGAGAATATAAGCTAGTTTCCTTGAGTGTGTGCAAGACCAAATAATTTTAAGTAATTCTGAAAATCAAAATATCAACACAACTAGGTAATGAAATATAGAATATATGAATGCATAAGCATACAATCGGTTTCGTGCTTGAAACTCTAGAAACACAATAGGCCTCTCCTTTAGCACCGAAACCCGTAGGTCATCTCCGCTAAACAACTCAAAACAAACTTAAAATCACATAGGTCTTTCAAAGGTTGTAATGAGACTAAGGGTATGTTTATCAAAGAATAGATAAAAGATAATCAAAATGAATATAGCCACTCTAAAACACAATAGATTACAAAAACCCCATTAACTTAGACAACACAAATTTTGCTCATCCTTGCCTTAATTTCACACTTTCTTTTAAAAGATAATATATCATTTCACCAAGAAGTCATTATTTTCCATTTTTCCCTTGTACTACCCCACACTTATATTTTTTCATACTTGCTAGTTCTATTTTTTTCTTTCTTTTTCCTTTTCTCAAATTTCAAACGTTATTTTTTTTATGAACTAGCATTTACAAGCTAACCTCAAGGTAATATAAGGTATATTTTCAATTGACTTCATCAATAACTTTGCTAAAACTTCCTTACTTCACCCAATAAAACTTCACTCTTTTCATGCATCCATTTAATCCTAAAATGGCCAATTCCATAGGGTGAGATAAAAGCTTTTTAGGTTATATGGTTAAAACATTAGGTGTAACAAGAAAATATTAATGGTATGCATTAAGCATACTTTATAGGCTCAAAATGGCTTAACAAAGGATAATTTTATCAAGGTAGGACACAAGTTTTTAAGAAAGTTTATCAAGAAAACTATTGCCTAGATCAGTTTTTAAGTTGCTTGAGTTGTTCATATGCTTTGAAGGGTGATGAGGAAGGTTCTAGTGCTCTAAATTTTCTTACCTCACTACTTTATTGCATTGATTTTTTCTCTAAGTTAAAACTGGTCTAAGTGCTTTCAAGAATTTGGAACCTAACAAATATTTATCAAGTTGAAAATTAACCCATCCAAAAGCATATTAAACAACATAAATGTTCTCTTGCTAAACAAAGGTCCAAAACATGCATATTTCATATTCAAGCACAAAGTGTTCCAAGTTTTGAAGTAACTAGGGCAAACTAAGTTTTCATGCAAACTAAATGAAAAGGTGAACTATATAAGTCTTTAATATAATTTACAACTTAAGAAAACAAAACAAAACAAAAGAAACAAAACACAAAACACAAAAATAACAAAGTTTGATTCATGAAAAAGAAAAGAGAAGTTGAAAACAAACTCCCTGAAAGGAGGCTACCCCCTCCTCAAAATGTTGCTGTCCGCAGCAAATAAAGATCGATTCAGGCAGAGGTGGAGGTGGAAGTAACAGGTTAGAACAAAATTAAGATGAAAAAGAAGAACAAAATAAGTCGTGGAAACATTTGTAAGGCTGGAGGATTGGGCGTGGCCACGTGAGGTTCAAGGGAAAAACCACACGTGGTCACATGTGACTTTATTCTTTGGGCATGCATGGCCACGTGATGGTTCTCCTTTGAACTTCACGTGGTCGCGTGAATTGAAAATGGAGGAGCAGAACTTCAAGCCGTGGCCACGTGATGTTTCTCTTGTAAAATACACGTGATCACGTGATTTTAATGGACTTGGGCACTGCATCAGCCCGTGGCCACATGAGGTTCATGGAAAGAACCACATGTGGTTACATGTCCATGTATTTTTCTACCTCTCGTGCATCTTTAAAACATATATGCATAATGAAACTTCCTTAAATGCAATTTTTGCTATATCAAGCTTTTAAAACACCAATTCTTTTCCAGGAAAAACATGTCTTCATTTTAAAAACCTTGATTTACTCACTCTTTTCATGAATCAAAACACATAAACACACAAAATTTCAAAAACACAAAAACTTAACTAAAACTTAACTGTAAAAAGAAAAGAGAGAGATTAGAAGTTCTGAGTTTTTAAAGTCTCCAGCTAGACATTCCAAACTAGTTTTTAAGTATCTTAAAGAACTATGGTTGCTTCAGCAACCTCTTGCTGTCTAATTTGGTTTGGTTTAAGCCGTTTTGATTTCAGCTTTCGTTTGGTCTTTTCTTTGTAAAATGTTGCATTGTCATATAACCATTGTTTAATTTTATCAAGTTCATTGAACTTCGTTGAGGTTGTACTACCGAATTAAAATTATCCTCCATGGGTATACGAGAATAGCTGGGACTAACCCCTTTCAAATCGGATATTGCCCAATCAGCTTTTCCTTTATGCTTCTTCAAGATTTCAGTGAGCTTTTCTTCGTCCAACCCTATCAATAAAGATGAAATAATTACTGGCTTAGCATTATCATTTAAAGATACATATTTCAAATGTAATTTAAGTTCAGAATCTCCCTTAGGAGGGGACGGTTCATCCTCCGTTTCATCAAGTTCACTGTGCTCTTTGTCCAGATCTTGTATCAACTTAATCTCCCTTGCTTCTAACTCTTCCATTTCTTTGGGATGTATTAAATAACTTTGAAGCTCATCATTGAGAATGATTTCCTCTTGTTTTGCGTTGACACATTCTTGAATTTCATCGACAAAACAAATGGATTCTTTAAAATCATACGAGGGGTGTTTTAAAATTTTATTGACATTAAAACTCATTTTCTCATTGTTAAATCTTAAAGTAACCATTTGTCCATGAACATCGATTAATACTTTTGCTGTGTTCAAGAATTGTCTCCCCACAATTAATGGCACTTTTCTATCTTCTTCCATGTCCACCACCACGAAATCAACCGAAAATATGAAATTTCCTACTTTTACTAATATGTCCTTAATGATTCCTTTTGGCCTCTTCACCTATCTATCTACCAATTGAAGCATCATTTGGGTTTTTTTCAAATCACCTAGATTCAATTTCCTGCAAATTGAATAAGGCATCAAATTAATACTAGCACCCAAATCACATAAAGTATTTCCAACTAAATTACCTCCTAATTCACAAGGTAATATAAAACTACCTGGATCTTTTAATTTTTCAGGAATTTTATTGGTTAATATAGCACTACAATTACCGAACAATTGAACCGTTCCTATGCCTTCTAGCTTTTTTTTATTAGAGTACAATTCTTTCATAAATTTAGCATATTTAAGCATGTGTAATAAAGCTTCAGCAAATGGTAAGTTTATATGTAGCTTCTTAAACATCTCCAAAAATCTACTCAATTGTTCATTTTGTTTCTCTTTTCTAGCTAGAACAGAAAATGGTAATTGAGACTCATCAAGAATAGTAGAAACAAGTTTGTCCTTACCTTTATCCTTCTCAACTTTTGGAGATACTTTTTCAGTATTTTCAGAATTAGAAATACTTACCTTCGTTGTCGGTTCCACCTTTTTAGAAGAATTCTTACCAAGTTCAGTCTTCTCTAACTCTTTCCCACTCCTTAAGGTGATTGCTTTGGCTTCCTCTTTTGGATTTCGGTCTACATTGGATGGAAATGTCCCTTGAGCCCGATTTGATAAAGAACTAGCAAGTTGCCCCATTTGGTTTTCTAGGTTCCTAATGGATGCCTCTTTATTTCTCATCCAAATATCTTGCAATTTCCACCTAGCATCTTGACTAGCTAAAATTGAGTTTTGAGAAGCCATGAAATTTACAATCATTTCTTCAATATTAGATTTCTTTTCATGAGGAGGGGGAGGTTGAGGTTTTTGAAAACTGGGTGGTTGGTGGTATGTTTGTGATGGGTAATGATTTGGGTAATGAGGTGGAGCTTGGTTTTGGTATGGAAGTTGATTGTTGCTAGTTTGATTGTGGTTAAATTAGGGTCTAGGATTGGGGTTAGAAGAAGAACCTTGATTACCTTCCCTCCATGAAAAATTCAGATGGCTTTTCCATCCCGCATTGTAAGTGTTGCTATATGGGTTCAAGGCATTGACTTCTTCCATCATTCCTTCATTATTCTTCATTCCCAAAGGTCCTTGAATTCCTGCATAAGAATCAACTTCATTATATAACATAGAAACATTTTCAGTTATAAGCTCATTTATTTCTTTTAAATGCCTTTTTTTCCATTAATTCTAATTGAGCTTTTAACATGGCTACTTCATCAATATTATGAACTCCCTATTTCTTTTGAGTTGCTCTAGAGGTTGCCCATTGAGCATCATTGGTGGGCATCTCATCAAGGAGTAAAAATGCATCCTTGGGAATTTGATTCATGAAACTTCCATTTGAAGCTGCATCTAACAAAGATCTTATTGATTGACGGGCATCTGCATCGAAAATATGCATTAATTGAAAAATAGGAACTTCATGATGTGGACAACTCTTCAAAAGGCTCCTAAATCTTTCCCATGCTTCATGGAATGGCTCCTCATAAAATTGCTGGAAGTCACTAATTTGTTTCCTAATTAGGGCAGTCTTAGTAGGTGGGAAGAACTTGCAAAGAAATTTTTCTTGCATTTGTTGCCAAGAATGGATGGATTGATTTGGTAACATTTGTAGCAAATCCCTAGGTTTTCCTATAAGGAATGGAAAGAGTTTCAACCTAATTGCATCAGTTGATACATTAGGAATTTGCACAGTGTCACTCACTTCTAAGAACATATCCAAATGTTGTGCAGGATCCTCTATGTCCGAACCCGAAAATTGGTTTCTTTGTACCATAGTGATGGTAGCGGGTTTAATCTCAAAGGGTTGGTGGTGAGGAATCCTAATAGTTCTATGTTCTTCATTCCACCTAGGGATAGCATAATCCCTAATGGTTCTAGGTCTATACCCATTCTCGGGAGCTTGGTGGTGGGTCATTCATAGGTTGCTCTATTTCTGGGTCATTCATGATGCCTCTTCTATTCCTATGAAATGTCCTCTTAATTTCAGGGTCTAATGGTAGGATGGGGTTATCTCTCACCATAAACCACTAGTCTCCCAAAGAGAAAATAAGAAAATAGATGAAAAAGAGAAGAAAAACACACAAAAATAACTTTAAAATCAAAATAAACAAACGCCAATGTATTCCCCGGCAACGGCGCCAAAAACTTGATCGGTGTCTAGCAAGTGTGCTAGATCGGCTAGTAATATAGGAAAATAAGATTATGACCCAAAATATCGAACCCAAGGGAAACTTGTGCTTGTATGTGCTATTTCAATTTCAAAACTAATTTTGTGTGCAAAAGAAAGAAAAGAAATCCCAAATTTGTGATGATTGAAGAATTAAAACTAAAAAAAATAATTTAAAACCAAAATAAAACAATTGAAAGAGCTAAAGTAAAGAAGAGATCTATTGAAAGCAAGTAAATTCAATGAGGTAAAAATAAATATTAAAGACAACTTTTACTAAAGGACCATCCACCTTAACAAGTATTGCTATGACTTAAATAAAAGAAGCATAAAAGTGATTATGGGGAATTCAGTTTAATAAAACCAGATAACTTTATTCAAGATTATCATTCCAAGCATCAAATTTTCTTATTCAGATAAACTTAACACTTAACATGAAGAACTGAATTAAGTCCCCTAGATTTCTATTAAAGCCTTTCTCAAGAGATTTAACTTTCACCTATTCTTGGTTACCCTTTTCTTAATCTTAACTTGCTCAAATCAACACACAATTATAGCTTATTCAGATTATAATCATGCATTAATCCAACTAAATTAACCTAAGAGCATGCAAGTCATTATTCAACTTAAATCAATTAATTAACCAATGCTTAATAAAGTTAATAATTAACTTAAAATTTAGAAGAGACAAGACTATGTTTAAGAACCAAGAAATAACCAACTTGCATTGAATTGAAGAACAAACTCAAGTCATAACAATACAAGTTTAAGGATTCAAGTATCCTTTAGCAAAAGTCAAAGAAAACTACTCACAAACCATTCTTAAAATTAAAACAACGTTTTGAAGAAAACAGTAAACAAAGAACGTAAAAACAACTAAGAAAATAAAGCTTAATTCTAATGATTGATGATGATGATTCTTCTGTGTTTTTGGACTGCTATTTATAGGCAAAATTGTAGTAGACTCCTTGTTAAATTCCAGTCGCAAAATAGGAATCAAATTCTACTAGAACAGGAAGCTCGAAAATCCTTCGCGATATGGGAAAACTGGATCACGTGGGCACGCCCTATTCTTTGATATTAAACACATGGTCACGTGTTCTCTAGGCCATTCTTCACACGTGGCCACGTGTGGTCCTTCTCTTGGAATCCACGTGGTCTCATGTTTGCCTTGTCTTCCTCTTCAATTCTCTTCACGTGGCCATGGCCTCTAAGTATCAAACCTTCACGTGGCCACGAGTGGAATTCTTCAGTATTTTCACGTGGTCACGTGTGAAGGCTTTGGACTGAAAGCCAATTTTCTCGTAACAATTCCTCATATTTGCACTTTTGACCCTAAATTTTATCCTTATTGCAAATTAAGCCATTTATTAACAATTTAAACTTGAAAATCAAACAAAACACAGAATTAATCTCAAAAATATAAATATTACCAAATTAACTCTAATTTAACTTAAATAAAACCAAAACAACTAAATAACACAACTAAAAACATATAAAAAACTATATATAATTCACACTTATCAATTTGCTCAAGAAAAATCAGATCCACATTCAAAGAGAGGATAGAAATTGAGGTTTATGTTTGGAAAAATCTTTCTCTGCAGACAAAGGATTTTTATTATCAGGAGTTTGAGGTACAAAAAATAAATAACATTATCTGTTTCAAAATAATTAGCTTCATACATTAATGCATTATCTATTGTACTTTGCAATACTTATGTTATTTTTTTTCAGAAATAATTTTTTTGGGATTCAAAATTTAATGATGCCATTTATGGAGTTTGGGAAAAGCGGGCCCACCAATGATATAAAGAATTTCTTTGTAATTTACACAAGGTTTTTCAATGACCTAATTTTATTTCTAAATAAATATAGGATCGTTGGCAGCAATACTAGGTAACACCCGAAGCAATTGCCAGTTCTGATAGGAATTCTTCAAATAGGCGGGGAGGCTCAGATGGTGAGAGTCTAGCCATGCACACTGGAGGAACTTTAAGCCATCACGAGCATGCAGCTAAACTGGTAAGTATCTGACTCTTATGCTTACATATTATTCTATAAATGTATAATTATTATGGACAATGATTGTGTAATTGTTGTTCTGTTTTCATGGATGCCTTTGTTATTGATATAAATTTTTTGTTTCATAGGAAGTAAAACTATCACTACAAAAAAAAAAATGCAGAATAGCGACAAAAATTTACAACAATAATTAAATTTGTTGCTAAATGCACAATATAGTGAGAACATTGTGACAAAAAATGGCTTTCGTTGCAAATCTTGAAAGATTTGGTGGGAAAACAAATATTGCAACAAATTAGCAACAACAAATTTTTATTATTGCTAATATCAGGCAGCAAAAATTTGGCACAAAAAATTGCGACAACAAAAGTAGATTTGGCAACAACATTGTTATAGCTAATTAGCGATAACAATGTTGTAGCTAATTCGCGACAACATTGTTATAGCTAATTAGCGACAACAAAGTTGTAGCTAATTGGTGACAACAAATGCTATCGCTAATTTAGCAAAACATACTATTTCGTACATATGACTCTATTGGCGACAACATTGTTGTAGCTAATTAGTGACAAAATTGTTATAGCTAATTGGCAACAACATTGTTGTCGCTAATTTAGCAAAATACTATTATGTTCATAAACCAATATTGGCGATAACATTGTTGTAGCTAATTTGGCGACAACATGGTTGTAGCTAATTTGGCGACACAAATGTTGTCGCTAATTTAGCAAAATACAATTATATTCATATATCAATATTGGCAACAACATTGTTGTAGCTAATTGGTGACAACATTGTTGTAGCTAATTTTGCGACAACAATATTGTCGCTAACATAGCAAAAAAAATTATATTCATATGCCAATATTGGCGACAACATTGTTGTAGCTAATCGGTGAAAACAATGTTGTAGCTAATTTGGTGACAATAATGTTCTTGCTAATTTAACCAAATACTATTATATTCATATATCAATATTGGCGACAACATTATTGTAGCTAATTTGGCGACAACATTGTTGTAGCTAATTGGCGACAGCACCATTGTAGCTAATTTGGCGACAACAATATTGTCGCTAATTTAGCAAAATACAATTATGTTCATATACAATATTAGCGACAACATTGTTGTAGCTAATTGGAGACAACAATATTGTAGCTAATTTACAACAACAATGTTGTCGCTAATTTAGCAAAATACTATTATGTTCATATACCAATATTGGCGACAACATTGTTGTAGTTAATTTTCGACAACATTATTATAGCTAATTATCGACAACATCGTTGTAGCTAATTTGGCGACAACAATGTTGTCGCTAACTTAGCAACATACAATTATGTTCATATACCAATATTGACGACAATATTGTTGTAGCTAATTGCCGATAATAATGTTGTAGCTAATCTGGCGACAACAATGTTGTCACTAATTTAGCAAAATACTATTATGTTCATATACCAATATTAGCGACAACATTGTTGTAGCTAATTTGGCGACAATAATGTTGTAACTAATTTAGCAAAATACAATTATATTCATATACCAATATTGGTAACAACATTGTTGTAGCTAATTTGGCGACAACATTATTGTAGCTAATTGGCGACAACATCGTTGTAGCTTATTTGACGACAACAATGTTGTAGCTAATTTAGGAAAATACAATTATGTTCATATACTAATATTGGCGACAACATTGTTGTAGCTAATTGGCGACAACATTGTTGTAGCTAATTTGGCGACAACATTGTTGTAGCTAATTGGCGACAACATGATTGTAGCTAATTTGGCTACAACAATGTTGTCGCTAATTTAGTAAAATAATATTATGTTCATATACCTCTATTTGTGACAATATTGTTGTAGTTAATTGGCGACACGATGCATGTTGCAAAAAAAATGTTAAAGCATTATTTTGATTATTAAAAAATTATTTTATATATAATTCATTTTTTTCTTGCAAATTAAAAATTCACGTAGATAAATTGCTTGAGGAATTTAATTATGCAGCTCCCTCCACATAAATCCATTATATAATTAAATTACACCTAATATTTCAATAAAATTTGACCTTAAATTCCCAAAATAGTTAACTCGATTTAAAACAAAAAAAAAAGCTTTTGAAGAATTGCATATATCTTTTTCATATATATTTCCTTAAAACAAGCAAACACTATAATTTTATCTAGACTACGACAAATGAATTCTCGCAAAAATAGCTACAAAAATGGTTGTAGCCAATTTAGCTAATTATCCAAAATTTTGAGCGGGAGATAAAAATATTTCTAAATCCCTAAAACTTTATATTCCCTTCTGTGTTGCTACCTTTTCCCACTCCCCCTCTCTCTATCTCCTACTGAAAGTCCCTCTCAGAACATTGTTATCTTTTCTCTTTGATATTTATGCAATAAACGAGCTTCTGTAATCATTTTTCAATTCATCTTTTTGCAGGCTGAAGATGGAACTCTTGATTACATTGCCAGAATCGTGGAGATGTTTAAAAGTATTGATTGGGAGCTCTATTTTACCGCTCAATGGTTTTATAGAGCTGAATACAATACGAGTATTGAGTGTGGTGTCGTCTTTGGTAATTAGAGCAAAAATGGCAATAAACTACTCTGCTACTGCAAATTATTCTTTTAAGTCTAAGTTCTGTTTCATTCCAATCCAGAAGCCCTGCAATTTTTCTCAAACTATCTTCATTACCAAATAAATATGCAAAGCCCTCACTTCGTGTTTCAGCTAATTGGACACCCAAAACTAGTTTTATTGCTTGGCAGAGAGAGTCAGTTTCGGTCCAGCAACTCGGGCGCCCTTTAAGTAATGTTAGCAAACAAATTCATCTATTTGCTTTATGTCTTCTAATTTTGTTTTACAGGTTTTGAAGAGTGGTAATTTGAGTTGGGTTTTTGTAGTTGAGTATATGTATCAACCCCAGAAGGGTGTGCAGGTGGGAGATTAATGTCCTTAAAGAAGAAGCTATGCAAAAAGAAGAAAGCGATCAAGAGAAGAATATCTTCAAGATTATCCGACGGATCAATTGATAAGTTTGATAGGCCTTCTTCTACTTCTGCTCCTCCACCTGATTGGCGCTTCTCTTTCTCTAACCCCACTTTTCAAGGTCTACATAGAAACTCCTCTCTACTTGCCTTGTTGTTTTGTGCTCAGAGCTCTTCTCTTTTCAAGGTGTACATAGAAACCCCTCTCTACATGCCAGGCCAAAGGCCAACTTTCTGCCCTCTGATGTTTTTGTTGTAATTAGCTGAAGATTTTACCAATTTCAACTTCATCGTTTTGGTAGATTGGTTTCTGATCTTTTGAAGTATTTTTTATGAGATAGGCTTTCCTAGTATAGTTTTGTTACCAATTCATGTAGAATTGATTGCACAGCATATGTAATGGGCTTCAATGCCCGTGTCAATTGCTTTTTGATTTTTAAGCTAATGTGCTTTTTTTTTTGGTTCTTTATGATCTTTTTGAGGTGGCTTTGACAGCTGTGCTTTGTTAAACTCTTCCCAATTTGGCAATAGGGTGGACTTCCAAAAATAGACCATGGATATTTATAGATGAAGTATCTCTTTCTTTTATTTTGACATCAATGTATATTTGACATGTTTAATTTTACATTGCAACGACAGCAGGAAGTATTGAAGAGTCATGGTTTGATTCCATCGCAATATTTGAGTCTGATTGTGATGAAGATTTTGAGAGTGTGCTGGATGGTAAGATTTTTTATACATTCTATGTTCTGTTGCATTTATGTTTTTTAGAATTTTTATATATACTGATGGATAGCTGAGTTTATATTTTTGATTTGTGAATTTGTTCAATTTCTGTAGACATGATATCTTTAAATGTGTTTGAAGGTTTACTGGCATTAGCTAATACATTTAATAGAGACACAAATCATGCCGAATGTTTAAATAAACAACAATCCTCAGCAAGTGATCAGAGAAAGGTGGCAGATTATACAGGAAACTCTTCTTGGAACTTAATTTTCGTTATATCATTCTTACAATTAATGTACAAAAGCATAAAGAATTTGATTTGTTAGTTTTAAGGACTCTATGTAGCTAAAGTTTGTGGAGCTGTAGTTTAAAGTTATGAATGATCTTATTATTAGTAGTTGTGGTATCCCATTGATAGGGTCACATACCTTATACCCATTACTGTCATCTATTAAATTTACAGTTTGCAGTATATATAAAGTTTATGGTTGGATTGTCCAGTAACATTTGCTTTATAGTTTTCATGTTGAATACTTTCCAATCATGCAATAAACTTTAGAAATAGTATAAGCATTACCATTGCACCACTTGCAAACAATGGCTTTTGTTTATGTATTTTTAGTGCCAAATTTATTCTTCCTCTTTCTTTTTTAAATGGTTTCAGTTTCTTCGAAGCCAATTCTGTAGAGACCAGTAGCAGGTTCTTAGGTACCTTTTTGTCCACTAAAAAGAAAATTCTCGATTGTTGGTCCCATATAGAATCGGGTAGTTTCAAAGTACGGGGATAAAACTATTTCAGGTTAGATGGAATTTTACTATTGTACCTACATACTTAAATGCATATAGTATGTATATGCATAAGTTAGCACAGTCTGCCCTAAGTTTTGATCTAAATTAGCTATCTTCTTGCAATGAGTTGTTTTCTAATTCACTTATTTTTTGAATGTCAGGGACAAGAAGAAAGAATTTGTTTTTAACCATGCTACATATTAACCATTTTGTGTTGATGTATTTTTAAGTTCGCAAAAAATTGACCATATTGCTCAATTTATGGAGCTTCCTATTATTAAATCTTCTAGTTAATAGGATACAATTATATTCTAGCCTACACCAAACTGTATCCTTTAGGGGTGACTTCAATTCTTCAATAATGTATCTGTTGATAATATAAAGACAAAATTGATTGTGCGAACTAATTTTGCTTTTGCCTTCATTTTATTTACACTTTCATAATTCTCTTTTACAAATATTCTATAAGACATTTTTATGGGACGTCATTTCCATTTGCTTCTCATATCCACGATATGATGATTTTGAGGAGGATTTGCATACCAGGATTCTAATTTCTGTCTAATACTTGTAAGAAATGAAAAGATAGTGTCTGCATTGTCAAATTGATATTATAGTTTGTTGGAAAGTGTTTATCACCCAGGAGTTTAATACTAGAAAATAGAAATGAAGTATCACCACAAGTGTGTTATAATTATAATTAACTCTGCAGTATGCACATACTGTTTAATACTCAGATTTTTTTTCTTATGTAATATATATACACATATGATATTATATTGTTTTTCACATGTTTAAGGTTGTAAGTTCATACTAAATCCCCAGAGTCAGGCTTGTGCTTCCTTTCCTATTATTTCTTCTTATTGTTTCCCAGTAATGAAGCCTATGATAGGGATGTTGTAGATGCATATTTGTGTTAAGGATGGAAAGGAGACAAGTCAAATTAATAATTATCTTTTAGGAGGTTGTATTTATTTAGCAAGTAATTTTACATGGTAGGAATCCTGGATTTAGTCTTTAGTTTTAAGCTTCCCTATCTTGATATTTCCTAATGAGAAGGTTGCATACTTTTAGCATCTTTTTAATACCTTCTATGTTGGTATACAATTATTTCTTGTTTTTGATCTAGGCATCATTTTATTACTCGCAGTGGGTTTTTATCCTTTTGTTATTTTTAATTTTATTTAGAAATCTTAATTGATTTTGACACAAGGTAGCATATTAGACTAGACTTGCTTATCATTTCCATTCCATAGCCATGCGATAGATTGATAAAACTCCACAAACAACCAAAGCGAAGCTTTTAAAGATTTGATATTGTTCCTAGAAATCTCAAAAATGATGATCCATTACTTATGTTTTTAGTGGATTTTCCTTATGTTAATTCCTCACACCCTTATATTAGTTTTCTATTTGTTTCTCATAGTTTGTACTTGCAATATTTGCCCATTATACGGATTGAGTTTTAAGTTGAGATTTGTGCTGAGCATGAACAAGAGATGGATCAGCGGGTCAGATAAATCCAGCAATAGATGGAGATGTAACAACTTTTTTCAGCAGTAGATTTATGAGCAAATGTATCTATTTACATTATAGTTATAAGTTTATAGTATGACATTTTGGGTGAAATTTGTTATTGTTATATATGCATGTATTATTTTAGATATACAATTAACAATGATATCCATTTATAAATAACAATCTTTTCATGAATATATATATTTTTGTATTAAATATTAAGTAGTCTATAAATATAAATTTGTTATCTGTGACTTATCATTTAAGTGATGAAATTTTCATATTAATTTAAAAATAAAAAATAATTTTAATTTAGCGATGGATTAGCATGTTTGAACAGTAGCTATTTAGTGTCAACAATGTCGTAGCAATATTGCAACACCGTCGTTGCAAAATTTAGCGTGAACAATGCCGTAGTAATATTGCGACGAAAATATTATCATTGCAAAATTCTTGCGTGAATAATGTCGTAGCAATACTGCGACGAAAATATTGTCGCAAAATTTTGCTAGAACAATGTCGTAGCAATGTTGCGACAAAAATACTATTGTCGCAAAATTTTTCGTGAACAATGTTGTAGCAATATTGCGACGAAAATATTGTCGTCGCAAAATTTTGCGTGAACATTGTTGTAGCAAAATGGCAACAAATATTTAGCGACAACGCTTGTCATCGCTAAAATTTGGCGACAGCTTCTTGTTGTAGCTAAATTCTGCTACAACGAGTTTTGTTTCAAAATGAAAGTTGTCGCTAAGTTGTCACTAAACTGATTTAGCGACGAAAAAATATCAGTTAGCGACGACTTTTGTCGTCACTAATTTGAACTTTTTTAGTAGTGTATTAAGATTGTTGAGTTATTTTTCAATTCCATTTGGTTGTAATGAATCAGAATTTCCTTATTATACAATAGTTTATTGTTTTATTGGGCTATAAAGTTTGGTTATCAAGCAACATTCTTGCTGTAACAAACTTAATAACACTCATAAGCTGAAATGGTAAAAAAACCTATTGATTTACCTTCATGTGTGCTCAAATTTAGTTACACAAGATAGATGATTTTATTCAAATGAAATAAAAAACTTATATGAAAAATTCTTATAAGATATTTTCTTGATTCGTCTTTTAGTTGAAGGAGGGATGTTCTCCTTGTTGTCATTTTCACTTAGATTAAGAACAACCATTGAAAATTATCAGATTGATGGTGAAATTGGAGGAGGAAGAATAGGATAAATTATACTTATATTGGAAATTAATTGATTGGTTCAAGTACACATAATAGTAAACTCAAAATTGTGCAACAATTTTAAGAATTGCATTTTTCATATTTTATTATATCGATGTTGATGGATGCTGTAACCCAACTAAAGAATCGAGTAGAAGATTTGGAAATCAAGGGTGCTCAACAGTCAAATCATTCTCTTTCACCTCCACCAACTACATAGCTTAGACTTGTATTTTTATATTGTTATTGATATTGATCTTATGCTATTTTTGTTATGGTTTTTATGGATTTTTACTTTACAGTAATATAATGTATTTTTAGGATTTTAATTTTTGTGCATTACAATTTTAATATTATATTATCAATAACAATATTTTCTTTTTAACTTCATAATGAACTTGGATTATATTTATTTATAAAAAAAATTGATTTAACTAAAACATTATGCCAAGCTAACAAAATTAGCATAATTTTACAATTTCTCATGTTATAAATAGCAACCAAAGAGAAATTTCGTTGCTATTTTTAGCAATGGAATTATAATTCAGTTGCTAAATTTAGCAACCGAATTAATATATATTTCGTTGGTAAATATAGCAACGAAAAATGAATTCAGTTGCTAAATATAGCAATGGATATTAAATTTTGCTGGTAATGTTGACCAATTAACCGAAATATATATTGGTTAGATATAGCAATGAAATTTAAATTTCGTTGCTAATAAAAATTATCAACCAAAAATAGCAACGAAAAATATTCGGTTGGTATTTTTAGCAACCGAACACATTTTCGTTATTAAATTACCAATGAAAAAAAATCGGTTGCTATTTTGATACCAACTGCCAAAATTGCAACCGAATTTTCCATTACTATTTTTGGTTGCTAATTTTGATTACCAACGAAAATGCACCAAATTCGGTTGCTAATTTTCGTTGCTATTTCCAAATTTTCTTGTAGTGCATGTTAGTCAATTTATTCGCAATTAGAATTGGAATTTATTGATTGAAAGACAAATGAATTTACTTAAAGTATTGAATTCACTTAGAGATAAGGAATTCTCTTTGAAGCATTAAAGAATTGGCATTAATTTTCATAATTTTTGTTTATCTCCATAATGACATGAGAGTGCTTATAGACTCTAAACAATAACATATTTAATGACAATGAAAATTGCTTTAAAGAATTTTTGCTTAAATTCTCTAATAACTTTATTTATACAATTACTTTTATATGTACTTAAACGAACTATTCTTTCTATTTATATGTACAATTATTATAAGGACCCAATTGTAAGGACTCAAATTAGGCCTTAGTAGAATTCAAGGACATAATCCCAATTATTAATGTTTAATCAAGCTTAATTAGATGAATTATTATAAGCTTATATATTAAAGGATAAACTAGTTGTTTATTTATGTGTGTAATTGAAATAATATTTTATTTCAAGGATCAATTGGGATATAAGTGTTATTAAGTTCGATAATTGTGATAAATGTGTAAGATATATGGTATGAATTTTAAAAGGTCATAATTAAATTATTATTGTTGGTTTAATAACATTCAAGGGTGTAATTGAAGTTCAAAGTATTAGTTTAAGGGTTAACTTGTAAATTCAGCATCTTAAAGGTCAAAGGTGAATAAATGAATATTTGAGAGGTTAATTTAAGAGAAAAAATAAGTGATTAGGTTGATTTATAACATGCAAAAAGATGTGGGTTGATTAAAGGACATGCATTTTGTTGAAGGATCAAAGAGGGAATTTTCCTAGCTATTATATAAAGTCTTTTGCTAGTGGAATGAAAGAAAAACTCTTTGAAATGGTGGTGAACGAAATCTTAGAGAGAGTTACAGCAACTTCATTTTCTTCTTCATATTTCTTAAAGCCATAGATGAATTCTCAAGGTCTTGTTGAAGAGGAATTGTTGCATGTTGTTCAATCTAGATCATTAGTATAACTATAAGGTAATATCCTAACTTGTTAGTTCATCTCTTCATCTTCATCTCTTTCTTAATTTGATTGATGATGGATGATTGTTGTTGTATGTATAAAATGATGTAAAGGAGAGAGAGAAGGTGGAAGAAGCAAGGAAAAGGGCTTGCAAGGGGTTTAAGACAAAGGAATTTTCAGCTAAGGTATGGGAATGTAGGTTGTTCATATTGCATGTGGAATTGGTTGCTGAATTTGGATGTAATTTACAGAAATTGAAGTTACATTTTTTCTAGTTTTTGCCGGGTTTTCGGGTTGATTTTGGAAGAATGGATTTCATCAGTTGTGAGAGTCAGTGCCGAGTCGTGAAGCACTTCACGAGTCGTGAACTTTTGTCCGACTCGTGAAGCTCTTCACGTGTCGTGAAATTCTGCCCTTTTTCACCACTCGTGAGCCCCTTCACGAGTAGTGAAATGTTGCCTTTTATCTCTACTCGTGAGCCCCTTCACGAGTACTGAAATGCTGCCTTTTTTCTCTACTCGTGAGCCCCTTCATGAGTCGTGAAATGTTGCCCTTTTACTTCACTCGTGAGCCTCTTCACGAGTAGAACGTTTCTTCACGACTGATTGACCTATCTGGATTGTTTTACTCATAAGTTGAGCTACAGAACAGCAAATTGAGTGATTCTTTTTGTGTTGGAAACTAGACTTTCATACCTATATTTCATATGAAGAAACCTAAACTTAAATCGGTCTCTAAGTATATGGAATTTAGGGTTGAATTCGGACTAGTTTCCTAAACTGCTCACAGAAACAGAATTTACTATTATGTGCATATTGTTGCTACACTTGATAATATGATTTCTTTAATAAATTGAGAGAGATATTTGTTTATGTGACAGTAAAGTTAATTGGTTAAAGCATGTAATATGGCTATCCATGAAGGATTTATATGAATACATATGCATTCAATTGTGTATATCAATAAAGACTAATGATGAAATATCTAACTTATACATGTAAATAGTTTTGTACATGATTGTCACATGCCAAATTGATATATATATATATATATATATATATATATATATATATATATATATATATATATATATATATATATTATACACATGTAACCTTATGACATGAAAGTGCACATTTTGACATGTATTTATGCTATGAAATAAGGACTGCAATAGTATGACCTTGGCATGTGTATATGCCCATATGGAAACATGTTGACATTCTGTATAGCACATGATTTTAATAATGATCAAGATATATATATATATACATATATATATATTTGGTAAATATGCTCATATGAGTAAGTCTACTATATGCGAGTGTACCCACAGGTACGTACATCCATGATTATGTACATAAGTGTATGAGCATGAATTTGTACTATGAGATAGAAAATGTTTTAGCATGACTGTGAACATGTGAGATGCTTAATGTGATTTGTGGATTATGTGAACATATAAACATATGTCTATAAATATAATATGATCTTACATGATTGGGTTTGACTGTTGAAAGAAGTCTGAGAGTAATGATTCAAAGAAAATGAGTAAAGTGAAACGTATGGATACGTCTTTACTTAATTGAAATGATATGATTAAGCATATGTGTGGTCACATGATAGCAGGCTAAAATACAGATCTACAGTGCTATAGACACCATTATAGAAATTTTATTAAAGTATATAATGGTAATGTCATACAAGACTATGTATACAAGTGTATGCATCACAGAAGGAGTATCTTGTCATGTGATTATTATATGAGAAAAGTGTATAATTGTTTATGATTAGTGCATATATGTATATGTACTAAAGAAGATGTATATATATATTTTACATGATCATGTATGGGTACAAATGGCATTATATAAGTATAATCTTGACATACGAACTAGCCACATAAGTGAATATGATTACAAGAACAGAATAGTATTACCCAACAGTGAAATGTTCACCGGTTTACAGAAAGTTATACATGAACATGAGTATGAGTACATTGTTCATAGTTATACAAGAGTATACATGTGCATATAAGAATATGAATGAATAAATGAAAGATAAAGTAAATAGATCTTATTGCCTGCGTTGAGTCTAGGAAGTGGATAGATAGGCATGCCTATAAGGGTACCTTGCAGCTGCAAAAATAACCTGTACCTTCGGTAACCATCGTTCAACCCCGTTTGGGTTGCAGTTCACCCCGTTTGGGTGACTAAACAACTTGTGCCTTCGGGTACCATCGATCAACCCCGTTTGGGTTGCAGTTCACCCCGTTTGGGTGAATAAATAACTTGTGCCTTCGGGTACCATCGATCAACCCCGTTTGGGTTGCAGTTCACCCCGTTTGGGTGAATAAATAACTTGTGCCTTCGGGTACCATCGATCAACCCCGTTTGGGTTGCAGTTCACCCCGTTTGGGGGACTAAACAAACTCGTACCTTCGGGTACCATCGTTCAACCCGTTATCCACCTCTTTAGAATAGTGCAGGCCTTATACCAAAGTTAAGAATAGTTTGATGTTAATTTAAAGCTTTATAAAGCATAACAATTCATAAATTGATTTCAGAATCTAATTTATATGTGAAATTCCTTTACAGCACAAATGGAAATTATGGTATTAAAAGATGTTACAATATACACTTATGCATGATTATCGCATATAGAAATAGTACGTACAGAGTTATATAAATGAACTAGTGCATCACTAATATATAATTATGAACTATATTAGAGATAGTATGTTCTCTAAAGCAAATGAATATAAGAGTTTATGAATGGGTATTCATGTTGGTGATTGCTTTTCAAATTAATATAGTTGAGTTATATGTTTTCCCTATATTTACTCGTTCTTGCTCTTGATTAAGAAATGATGTATATTGTCTTGTGCATACACATAAAGCATTTACAGATTTACAAGAGATAAAGTTCACATGAAAATGGTATTGGATATAAAAGCAAGCTAGAAATTCTATGTATGCATTGGTACAATAAGTAATTCGAATATATTTCTTGATTGATAAATGATGAACTTTCATAGTACTAATGCCTTGTTTTACTTGCGAATATTTATATGTGAATGTTGATCATAGCTTATATGTGAATGTTGATCACAGCTCATATGTGAATATGTATATGCTTATATTCCTATCTTATATGAAAAAGTGGAAGGAATGACTAAGTATAAACAGTGGTAAAATAATCAATGAATGAATCGCAAGATTAAAGGACAATTATGCTTATATGGTTAATTGTTGAGTATAAGTTATACTTTATAGTTTATAATGTATGCTTGTTGACGACCACTGTGAGTAGTCGTTATCATTTATAGTATTCCCCACTAAGCTTTATAGCTTAGCACGGATTTTTGTTTATCCGTGTAGGTTGTGAGAACAGGACTTTCTTCCAGGACTGATATCTGCAGCAGGTTGGCCAACACAAGTCTTAGAAGATTAATAATAGAGTCTTCTTTTTGTCCTTATGATTTGTAGTTGTGGAAACTTTAAATTCTGGAAATTTTGTAATTACTACAGATGCTTTGTATATGTAATCTTTGATGTTAGTAAGTTGCACCTGTAAGTGAAGCTTCTAATAGTTAACTTTTGGATATCTGTTTAGTGGATTATCAGATGAAATGTTGATAAGCATGCTTGATTAATATTAATCACAGTGTTATAGCTAAGTACAGGGTAAGGGTGTTACACCAATCATGGCCCTAACTAGACTATAGTAAAATGATGAGAATTATGGTTAATTAAGGCAAATAATGAATTATTTTTCATTATTAATGTTAAGTCCCATTAGGGGTACTTTGGTAATTTTTGAATGTATGTAAATTGTGTATGGTTAAAAATTAAGATAAAGAGGGATATGGTTGAAACAAATAAGAAGTTTGAGTGTTAGATGTTAAGAAAAATAAGTTGTTAGGGTTAAGATAAATAAGGGCAATCTTGGAATTTCATAATGAGATATTTCAATAGCTTCTTGGAGAAGGAAAATAAGGGTTTTGAGAGGGGGGATTGGCATTTTGAGGGATAGCTCTCTCTCTTTCTCTCTCTCTCTGCTGGTTACGGGTTGGAGAAGGGTAGCTAGGGTATGTGAGTTAAGATTTATGGTAATGTCTTCCCTTGGAAATCTCTTCTTTCTCATATTTTCTTCTTTTATTATTTTTGGTCATGAGGGATTGTATGATCATGTTGTTGTTCCTGTGCATAAGGAGAGAGCAGAAGCAGATAGATCAAGACTAGGAGAAGGAAGAAAGAGGTAGATCTATGGATTTTTGAAGGAGATGAAGCTGGTATTGAGGTATGGGACTCTATATAAATGGTTACTTAATGATTTTTTTATGTTTTTGTATATGTCCCCCCTTAGTTGGAATGGAGATTATATTTTAGTATTTTAGATGAACTTACAATGATTTAAAACTAAGTGCTTAAGGTGAGATCGGAGTGTTATGTTTTGAGCTGGAAATCTGGGTTTTTAATCTCGTTATCGAGGTTGCTTGCGTGGCCGTGTGACTTGTTCTTCCTCTTCCTGCATGGCCATGCATGCTTTTACTTCCTTGCATAGCCACATGATGTTTTGCTTTTTTAGTACGTGGCCACGCATCCTCCTTGTTTTCTTGCGTGGCCATGCCTATTCCTTATGTTTTTCCTGCGTGGTTGTGTGATGGGTTGGGCTTCTCCCTATGTGGCCATGCACTATATGGCCTTTCTTCTTGCTTGGCCACATGAATGTCTTATTCCTTCTTCTGCGTGGCCGTGTGTTTGGCCTTTGGTTTCCTTGCCTGGCCACGTGAATGGCTGCCATTTTCCTTATGTGGCCACGTGAATGGCTTCATTCTCTTTTTGCTTGGCTAGGATTTTGGCCTTTGTTCTCCTTGTGTGGCCGTGTAGGCATTCTCTTCTTTCTTGGGCACAACCACTCGTATGTTTCCCTTTTATGGTTCAACTTCACACTGTAAACTATAAATTCTTAATGAATTATGAATTTCGTATTATAAAATATAATTGGAGAGAATTAAATGGACCATAATTAATGTGCATGACGATTATGTTTATTATGTGGTGGTTAATAAGTGTTATGTTTTATAAATGAAATAATGGAGCTGTGAAGTCTTTTAAGGCATTATTAATGACATAAGTAGATGTTAATCTCAATTGTGAGTACTTTCAATATTTGTGAGACACCGAATGTATGTATATAATATATATAGGATGAACTAAATGTATGAAGATTAAATTAAGTTTAATGAAGTAAATGAAATGGTTTTGAAGAACCACTCAGGTATGTTATTCTTCCGTGAATATGTATTGACATGTGGAGTCAAGTGATCATGGTTTATATGACTACATGTATGGTTTCATGAACTATCACAGGGTATTACCAGAGTAAACCTTGAAAGTCAAATCATGTTGTTACTTCATGATCTTATGTTCAATGATGTGTATTGCATTAGGTTCTTAAAACATTGTTTTGAGCTAGTATTGCAGAATACTCAGTTACCATTATGCTAAAGCATCCTAGTGCATGATATAAGTTATCAGGTAGCTATCCAAGTATATGAACAGGAAATATGTATCATTGAATATCCAGGCTTTAAGCCAGTATTGCTATGAAAATGAATAAAATGTGTTCAATTGTGGAAAATAGCTTTAAGTTAATGTTATATTAAATAAGAAAGAATATGATTAATGAAAGATGTTCTTAAAGTGATAAAGCCAGTGGGTCTTAGTTCGGTTGGTGAGTAGATAGGCATACCTAGAGGGATTCTGTAACTGCCATATTTGACCCTATTTGGGTCTTGTTCCTTTATGAAACCATCATTCGGCCCTTTTGGGTCTATTGTTTGTTCCTTGCTAGAACCATTGATGACCCCGTTTAGGTCTAGTATTTTTTCCTTTATGGAACCATAGTTCGGCCCTTTGGGTCCATCGTTTAATACCTTCGATATCCATTGTTCCCGTTATCCACCGTTTAAACTAGTACTTGGCAGGCTATTAAAAGTTTAAAAGACTCAGCAATTTACTCGAAATAAAGAAATATATATGTATGTATATATATATATATCATTTGCTTCACCTATAATGTGGAAATGATAATGACCTACTATATTACTTGGTTTAAACTCCTTTTTGGCTAGAATGATTTCATGAAATGTAGTTCTCTACTCTGTATTATATAACTAAGATTGCATGACATTTATGAAGTATTGACGCCTAAAATAACTCGTATAGATGATGCATGATATATATACTCCCTTATGCTTTGATTGAACATTGAAGGCATATCATACATAAAAAATGTGATTAATGCTTACGATAAAAGCTATACCATCAATTACTATAAGGTCTAGATTATCGTAAGAATAATATTCATATTTAGGATTGCAAATTCCTTTGGTATAGCAAGGGCGAGATAGTTTAATATTGTAGACTTATATGTTTACATAAATTTAAAGGGTGCAATGATTTTATGATATTTTATTAGAGTTTATCTTTGGAGTTGGTTTCCCCCATAAAGCTTTATAGCTTAGCACAAGTTTGTTATCCGTGTAGGTACTGGTTAAGCTCTGGTGGATCGATAGCTGGTGGATAGTCAGCCTTTGAAGAGAAGATTTGACTGAGTGCAGTCGCTTGAGGACTTCCATTTTGTATTTTCATTGGCATTATGCTAGGCCTTTCAATTATAAGTGTTTTTAAGTTATTGTGGCATGTAATTATTTTGGCCTATGCTGTTTATTATTAACGATGCCTTATCTTTGCTAAGTTATGATGGTGATTGATGTTTATGCATGGTTAGTGGATTAGGGTATTACAATTAGTGGTATAAGAGCTTGGTTTAGTCTTTTATGGGCAATACAAAATTATGAATGGTTTTTGGAGGTTGAGATGATATTGGTCTAGACCAAATACCCGTACTAGATGTTATTGTAATTGATATGCAAATTTTAATTATTGCGAGGAATGATTAACTGGCGATTGATGGATATTGGAGCACTAATAGGATGTTAATTCAAAAATTGTGAGATGACATCTAAGGAATTATCGGTATCTCTCACTCCCTGGTATTGGAAGTGTATAAAAGCCTTGATGATCTGTTATTAAAGTATAACATTAGTTGATTATAAGTATATCTAGATTGTTTATTTAGAAGTTGAGGAAAAGGTTTATATCATAAAAAGATAATTGAGCTATGGCATTGCTGAGCATGCAAGATGTTGAGGTTAATAGGATGCTCTAATATGCTTTATATATATATAATTGTCGGGATTTTCCTAATTAGCTTGGGCAATTGAGCATGTTTCATTATATCAGGATAGGATAAGGCATGTATAGTTTATGAGAATACCCATTGGTATTCTATTGCATATATGAAGTCATTAACGCATTGCATAACATCCCATATCACATGAAAAGCATTGTATCGCATGTCTGGCCAAGCTAAAAGGAGGAAAATTGATAGGAAATGTATTAAGCATAGGAGTATCTGAAAAACAGAGGCAGATACTAGTGTTAGATAGATGAATTTGTTATGGTTATAATTGTTTATAGATAAGTTTGAGTTTAAAAATTTATAGCATTAAAGATAAAGATGATGTGTTTGAATTTCGAGGACGAAATTCTTTTAAGGAGGAGAGAATTGTAAGGACCCAATCATGGCCCTAACCGGACTATAATAAAATGATGAGAATTATGGTTAATTAAGGTAAATATTGAATTATTTTGCATTGTTAAGGTTAAGTCCCATTATGGGTACTTTGGTAATTTCAGCATATATGTAAATTGAGTATGGTTAAAAATGAAGATAAAGAGGGATATAGTTGAAATAAATAAGAAGTTTGAGTGTTAGATGCTATGAAAAATAAGTTGTTGGGATTAAGATGAATAAGTGCAATCTTGGAATTTCATAATGAGATATTTCAATAGCTTCTTGGAGAAGGAAAACAAGGGTTTTGAGAGGGGGGATCAGCATTTTGAGGGATAGCTCTCTCTCTCTCTCCCTCTTTCTCTCTCTACTGGTTACGGGTTGGAAAAGGGTAGCTAGGGTATGTGAGTTAAGATTTATGGTAATGTCTTCCCTTGGAAATCTCTTCTTTCTCTTATTTTCTTCATTTATTATTTTTGGTCATGAGGGATTGTATGATCATGTTGTTGTTCCTATGCATAAGGAGAGAGCAGAAGCAGATAGATCAAGACTAGGAGAAGGAAGAAAGAGGTAGATCTATGGATTTTTGAAGGAGATGAAGCTGGTATTGAGGTATGGGACTCTATATAAATGGTTACTTGATGATTTTCTTATGTTTTTGTATCTGTCCCCCCTTTGTTGGAATGAAGGTTAAATTTTAGTGTTTTAGATAAACTTACAATGATTTAAAACTAAGTGCTTAAGGTGAGATCTGAGAGTTATGTTTTGAGCTATAAATCTGGGTTTTAAATTCGGTAGTCGAGGTTCCTTGCATGGCCGTGTGACTTGTTCTTCCTCTTCCTGCGTGGCCACACATGCTCTTACTTCCTTGCACAACCATGTGATGTTTTGCTCTTTCAGTACGTGGCCACACATCCTCCTTGTTTTCCTGCATGGCTGAGCCTCTTCCCTATGTTTTTCCTGGGTGGCCGTGTGATGGATTGGGCTTCTCCTTATATGGCCACACACTGCATGGCCTTTCTTCTTGCTTGGCCACGTGAATATCTTATTCCTTCTTCTGCGTGGTCGTGTGTTTGGCCATTGGTTTCCTTGCATGGCCATGTGAATGGCTGCCTTTTTCCTCACGTGGCCATATGAATGGCTTCATTTTCCTTTTCCTTGGCCATGCGTTTGGCCTTTGATCTCCTTGCATGTTCGTGTATACCTTCTTTTATTTCTTGGGCACAACCGCACTTATGTTTCCTTTTTATGGTTCTACTTCACACTTTAAACTATAAATTCTTCATGAATCATGAATTTCGTATTATAAAATATAATTGGAGAGAATTAATTGGACCATAGTTAATGTACATGATAATTATGTTAATTAAGTGGTGGTTAACAAGCCTTATGATTTCTAAATGAAATAATGGAGCTGTTAAGCCTTTTTAAGGCTTTATGAATGACATAGGTAGTTGTTAATCTCAATTGTGAGTACTTTCACTATTTTTCAGACACCGAATGTATGTATATAATATATATAGGATGAACTAAATGTATGAAGATTAAATTAAGTTTAATGAAGCAAAGGAAATTGTTTTGAAGAACCACTCAGGTACGTGCTTCTTCAGTGAATATGTATTTACATGTAGAGTCATGTGATCATGGTTTATATGATGATATGTATGGTTTCATAAACTATCACCGGGTATTACCAGAGTCAACCTTGAAATTCAAATCATGTTGTTACTTCATGATCTTATGTTCAATGATGTGTATTGCATTAGGTTCTTAAAACACTGTTTTGAGCTAGTATTGCATAATACTCAGTTACCATTATGCTAAAGCATCCTAGTGCATGATATAAGTTATCAGGTAGCTATGCAAGTATATGAACAGTTAATATGTATCGTTGAATATCCAGGCTTTAAGCAAGTATTGCTACGAAAATGAATGAAATTTGTTCAATTGTGGAAAACAACTTTAAGAAAATGTTATATTAAATAAGAAAGAATATGATTGATGAAATATGTTCTTAAAGTGATAAAACCTATGGGTCTTAGTTCGGTTGTGGATTGGATAGGCATGCTTAGAGGGATTCTGCAGCTATCATAGTTGACCCCATTTCGGTCTTGTTCCTTGATGGAACCAACGTTCGACCCTTTTGGGTCTATTGTTTGTTCCTTACTGGAACCATTGATGACCCCTTTTGGATCTAGTGTTTTATTCCTTTATGGAACCATAATTCGGCCCTTTGGGTCCATCGTTTGATACCTTTGGTATCCATTGTTCCCATTATCCACCGTTTGAACTAGTACTTGGTAGGCTATTAAAAGTTTAAAAGACTCAGCAATTTACTCGAAATAAAGAAATATATATGTATGTATATATATATATGTATCATTTGCTTCACCTCTAATGTGGAAATGATAATGACCTACTATATTGCTTGGTTTTAACTACTTTTTGGCCAGAATAATTTCATGAAATGTAGTTCTCTGCTCTGTATTATATAACTAAGATTGCATGACATATATAAAGTATTGACGCCTAAAATAACTCGTATAGATGATGCATGGTATATATACTCCCTTATGCTTTGATTGAATATTGAAGGCATATCATACATAATAAATGTGATTAATGCTTACATTGAAAGCTGTACGATCAATGACTATGAGGTCTAGATTATTGCAAGAATAATATTCATTTTTACGATTGCAAATTCCTTTGGAATAGCAAGGGAAAGATCATTTAATATTGTAGACTTATATGTTTACATAAATTTAAAGGGTGCAATAATTTTATGACATTTTATTAGAGTTTATCCTTGGAGTTGGTTTCCCCACTAGGCTTTATAGCTTAGCACGGGTTTGTTATTCGTGTAGGTACTAGTTAAGCTCTAGTGGATTGATAACTAGTGGCTAGTTAGCATTTGAAGAGAAGATTCGACTGAGTGCAGTCGCTTGAGGAATTCCATTATGTATTTTCTTTGGCATTATGTTAGGCCTTTTAATTATAAGTTGTTTTAATTTATTGTAGCATGTAATTATTATGGCCTATGTTGTTTGTTATTATCCATGCCTTATCTTTGCTACGTTATAATGGTGACTGATGTTTATGCATGGTTAGTGGATTAGGGTGTTACATTTATACTATTTACTAAGTGTAGTCGCTTGAGGAATTCCATTATGTATTTTCTTTGGTATTATGTTAGGCATTTTAATTATAAGTTGTTTTAAGTTATTGTGGAATGTAATTATTATGGCCTGTGCTGTGTATTATTATCCATGCCTTATCTTTGCTAGGTTATGATGGTGATTTATGTTTATGCATGGTTAGAGGATTAGGGTGTTACAATTAGTGGTATCAGAGCCTAGTTTAGTCTTTTATGGCAATACGAAATTACGAATGGTTCTTGGAGGTTGAGATGATATTGGTCTAGACCAAATACCCGTACTAGATGTTATTGTCATTGAGATGCAAATTTTGATTATTGCGATGAATGATTCACTGGCGATTGATGGATATTAGATTACTAGTAGGATGTTAATTCAAAAATTATGAGATGATATCTAAGGAATTATCAATATCTCTCACTCCCCACTATTGGAAGTGTATAAAAGCCTTGATGATCTATGATTGAAATATATCATTAGTTGATTATAAGTATATCTAGATTGTTTATTTAGATGTTGAGGAAAAAGTTTGTAGCATAAAAAGATAATTGAGTTCTGGCATTGCTAAGCATGCAAGATGTTGAGGTTAATAGGATGCTCTATATATACTTTATATATATATGATTGTTAGGATTTTCCTAATTAGCTTGGCCAATTGAGCATGTTTCATTATATCAGAATGGGATAAGGCATTTACAGTTTATAAGAATACCCATTGGTATTCTATTGCATATATGAAGTCATTAACGTATTGGATAACATCCCATATCACATGAAAAGCATTACATCGCATATCTGGCCCAGCTGAAGGGGGAAAACTGATAGGAAATGTATTAAGCATAGGAGTATCTGAAAATCAAAGGCAGATACTAGTGTTAGATAGATGAGTTTGTTATGGTTATAATTGTTTGTAGATAAGTTTGAGTTTAAAAATTTATAGCATTAAAGATAAAGATGATGTGTTTAAATTTCGTGGAGAAAATTCTTTTAAGGAGGATAGTATTGTAAGGACCTAATCATGACCCTAATCGGACTATAGTAAAATGACAAGATTTAGTGTTAATTAAGGCAAATATTGAATTATTTTGCATTGTTAAGGTTAAGACCCATTAGGGGTACTTTGGTAATTTCAACATGTATGTAAATTGGGTATGGTTAAAAATTGAGGTAAAGAGGGATATAGTTGAAACAAATAAGAAGTTTGAGTGTTCGATGTTAAGAAAAATAAGGTTTTGGGGTTAAGATGAATAAGGGAAATCTTGGAATTTCATAATGAGATATTTCAATAGCTTCTTGGAGAAGGAAAACAAGGGTTTTGAGAGGGAAGGGGATCGGTATTTTGAGGGATAGCTCTCTCTTTCTCTCTCTGTGTGCTGGTTACGGGTTGGAGAAGGTGAGCTAGGGTATATGAGTTAAGATTTAAGGTCATGTCTTCCCTTGGAAATCTCTTCTTCCTCTTCTTTTCTTTATTTATGATTTTTGGTCATGAGGGATTGTATGATCATGTTGTTGTTCCTGTGTATAAAAAGAGAAGAGAAGCAGATAGATCAAGAGTAGGAGAAGGATGAAAGAGCTAGATCTGTGGATTTTTGAAGGAGATGAATCTGGTATTGAGGTATGGGACTCTAGATAAATGCTTACTTGATGAATTTTTTATGTTTTCGTATGTTTCCCCCATTAGTTGGAATGAAGGTTAAATTTTAGTGTTTTAGATGAACTTACAATGATTTAAAACTAAGTGCTTAAGGTGAGATCTGAGAGTTTTGTTTTGAACTGGAAATCTGGGTTTTTAATCTGGCTGTTAAGATTCCTTACATGGCCATGTGACTTGTTCTTCCTTTTCCTTCATGGCCACGCATGCTCTTACATCCTTGCATGGCCACGTGATGTTTTGCTCTTTCAGTACGTGGCCACGTATCCTCCTTGTTTTCTTGTGTGGTCGTGCCCCTTCCTTATGTTTTTCCTGTATGGCCATGTGATGGATTGGGCTTCTCCCTTCGTGGCCATACACTACATGGCCTTTCTTCTTACTTGGCCACGTGAATGTCTTATTCCTTTTTCTTCATGGCCTTGTGTTTGGCCTTTGGTTTCTTTGTATAGCCATGTGAATGGCTGCCTTTTTTCCTTATGTGGCCACGTGAATAGCTTTATTCTCCTTTTTCTTGGCCACGTGTTTAGCCTTTGTTCTCCTTGCGTGGCCATGTATGCCTTCTCTTCTTTCTTGGTCACGGCCACTCGTATATTTCCTTTGTATGGTTCTACTTCACACTCTAAACTATAAATTCTTCATAAATCATGAATTCCATATTATAAATTTTAATTGGAGAGAATTAAATGGACTATAATTAATGTACATGATGATTATGTTAATTAAGCGGTGGTTAATAAGCCTTAAGATTTCTAAATGAAATAATGGAGCTGTGAAGTCTTTTTAAGGCATTATGAATGACATAGGTAGATATTAATCTAAATTATGAGTACTTTCACTATTTGTTAGACACCGAATGTATGTATATAATAAATCTAGCTTAAACTAAATGTACGAAGGTTAAATTAAGTTTAATGAAGTAAAGGAAATGGTTTTGAAGAACCACTCAGGTACGTTCTTCTTCAGTGAATATGTATTTACATGTGGAGTCATGTGATCATGGTTTATATGACTATATGTATGGTTTCATGAACTATCATCGGGTATTACTATAGTCAACCTTGAAATTCAAATCATGCTGTTACTTCATGATCGTATGTTCAATTATGTGTATTGCTTTAGGTTCTTAAAACATTGTTTTGAGCTAGTATTGCATAATATTCAGTTACCATTATGCTAAAGCATCCTAGTGCTTGATATAAGTTATCAGGTAGCCATGCAAGTATATGAACAGTTAATATGTATCATTGAATATCCAGGCTTTAAGCCAGTATTGCTACAAAAAGGAAAAAATGTGTTCAATTGTGGAAAACAGCTTTAAGTAAATTTTATATTAAATAAGAAAGAATATGATTAATGAAAGATGTTCCTAAAGTGATAAAGCCTGTAGGTCTTAGTTCGATTGTGGATTAGATAGACATACCTAGAGGGATTCTGTAGCTGCCATAGTTGACCCCATTTGGGTCTTGTTCCTTTATGGAACCATTGTTCGGCCCTTTTGGATCTATTGTTTGTTCCTTGCTGCAACCATTGATGATCCCGTTTGGGTCTAGTGTTTTGTTCCTTTATGGAACCATAGTTCAGCCCTTTGGATCCATCATTTGATACCTTCGGTATCCATTGTTCCCGTTATCCACCCTTTGAACTAGTACTTGGCAGGCTATTAAAAGTTTAAAAGACTCAGCAATTTACTTGAAATAACGAAATATATATGTATGTATGTATATATATATATATATCATTTGCTTCACCTATAATGTGGAAAATGATAATGACCTACTATATTGCTTGGTTTAAACTCTTTTTGGCTAGAATGATTTCATGAAATGTAGTTCTCTGCTCTGTATTATATAACTAAGATTGCATGACATATATGAAGTATTGACGCCTAAAATAACTCGTATAGATGATGCATGATA
The DNA here is from genome assembly GCA_037975025.1 of Excoecaria agallocha. Taxonomy (NCBI): domain Eukaryota; kingdom Viridiplantae; phylum Streptophyta; class Magnoliopsida; order Malpighiales; family Euphorbiaceae; genus Excoecaria; species Excoecaria agallocha. The sequence goes on along the minus strand of CM075815.1, from coordinate 35,599,404 downwards.
TATATACTCCCTTATATTTTGATTGAACATTAAAGGCATATCATACATAATAAATGTGATTAATGCTTATGATGGAAGTTGTACCATTAATTACTATGAGGTCTAGATTATCGCAAGAATAATATTCATGTTTAGGATTGCAAATTCGTTTGGTATAACAAGGGTGAGATCGTTTAATATTGTAGACTTATATGTTTACATAAATTTAAAGGGTGCAATGATTTTATGATATTTTATTAGAGTTTATCCTTGGAGTTAGTTTCCCCACTAAGCTTTATAGCTTAGCACGGGTTTGTTATCCATGTAGGTATTGGTTAAGCTCTAGTGGATCGATAGCTGGTGGCTAGTAAGCCTTTGAAGAGAAGATACGACTGAGTGCAGTCACTTGAGGAATTCCATTATGTATTTTCTTTGGCATTATGTTAGGCCTTTTAATTATAAGTTATTGTCGCATGTAATTATTATGGCCTGTGTTGTTTATTATTATCCATGCCTTATCTTTGTTAGGTTACGATGGTGATTGATGTTTATGCATGGTTAGTGGATTAGGGTGTTACATTTACACTATTTACTAAGTCATCTTTAATCCAATTTGATTCAATCTATGTATATCATTTTAGATAGTAATTAAATACTTGATCTTCATTATTCATTACTTATCCATCTACTTCTTGTTGTTTCAATACAAGGTTTATCCCGTTCCCTTTGGAACGATACCCTACATATTCAATACTTGGTCTAGAAGGACTAAGGGTTCAAATAATCCCCTATTAATCATGTTATTAATGTCTAATCAAACTTCATTAAATTAATTATTATAAGTGAAGACCTTGTAGATTAATGGTCTTTCATGGCAAAGGGTTAGAGAATCAATTAAATTTTTGGTATACAAGTGTGCAATTAAAAAAGAAAATCTAGTCAAGTGGTCTATTATAATCTAATTAAATATTAGTGGGTCAAATGAACAATATAAATGAAGGTTGGGTTCAATTGAAGAAAAGAAAGTAATCATGGGGTCAAAATTAAAAAGAAATAAACAAATGGGGACAAATTTCTAAGATGCAAATAAATAGGGGAGTATAAGGGTACTTTGCCCTTTTATTTGAGTGCTATAACCCTTCCATGTTGGAGAGAGAAAACATTTTATTACTTTTTAAAAGGGGGGTATGAAATTTTCAAGGAAAAAGAGAAAGAAATGCAAATTTTCATTCTCTTATTCATCTCTCACTAAAAAGAAATGATAATCCCTCATCTTTCTTTTAAAAATCCATTAATCCTTCTCTTTTCTCTTGTGATAAATTAAACCTCTTAACTTCTTAAAACACTCTTGAGTTACAGAAAGTTACATGTGAGGGTTGGTGATTAGAAATCTTCAAGAAATGCCATAACAAACAAAGTTGAAGAAGAAGAAGTCAGGAGAAAGAAGTCTTGATGGAAGATTTGGTATTCTATTAAAGGTTGGGGATCTTTACTCATATTGCATATAGATTTAATTTGAGAAAATGTGGATAAAATGTGTGATGGAAATTATTTTTAGTTGATAACATATTTTTAAGGTTGAGATGTAAAGGATTATATCTTGCATGTGTTATTTAGTTGAAGATTAAAAAAGCAGAAAATTTGTTTTGGTTCACTAGGAACCAGTTTATATATTTTGAGTATATCTCAAGTTTTAAAAATCCAATTTTGGTAATTCCAGTTGGTCAATTTACCTAAGATATAGAAATATAACTTTTTAGAGAAATCTTTGTTTGATTCTTCATTTAAGTCTGCTTAAGTTTAAGTTGAAATTGATTATGAGCTGTTATCTGGATTCAGTGAGCTGATTTCAATATTTTGTGCATAAATTTTTGTAGAGAAGTCTAAATTCTATGGTACAAAATTATAGATAAACTAGACATATAGGATAACAATTATTATGGAGGAATGTAAGTTTGATTCTACACCCATTTTTATTTTATGAATTTTCAAAGTGATTTTAAAAATCTATCTTTGGGTTAGTTTGACCTAATAAGAGTGTTTTACTTATAATTTGAGCTGTAGAATAGAAAATTGAATAATTCTAATTGTATTATAATTTATAGTTTTATATAAAAATTTCATATAAAGAAATTGAATTTTAAATATTTCTTTATATTTGTCATATGTTGGGTTGAAATCAGTTATGCTTAATGCCTTGGTAGTACGAATAATGTATAATATTTTTTGATTATCTTGAGATTTAGAAGTGATAATTAATATATTTTTAATGTTCCAAAAACTAGGAATATAGAAAAATAAGTTTATAGAATATCATTTCTCCTAAAATCGTCGTTTAATACATCAAATTTAGTGTGCAAATAAGTCACTTGAAAGAGTATTTAAATCACTTTGCTAAATTATTTAAGAACTCTATTAACATGTTTGTTAAAAAGGCATTTAATTAGATATATTTAAGATTCTAATAGGCTTTAAAAATGAAACTAAAGATATGTAGACTAATTCAACAATGAAGAATTTGTTTACAATATGGTACAAGTATATAAAGAAATGGAAAAAAATTTATATATGTGTGTGTGCGCGCGCGCGCATGTGTGCATGTATATGTATATATATATGTGTGTGTGTGTGTGTGTGTATAAATATACTTACACATACACACAAACACACACACACACACACACACACACACACACACATATATATCTATATATGTGTATATATATATATATGTGTGTGTGTGTGTGTGTGTATATATATGTGTGTGTGTGTGTGTACATATATATTTATATGCATATATATATATATATATAGCCACTTCTCTTTCTCTCTCTCTTATTCACTCCTTTGATCTTTCTTTGGGTGCTTATCTCTCTCATACACAGCACTTCTCATCTTCTTTTTTGTTTTCTCTATTTTGGATCGATCGGTGTTGCATCTGGTGATTTATTTCTCCTAATTTTAAGATGCTTGTATAAGCACATGTATGTGTACTATTTATATATATGTTTTTGCTATCTTTATATTTTAATTATGTGGCTTCCAAAAATTCATTCATGGATCTAAGATATTTGATATTGGATTTTTCTAAATTTTACTGTTGGTTAGATGCAATAAGCTGAAATTAATTAGCTTGGAATGATGTTTACGTGTTGCTGATTTGGGGGTTGGCTTGATTGCTGCTAAGTGTAAGGAGATTAGGAGTTTGGATCTTTCATATGTACATGTAAGCATTTACTGTTCTTACAACATTTAATTTTGTCTTTCTTGGAGCTTTTTATCTCTTTGAATTAGATTTGTGCATTTGTAATTAACATTGAATCAGACACAAATGAACTCAATTCTTAATTTTGGCTTCTCAGTTTAGTTTATTTCATTTATATCCAACATCAATTAGGGCTTTAATCGAATTTTTTAATAATTATTTATTAGGGAATATTTCATTGGTCTCACTGTTCAGTTTAGTTTATTTCATTTATATCCAACATAGATTTAGTGTTTATTATTTATTCGGGATTCACTCCTAACTTGCAACTAGTTTTGTCTCACTGTTATTTATTTTTTGATTGTCTTAAGTAATTTAGTTATACTTAAAACGAGAATTAAGTTAGTATTGTATTACTCTCTCTGTATATTTTGTTTGACTTACCTGGAAATTGCTAAAGGTTCTCTTCATGTCGATTATACATGTATAGGACTCCTTTGAATTACTGTGTGAAGTACTTTCTTTCTTAGAAGCTTATGGAAACGGCCTAAATTTTTTGCATTAAGATCCAATCTTTAGTCTGTAATGGTCTGAATGATGTTTCTAGTGTAGGTTTAGTCAGATTGAAAAGATGTCAAGTTGCCTTTAATACATCAAATTAGTTGGGTTTGCAAGTGTTTTTACCCTCTAGTGCTTCAATAGTCATATGGAAAATTTTAAGAACTGGCCAAGTGGATTAGTGTGGCTTTATATTACTATTAGTGTCAATTCCTACTACTACATAATTATGCTTTGGCTCACTTCTGATATAATTTTTGAGGATTTTAAGCGGCTAAAATCATATTTTATCCCCTGTATTAGGCATGATTTTTTGGTCAATTTGCTTCCGTTGATCATCTTTAGAATTTATAAATATAATTGGATTTTTTGTATGATCAAAAACTAGTGCACATGCCTACATGCCATCATGATAAGAGTTAAATTATGCTAAACATTCAAGTATATGTATCTATAAGGTCCAATTATGAGTATATGATGAAATTCTGCAAAATAAAAGAGGTTGGATATTCTTAATGCCATTTTAAAGCAAAATGATTTTACAAAGTAACACGTTGTAAATCTACATCATGCATAGATTCTATATGATTTTGCAAATTAACATGATGTAATAATAGGTAATTTTATCACAAAAGCAAAACTACACAAAGATATTATAGAAACAACAATTTTAAAATAAGTAAATTATTTTACATTAATTTAATCTATGTTGATCCGCATTTTTGTTAATCCATAAATCATTAAAAGAAAGGTTATAGGCTTTGTCCATTACCATACAATATCACTATGGAAAGAAATGTAAAGCGAATGTTATAATATGATACAGTAATCATGCAACATAAATAATACACATTATAGGTTGTTATCTTTTCTTGCCAATCTCTTGACAGTTTGCCCTCCTCTGCTTGCTTAAGCACAGGATTTAAATCGTATCAACATTCAACTGATTAAAATTAAATGCATGTGGTATCTTCTCATGTATAGATCATCATTTCCTATATAGAAATTGATATTGAGTTTAAATATATACAAATGGTGTTTATATATGAGTTCTCCTACACTATCAGAATTTAGCTAGCTACTTTATCAATTACATGTGAGCTTATTCTGCAAGTTTATATACCCATGTTTAATGATGTTTGATGCTATTTTTTTTTTCATAAAGGCAGATACGAGACTGATATTTTCTTATTGTTGGTTTATTAGTGTTTCAAGATTTTTTATTACTTATTATTAATTACTTAATTCTTCTATAATTTCAATATCTTAGTGTTAATATCAATTTTGGATTTTAAAGACAACATCGAATTTTGATTATTACCTATTTATCTTTTGGAGGTCAATTAAAGGTTACTTTGTAAATGCAATCTATGAAATTAAAGGTTGCTTCCTCATAATTAAAGCTCATCAAAATATTTTTTACTATTTTTCTTATTTTCCAGGTTGGTATATCATTAGAAGTAGCTGCGACTATTGCTATTAGTTTCATTAAAAAGTCTGAAAATGGTAGAAAGCTCATTCCAGTAAGCAAATTCAAATAACTGAAAGTAAAGTTAAATTATTTGGTGAGAGGTTTGTACCTAGTGTTCATTTTTATTTAATTTTATTTCTCTTTATGCTATTTTATATTTTTATTTCAAGATTAGTCTTAAATACATACCTACATAACTCTCTCTTGTTATAAAGAACTCTCTCTTATTTGATTAGTCTAATATTTGTTAATGTTTCCTTTATCTATTGATATGTTAATAGTTGATTAGTCTTAATTTTATAACAAGGCTATTCTACTTGTATTGTGTGATCCGAATCAATTTTGGATGAGGTTAGATAACTTTCTACAACTTCTAGACCTCTAAGTTGTTTTAATTCCTTATATTCATTTTATTTTGATTTTGTCTACGTATTTGGTGATTGGCTACATGTAATACACACAACATCACCATCTACCACATATTGAGGAATGTTATCTATCTACTTTATTGAATACATTTTATTCCAAGTGTAGGCCTATGTTTCTTACTTGGTTAGTATATCTGCTTCCAACTCTTCTAACTACTATTGAATTTTTACAGCTATAAGGTTAAATATGTCTTGAATGGTATATTGATTCTGCAGTCTATCCATGTGTCTTTTGCTTACTATTTATCCACTAAAAGATGTTACATCCACATTTTATTGGTTTTTAACCTAGCATTTTTTAGTTATTTTAGGCATACGTCAGCAAGTAGTTTTTTACTTTTATTGTAGTAAAATGTTTCCTTGGGACCTTCTGTTATATACTGGAATTTAGTTTAGTATTTTTCTAATTGATGCCTCGAGAAGAAATCTAAGTCCGATTAAAATGTAAAGGCTTTGAGCTTTTCTCCTTTGGTTTATTTATTCGTCTTGGTTCTCAATTGTGTTCAGCCAAGAATTTGAGGAAGGCAGTTATCAATATTATTATAATTTAATTTATCTAAAAAAGCCTCTTTATAATCATTGCAAAATTATCATAACCAAGCTGAAAGTTATTTTTACGTTATATTATTTCTTCATTTATTCAACATTGAATTGTATTACTAACTTATTTGACAATTGAAAATTATATTATTAAGAAGTCTTGCAGCTGTTATATATATTTTTAATATATAATTGCATAATCTGTTATTAAAAAATAAAAAGGAGGAGAGCTAGTTGTAATATAAGTATTTAATTTATTTAAGAAGCAAAGCATCAAAACAACCACCTCCCAAAAGGAAAAAGTTGTTGCAGACATTCAGTTAAACATTGAATCACTCAAGTATTTCCTAGAAATATAGACACTAGTAGAGAAGTGAAAAAAGCCAATCAGTAGCAAGTCTTCAGGCTGCCAACTTCTTGATATTGACACCAGCAGAGAGGTGAAAATATCTGCTTTTACTTGTATTTACTTATCATTGTTTTCCTTCACATGGATGAAGATTTTTTTTGTTTATCTTTAATTTAATAGTTGACTTTTAGTCATTGCAGTATCAATATACACTTATTTACTTTGTTCGTATGAACAAATATGTAAATTTCACTTTTAAAATTTAATATCGCCATGCTTTTTTCTATGAACAAATATCAGTATACACTTATTTTCAGTGTAATATTGCAATAGAAGAAAATTCTTACCTTTTTATTGATTTGCATGAATCCTCTTATGTAGACCCATTTTTAGGAAGATGTCCATCTTTTTGTACGTGCTTTCAAGTATAGGGTTGACATTTGTAGAATCTTGGTATGCAAAGAATTCATTTTGTTTTCATTGTGCAGTATTTATAGTATCTTGAAATCTGTGACTAGAGGTTCCCATAATATGACCTAGGTTGGGATCTTCCCGACTTGGGTAAAATTAATGAATAAGATTATAGTGTTTCACTTAAACCATCATGCTATATATTTTTTTATTCTTCCTTTCTCTTTTTTACTGATTTTCTTCTTCTATTTTTATGTCTTGTATATTCTACAATAATTGTGTGAGTGGTTGCTTTTTTTTGTTCTTTTGTTTGCTTATCATATTGTCCATCATGTTCATAATTCTAACGAGAACCAACATATAGATAAACACAATAATGGAAATTGTCTATATAAATCGTATAATTAATTTCTGGTTAGGAATTGGAAGCAACAAGTGGAGTTATTGTTCTGATCATAATTAAATAATATGTAACATTTGTAGGAAATTAGTCGCACTTTTACTTAATAATGGGTTTGATTAAATATACAAGGGAATGAATCAGCCTATTTTTTATTTTTTTTATTTGACTGAGATGAAACACTCCTTAAAGGGATGGAAAGAACACCATAACACATGTTTGATGCCATGTGTGCATAAGTGACCACGGGATGGGAATTTCATAAATAAATGATCTCAACTTTCTTTAGTGTGAGACCTTATTTAATATCGACTCTCAAAACACTTAATTTATCATTGAAGTATGCTTCAATATGGCTAGCTTAATTAGTCTAAAAAAGAATATGGAATAATTCAACTTGGTAGATCTAACTAGAAAAACAAGTTGAAACATGATGGATGGCATATAATAAGAGGGGAAGATAGCCTTTTGATCACATTCAAAAGTTTTTTGGTTCATTGGTATACATATTTTAGCATCTATGAGTAGAACACAATAGTAAACACGAAAATTGTTTTGTTAGATCATGAGTCAAAAATAGTAAATCTAAGAAGGTAATCTATGGTTGACCATATGTGAAAAAGAAGATTTTGTTTCTACTTTTGAGATGTTGCATACCCCGAACAGCTGTGTAGCATTAGTGTTCTTGATATATGCTGATCACATAGCCTATCTACTAGTATACCTAGAGATATTGATAGGAAAATGTTTTGTCGTCTGCAAGTGGTAGATGACAGAGTTTGGGTACGCCCATTACTCTATCAATAATTATCCTAATCTATTTAGAATAATTAATTTCAAATTCAAAATGGAATTAGAGTTAAAATAGGGCTATGGCCATGATAATCTCTATGAAAAGGGGATTAAAAAACAAAATTAAGGTTACTAAATCTATCAAAAAATTTTCTCTAGCATTCTAGTACTCTCGATTTTCTCCAAAGGGCTTTTCGACTATGGAATATTCATCTTTTTCATGATGTAACTATTACTGGTTAAAGACCTTTCTAGGTGATGTAGAAATAAGAGATCCCATACTTTCTCTTTTTTGAATGGTTTTTGTACTATGAGAGGTAAATATATTTACTCTCAATTATTGTATTTATGTTATTTTTGGTGCATGAATCCTAACAATCACAAATTAATTAAAATAAATAATTAACATGAAATGTAATATAATTAGCCATAAACATCTGGATTAGAGTTAACTAGGGTTGTGATTTCGATAATCTCTATAAAAAGGGGATTAAAAAGCTTAATTAGGGTTACTAAATCTATCAAAAAGTTTCTTCTCCCATTCTTTCTTTCGGTTTTCACCAAGGGTCTTTTAGACGTTGGATAGTTGTCTTTTTCTTTGCATAACTGCTTGTGGTTAAATACCTTTTCTAGTGACATAGAAACAAAAAATCATGTGCTTCTGCTTTTGTCGATGGTATCTATGCTACGAGAGGTAAATATATTTACTTTTAATTATTGTTTGTATGTTATTTTTGATACATGAATCCTAACTAGAACAAATAAGTTAAAATAAATAATTAACATGACATGTAATATAATTAGCCACATATATATATATATATATATATATATATATATATATATATATGTATGTATGTATTCACAATTTATTAAAATGGTATGGCATATGCATGCTTGTGCATGCTAGATGAATTATGTATTATATATATATATATATATATAGACATACCATTTTAATAAATGGTGAATATATATAGGCACACACACACACACACACATAGATATATATTAGTATTTATTTTATTAATAAGTATTTATTTATTTGTTCTATTTATATCATTTCCATATTTATTTCATTTGTAATTTTATTCACCGCTAATATGTTTATATTTCCTCTAATTAAATAAGGCATAATAACACGAGTTACATTTTATATCTATTATTTGTAATTAAATCCACCTTTATTTATTCTTTCATTGTGCCAATTGTGATGTAATAATAAAAGGTTTTCAATTGCTTGAATTGAAAAATCACATAAAAATATTTCTACTAATTAATTGAGATTTTCATTAATAAAACAAGGCGAACTTTTTATTTTTCATCCAAAAAATTACATACTAATAATACTCTTTTTATATATAATATAAAGGATTTCTTTTTACAAACATCAATGTGATTTTATTAATAAAATTGGATCATTCATCCCTTTTTTTCTCAAAAATATATAGTGAATTGCTCTTTGCATAATAATTACATAAGAGAACCATTGTTCTCATTAAAATTGACATCCTAAGGAAATTATTTAATTTATGTGTATTTATTACTTTGTGGATTTAATTTTATGCCTTGCTGTTTACAACTGTCTTATACAAGTTTTTAAGCTTTCTAACATGACTAAGTGTGCCTTTCCTTTTATGCATGACAATGCAGATGAAATAAGGCATAAAATAATTATTCTAAATGACCCATTTATATAACAATAACCAAAGGTATGAATAAAAGTGAGGTCTTAAACTCTCTTGGGTTTTGGCCTTATAAGGTTTGAACAATATTCCCATTATTGGGTAGCGGCTCCATTTAAACCTGCCTTATGGTGTCCAATAGATGCCCTCCTAGGTTGATTAAAAATAATGGAAAAGGAGCACCTCGAGACACTGTCTCATTCTTTTTTTAGGCTTGAGGCTTGGAAAATTGGGTTGAATTTGTTAATCATTATGGAGCGACCAACCTTCATGAGTTAATGAACCTATCATGCAATCTTAGACCCTAAAAGTAAGTTCCCAAGAATCGAATCAAAATGTGGGGTTTTGGCACATATCAAATATTGCTTTGGATTTTTTTAGTCATTTATTTAAAGGTAATGCACCACTTGTGAGTTTTCAAACTTTATTTTCTTTGTAGGAAATACATCCATTTAAGGATTTTCACATAAACTTGTGCCTAAATTTTGCTTGAAATAAATCTAACCTATTCTAGTGGCTTTTATACTTACATTTTTTTTATATATAGATATAGGAAAAACTCCAAATGCTGGAAAAGCCCTCTCCTTATGTGATAAATGCCTATTCTTTAAGATTCTTTAGCTCAAGGGACTGTTGGTACTAGTTTGAGCTTGTGAAAGATGGCGTAGTCTTGCTGAATGCCATTGTAAGTGGAAAGTGAGCCTTTTGTTCTTTGATAAAGCTAGAATACATGACTCATGATATTCTCTCCAATTGTGGGACACTATGTGGGCTGCACAAGTCCACCTTTTGCATTATAGCTTATTGTGCTCTATAGTTTGGCAAAAACTAAATATTTTGAGATGTCCTATATCCTTCGAAGAGGTGTGCTAATTGATGCCTTTGTTCTTGGCCATCATAATGTTTGGAGAGAGTTGCCAATGAAGGCTAACATCCCACTTATGTAGATCTGTGATTTCAAGATCAGTGCTCAATAACATTTATAGGTAATAGAGGTGGCTGATGACAAGAACTTTTGGTTGTGACAGCGAAATGTGAACAATGCTTTTATATGTCTTTTCTTAGAAAAATTTGGCCTATAATAATGAGTGTCCACTTAAGCCAACACTAGATGATGTTTTTTGTGTTATTGCTTGTTAGGAGTGTTGTTTTAGTTACGTGTTTTGCTACTTGTTTTTATCTATTTGTGTTGTTGGTTTCACTATTTTCATTTGTTTATTTTTAATAAATGGACTTTTTTTGTTGCTAATTTTGTGCTTAATGTGGTTTATTAACACATTCTTATATGATGACATCACAAAATAATAAGATGGATATAACATTAAATTCAAATACACATGTTTCTATTTAATAATAAGAGGTAAAACCTTGAATGCATCCAACTCCTGTAATTTGTAACCTCTATAAGCCACAGGTGACCCTAACGATTAGTCTCAAAGTCACAGATCTACACAGGTGGGTTATTGGTCTTCACCAGCAAGCACCTCTAAACACCATGATGGCAAGAAACAAAGGCTTTGCTCAGTACTCATTCTTCAAAGAATAAGGGTTCCTTTACTATGTCTTTGTTCTCCTTAAATTAATGTGCATAACTGGCAGTGATATAGAAGGTAGACTTACATAATTTGCATAAGGGCACATAGTTAGAATGACCATTATAGCTTGCATAATCTAGCCTTATCTAAGGACACATAAAACTAACCCTTCGATCAATAATGTTCAGCCAGCCAATGCCATCCTTAACAAGATCAAACTGGTTCTAATAGTGCTTAAAACAAAAGAAAAAACTAAAGGACATGCATTTATCATCTAGGGAGGAGGTTCATCCAACATATAAAGTTTCTCCAATAGACATATCTAAAAAATTGTTGAATTTAAAAGTTATTAGAATAGGTTAAGTCTATTTTTGGCAAAAAAGTAGGCATGAGGTCTCGTGAAAATCAATAGAAGGATGCATTTCCTATTAAGAAAAGCTAGTGTGAATGTTGCAGTGTAAATTTATTACCCTAGTCTTTATGACATAGATAGAGTGGGTAAGATGTCAAACATGGGGAATCTTTGATTACTTTATATTAATTTAATTGATACTTAGATGGCCATCATTAGAAACAACATCTATAACTTCTAATAGTTGTATGAAGAACCATTTCATGAGGCTTAAGAGAGCTTTATGAGACTTTAATGACTTGCCCTTACCCTAAAATTGTTATTCATCAATTGATGACAACTTTTTATATGAGTGTCAATCCAACAACTAGATCTCTCCTAAATGAAGCTTGAGTGGGATGTTCTATGAATAATATACAAAGGAAGCTTTTCCACTAATTGATGAGATGGCTATCAATGATGCTCAATGGGCCAATACAAGGACAATGCTTAAGTAAGGAGTGCAGAGTGTAGGTGACCATGTTGAAGCTTAAATAAAGCTATTAAGGAAGTTATTGAGCAGACTAAAGGTGCAAATTATGTCATCCTTATCTCAAAGATGTTACACTTATGTTGGTGGTTGTACTATGCAAGAGACCAAGATTTGGTATACTAATAGTAAAGTGGTTGGTGATGTAAATGCTTTGAATGACTATAAGAGGGCTGATCCATATAGCAATCACTACAATCATGGTTGACAAAACCAACAAAACATCTTTTAGGGGGAAGGAAATCAAGCATCTATTTCTAGTAATCAACCTATAGCCTCTTCCACCAAAATAATGCCTTTAAATCCAAAAACTACTGAGCTTATCAACCACCTAACTAAACACATTTTCATCAACTTATCAAGGACCACACCAAAATCAACCATAACCTTACCAACCTCCTATTTTCCAACCAAGGCCCTTGTGATGCATGTCGAACCTTATTGGTGTCCAATTTTTCCTTAAAAATAAATTTTAGGGCCAAAGATTGAATTAAAGTCATTTAACTTTTGAAAGCCAATTGCTTTGCGATAGGCAAGGATTCAACCCAATGTTGTGACCCTAGCAAGTAGACTAGATCGACAAGTAGTAAGAGGAGTATTTTTTAAGACTCAATCATACCCAAAGGATTATGTGTGCAAGTTAAGATAATTGATCGTATGCTAAAGAGTTCCCAAAAGTTTGATGATTGTGCTATGGCTATCTAAAATGAAGACTTTAAATGCTAAAATGTTCAATGGGAAGAAATTAAATTTAAACTAATAGTAAATCAAGTAAGAGCTAAATTATGAAAAATTAACAAGTGTAAAAAAATCAATATAAGGGAAACATTGCTCGGGTTCACTCATCTACCCCATACCCAATGTGAATTAATTTTACCTAAAAGCATACATGAATGAATCTAGGATAACCCTCTTAACCAAAGTATCCCATTCCAGAGCTAGCTATTCTAGTTGCTAAATGTCCCATTCCGAAGCTAGCCTAACAACAAGCCTAAGCATAGGTCTAAAATCCTAAGTTCGATTTTCTTTCCCATTTTAGAGCCAAACAACCCAAAACCATTCTATTTCACTCCACACTCTAGTCTTGAAATCACAAATACTACACATCTAAAGTCCCATTCCAGAGCCATGCATAATAGACAACAGTCATGATAGAAAAACTTAGCAAAATCATTCATAGCATCCAATCCACTAAGCTCAATACCCATCAAAGATATATGATAAAAACCATTCATCCATACATGCAAGATAACTTGATAGACTGAAAACCATGAGATACATATAAGTAACAGTGAAATAAACCATCCATTCATGTAAAAATCAAAATATGTTCAGTATTCACATTATGAGTAGGGGATTCAAAGATCCCCAAGCAACTAAAAGACTACTCATTATCCATAATGTAAAAGACAAATAAAGTAAAAGTAAAAACTATAAAACCCATTTGAAGTTGATGTTCTCCTTCTCTCCTTCTCCAAACTGCTCTTTAATTGTAAGCTGTAACTTGAAGTAATTAAACTAAACTAAGGCTATTCTTTTGTGTTTTTGAAGTTGAACAAATCTTAAAGAGTGATTTTTACAAGTAAAGCTATAAAACTATGTATTAAAAACTCTCCAAATGTTGAACTGCGTGTTTTCTCTCTATAAAAATAGGCTCTACACAAAATCCTAAAAAGATCTCCTTTAAAATAGACAACTCTGTAGCTTTTATAGAGGTATCCAGGAAGGCATAGTTGGAATACTTTTTTCTCAGCCGAAACATTAGAAGATAGAGTAGTACTTTGCTCTGGGCACTGCAGGGAAACTTTTTTCTCGGCTGCAACAAACTTTTGGACTAAAACTTCTCCGCAGGTAGCATTGGCCATAGCTAGGACCATTGGTCTCAATCGTGAATATTGATGAAATGGTGAGTTTTGAGCTCTGCAAGGGACACAGTTGGGACAAATTATCTCAGTCATGCTCCAACCTATTTTTCTGCACAAATTTAAATTAATACCATTAATCATCCAAAAAACTCTAAATTTATTAAAATAACTAAAATAAGTATACGAAAAACATTTTAACACTAAAAATACTAAAAGCATGCAAGATGAGATACTAAAACACACAAAATTATCATGAAAACAGACATTAAAATCAAAGCTATCAACTACCCCACACATATACCTTTGCTCGCCCTCAAGTAAATGAATCATCTACAATCTTGAAAACTCAAACTCCAATTCAGAACAAGCAAATTCAGAGAGGCCAGAGCAACACTGAGATGAAGAATTTAATCAAAAAGACTCAAGCTGATCAATAACAAACAATTTCTTTTATATGTGTATGTAAGGCCAAAACAGATTTATATTTTTTCAAAGCAAAAACTACCAATGAACTTCAGCAATCATGCAACAGAAAAATATGATGGTTTTGCACTTAAAGCTTGAAACAACCATAAGCCTCTCCTTTAGCACCTAAACTACAAGGGTCATCCCTACTAAATAACTCAAAAAAAAACAGGATCACAGGTCTTATATTAAGGTTGTAATAGGGTGAAGGTATTGGCTTAAAAAAATAGATAAAGTTAGCAAGATAGAATTAGCCACACTACCTAAAACAAATACCAACTAACTTTCTTAAAAAAAATAACTCTTCAAAATTTATGCCCTCTTACTATCAACTAGGAAGATGCATTTCAGGACATGAGTTCCCAAAATCTAAGAGAGTAAGAGCTAAAATCTCGTAGCTTAACTAATTAATACTTCCCTTAAACACTAGGTACCCCATACTTATTTTTTGCAGTGTGAATCAAATGGAATTCCTGTAACCTATCCCTATCTTTCTAGATTTTTTTAATAGTGAAATTTTTATTCAATTACTGAGAAGAGTACTAAAAGAACTAATTCTTATCATCCATGTCCCAAAATTGTTCAAAAATTTAAGCTGACAAACCATTAAAATTTTTCAACTTCCCTTCACTTTTTGATTAACAAGCAACCATTGAATCACAGCCAACATGCAATTTCATTACCCAACCTATAGTGGCCAATTCAAAAGTGGGAAAGACAAAGGCATTTAGGTTTTATGGTTCAGCATTAATGCACTTAATAAACAAATAGTACACTTTTAACATACCAATTAAGCTCAAAGGAGCTAACAATGGCAAAATTTACCAAAGGTAGGTTAAAAGTCATTTAAAAATTGGTTGCCATAGAAAAATTGCCTAGGTCATATCTTAATCTAGCCTAAGTTAAATATTCATTTTGAAGGGTGATGAGGAAATTCTAGCTATTCCAAAATTCCTTCACTCAATTTCTCTCACTCATTGGTTTTTCCATTAATTTCACAAAACTTAGCCTACTTTGCTCATTAAGTTAGAAAGTGAATGATATATAATTAATCGAGATCAATTCAAAAGAGAAACTTCATTGAACAATGCTACTACTCTCTGGCTACTTATACCTCCTAAATAATCAATTCAAAATTTGAGTTCAAATTGGCTCATTTTAAGATTAATTGGCAAGCTCAGGCTAACTACAAAAGTAATTAACAACTCAACAAATACAATTATTCTAACCAAATTTAAAAAGGTTTACAATAAAATATTAAATAAACTTGAATTAAAAATTACTACTCTAAATTAAACCTAAAGGAATGCAAAATGCAATGAACTTACTTATAGAGAAGTATTTTGAAAAAATACTGAAAAGAAAATCATACTAGAAGCTACTTAACTAAAATTAAACACTAAATATAAAAACTACAACTAAAATCAAATGAACAAGATAGAAGCTATGAAAAATATGACAAACATAAAACAAATTTTAATTAGCAAACTAAATTCATAAAACAATACCACAAAACTACTAATAACATCCCACAGTTAAAAAGAAACAACATCTATAGTTAACAAAGAAATATTAAGTTGATTGTTCTTCATCCTCAAACCCTCACCCCACACTTAAAATTTTGTTGTGCCCAGCAAAAAACCAAAAAAGAATCAAATTAGAATGATGGGTTGAGGAAAAATCCCTGAAATCATGATATTGCGAGGAAATGGGTGGTAAGGGTGGAAACTAGCTATCAAACTAGGATTGTGACATCCCTATAGCAGTGACGATATCATCCAGCACTGTGTGAGTGAAATGAAGCCATAATCCATTTGCTGATTAATGTCATCAAGCCGGTTGTTGATAACGGTGTACTGCTTAGTGGACAGGGTGATTGTACTAGCTCCAGCTCTTTCCAACTCCATAGCTCCCTTGTGCACAACATCCCTATACAAGGCTCTATTTGAAACCACCAAATGCCCTTGCTCTAGAAAGCGAGGATTGTTAATAAGGATTGCACATTTATCAGCATTTTGCGATCAATTGCCATGGGCTTTTCATGCTTGTGAAAGCAGGCCATTGTAGTGACAAGACCTCCAAGTGTTAACTTGGAATCCCTTTTCATGAAGGTATGCAGGTCTGATACTTTTTATGCAATGAATACAAATCTATTCAACTGGATTCCATTGTGCATAGCATAAAAAATTGTGGCCTCACTTACATTTACATTTCCAGGCCCTCCAAGGTGACTAAAGAATTCTAAGGCCAAGTAGCGATGCATGATCCCCATGGGGTGATCTCTCATAAGATGGACTTTGGTATTCTTAGGATTGAAGTGGGTGGGGTCATCAGGATTACAAATTTCCATTAAAATTTCTTGCCTATTCAAATTAGGAATGTCCTTAGCAGCATGTTGATCGAATCCTAGTACCTCAGTGAAAGCATTGAAAGACAATTGATAAGGAATGCTATCGAGCCAAAAACTCACATGGCCTATGTTTTCATGACCGTTAGCTCCAATTCTAAATTTCATTATGACCAAGAGTTATGGACTAAGTAAGGATATAACTTCTCATTTCTCTCAAAGAAAACTCTCCAGCCTACACCATCAATTAACTTGTCTATCTCATTTTTGAATCCCAATTCCTCCATTAATTCCATTTATAAGTGTGGGGTGGCTAAATACTCTTGCTTGTTGAAGAGAGTCCATAAATCTATGAATTTTTTAGGAACCCACGTCAGTACCTTTGGCTTGAAAGACCCCTGAGGAGAAAAAGATGATGATCCAACTTCAATACGAGCACGCTTGGGTGCCATTGCTCATACAACAATAAACAACATAAAATATAAGCACTAAAAAGAAAATTCAAAACTAAACAATTCACTTGAACAACAAAAGCTATATAAGTAGATTGTAAGTAGAACTACAAAGGAAATAAGTTACTAACATGCATAAAAACAAACAAAGACAATGAAAACTAAAGGAAAAGTAGCACCAAGTACGTGGCACTCAACCATGATGAACAAGCATCCTTTGGAAACCAGTAGCTCGCAGGTCGAATTGTTTCAGCCTATATACTTTGGTGCAGTTAACAAAAAATGCATGAACAATCACTATAAGAAAAAAGGGTATTAGGGACCATAGCATAGGGACCAATCAGCTTTTTTGTTCTTAAAAGTATACTAATATGTACTAGTTTTTTATCTGGTTCTTAATTCTTAATTTCGTAATTTTAATCATAAAAAGATTTAATCTGGTCCCTAATACATATAAAATCTGGTCCTTGATACCTATTATTAGCGGGACAAAAATGTGCCATCTGACAGAAAAATTAAAAAAAAAATAAGGGTGGAAAGTAGGGTTTTAAGTTACAATCTTGTATATGTATTTCATTCCTTCTTTCTCTGCTCATCCTCTTTTTTAGTTTGTCTTTGAATTCTCAAATAGGTCAAAAATGGTAATTTCTCCTCCTTCATCTCTTAATTCCGCTTCTCTTTTATTAATTAAAATTAAATAGTGGAGGCCCTCTTTGAAGAAGATGAAAAGTAGGAAGATTACCAATTCTCCTCTTAGTTGATCTCCTTCCCCGCTTTATCCACATTAGACAAGCTTGAATTTTAGCTTTTCTTACACAACAATGTTGAGACTTGGAGTAGTACGGCCAATAGTATGTTTTAATTCTCTTATTTCTTTTATTTTCCCTCCTAAGTCTCTCAATTTTCCCCAAATTTTGAAAGTTTAATTTCCCAAATGTACCACTATTTGTTCTTCGTTCACATCATTGGCTCAGTCTTAATTTCAGAAGCTTCAAGTGTCCTCAATGGTTGATCCCAAGTTTTTATCTTGTTGCATGCTTAATAGACATCTCAGAGTAGTTGTTCTCATCAATGGTGGTGTTGGTAGCACTGTAGCTCTTTGCCTCCTTCATGCCATTGGCCATTGATCCACCAATTTCTACCTTAAAATCTGGTTCCAAGTGTGTGAAGTTTAAAATTTTTTTTATCCTAATTTTATGCTAAATTGTCGATTGGTTTATTGGAAAATTCAAAGAAATTGAAGATTGAATGACAAAAAAGAACCGATTATCAAGCAATCCCTAAATTGATTCTTCTCATTGGCTATTGCTCCACCAATTTCTCCCTTAAAATCTGGTTCCAAGTGTGTGAAGTTTAAAATTTTTTATACTAATTTTATGCTAAATTGCCTATTGGTTAATTGGAAAATTCAAAGAAATTAAAGATTGAATGACAAAAAAGAATCGCTTCTCAAGCAATCCCTAAATTGATTCTTCTCCCTCTCACTACTATAATTTTTTTAATTTCTTTTTTCTTGCTTAGAAAATAAAATCATAGGTAAGGGCATTTGTTATCTTAGTTTCTCTATCTTTTCAAACTTTTGTTTATGATGCATCTCAAGTTTTTTTATTTTTTATTTATTCTTACAATTTTGATTTAGTTAAGGCACTAAGATCGATTGCAATTGCATCTAGAAAGAGCGTTTTTGGGATAGGTCATCCCTCCTGCTACCCTTAAATAGAAAGTGACCAATAATCTTCAAAGGTTTGCTTCCTTTTAGGTATTGTCATTGTTGGTTATTAGTAAGTTGTTTTATTTACTTACCTATGTGTGAATGAGATCTTGGAGTATGCTGACCATTTTTTTAGGGTTCTATGCTTTTGATATTGGGCTTTGTTTTCATTTTCTTTTATTTTAGTTGAATATTGGCTTTCTATTTGTTTAGTACAAAATTTGTCTTCTGAAAATCAATATTTGGTCAGATATTGAGAATATGGCATTACTTAAAGGAATGATAATACATTGCAGTTGTATTGTTCCAAAGATTAAGGAAGCAATGTTTAGATGCCTTGTATGCGGTTACTTATCTGACCCCATTATTATAGATAGAGGTAATTGCAGCAAGCTTTTTATTTGTTTAATTGTGTTTTATTCTCATTTTATTTTATGTGGTGTTATGCTGCTAATGGACGATCAGATGTTATTAGGGAGGATTAATAAACCCACAATGTGCTTGAAACAAGTGTGTCTTACAAAGAATTATATGACGCTAGTTCACAATAGATGTAGGTACTATCTTCAACTTTGATTTTGCTTACACTAATGTCTAAATCTCATTTCTCTTTGGGACAAAAAGAATCATATTTCATGTATTACAAGCTTCCCATTTGTTTTTCCTCCATATATGTTCTAAACTATCCCCCAACATATTTATGCTAGAATTCTTTACTATTAGGGAAATTCTTTTCCTAGTCAAGCTTTTCATCCTGCTTGATGGTACAAATGAATGTCATTATCACTTGTTTCTACTCTAACTTGATTGGTTTGTAAAACTTTCTAATGTACCTCATTTTCTCCTTTTTATTTTAAATGTTAGTAAATAAAAGGTGTTTTTCTGATGGAATCCTTTCTGCTGCTATAAGATTTCTTTGTGTGAACCATTTTGTTTCATTTACCCTTAATATAACTTTAAGATTAATTATGCAAATGTCATGTATAAATTTCTCCAAAATTAGTTAAATGGCAGAAATTCACTAGAACACATTGACTATGCTTAGCTCGTGTCTAATAGAAAATCATGACTAATAATAGGTGAGAAACAAAATTCTATTTGCTAAGTGATGTTATGCAATATAAACTTCTAGAAGGTATTGTGAAGATCAATGGCCATTTTATTATTTGATCAGATCAATTGTCATTCACTTTTTAATTTTTGAACTATTGTTGCCTGGTGCTATTGGATTATTGTTTGGTTAACCTTGCTTAATAAATTAGGTTTGTTAATAAGCAGATTGTGAGTCTCCAGGAGATGCCTGATGAGATCTTTGAAGAAGGAACACCACCCACCGTGAGCTTGTTGATGCATGACAAGTTGGTGGATATTAGGAATCCTAGTGATAGAGTTGAGGTGGGACCAACATGGTTCATATTCTAACTCTATAATGGAATCTTAAAATTTTTGCATCCCTTATTGATGTCTTTTTAGTTGCTTAAAAGTTTATTGGGATTTATAGAGCTATGAGGTGTTAGAGTTGGGCCTACCTAGAGAACCGTTAAAATTGTTATTTAAGTTATGTCTCTATCTTTTTGCCATTACATAAGTTATAGCCTCTTATGGCATTGCATGAAAGTGATGACATATTTTTGGTTGTAGACTTACATTAATTGTCTTCATATCAAGAAAATAGACTA
This sequence comes from Excoecaria agallocha, assembly GCA_037975025.1. Lineage (NCBI taxonomy): Eukaryota > Viridiplantae > Streptophyta > Magnoliopsida > Malpighiales > Euphorbiaceae > Excoecaria > Excoecaria agallocha. The sequence goes on along the minus strand of CM075815.1, from coordinate 35,578,651 downwards.
GACAAGAATGACAGTAGAGAATCCAGTGGATGTTGATAATGGCTAACGGAGAGTGGAGGAAGATGCCTAATTTGATAAAGCCAAGGTATGTAAATATAAACTTCCTTCTTTGTCAAAGGAACTTTGTTCTTGTTGTCTATTTTGATTATATTCTTATTTGTAGTTACAGGTAGAGCAATTGAAAGAGCTAGCAAAACTACCTGATATATATGACAGACCAACAAGGTCTTTAGTGCCTAATATTTAGGAGTTGGATGATGTGAAGAGAGATCTTCTCTATTAGATATTCATTTAAGTTTTTTACATGATATACTATATTGTTAAATGGACAGATTTTGTAAATATAGTATTCTTTAGTTAAAATTTTGGTAATGATGGTAAGTTGATTGATCAAAATGTAGTTTTTGGTGGGAATGTAGTGAAGTTGAAATCTGGCGCTAGCTTACTTGGTGATATCAATATCCTTCTTGTTGGTGTTAGTAAGTCCCAGCTACTTTAGTACATACACAAATTGTTTGTCCCTGTGGCATCTATACTAGTGGAAGAGGGAGCTTTGCTATTGGTTTGACTGCTTATGTTAGAAAGGATCCTGAGACAGGGGAAACAATATAGTTCCTAGTTTTGTTTCTTACATTTCTACCTCATCCATCTAGAATTTATATATAAAAGTTAGCTAAATGTTGATATCAATGATGTAATTATATAGGTTATAGGGAGTGGAGCACTTGTTTTGAGTGATAGAGGAATCTACTGTATTGATGAATTTGACAAAATGTCTTAAAATGCAAGGAGCACGATACACGAGGTTGGTTTCTTTTTCAACAATTTTACATGTGACTTATCTTTTTTTCTCCACTAAAGAGAAATTGTCTCCAGATTATAATGATTACCCATTCTCTATTTTGAAGGAACAATAGATATGGATCTCATCACAACTAGAGTTTTAGTAAGAGAAAGAATGAGAAGGGAGAATATTGTTTCAGCAACTTGCAATGTAATTATGGAGAAGTTACAACGTAATTATGGGACAGTCGATGCGCTTATTGGAGGTAATAATGCCAGTATTTACTCGTATTTTGCCAATGTTAGATGCTTTTGTCTCTAAATTGGCACTTAAAACTTCTTTTTCTTAAAAAAAAATTAGTTATTGGAAAAGCTTAAGAACCAGAACCAGAACCAGAACATTAAAGTTTAGCTTCAAGATGTAAGTATATTGCTCCCTCTGTCTCTCTCTCAAACACATACACATTTGAAAATAATGTAAAACTAATTAGCAATCATTTCATGTTCTGTTTTGATGTTCAGGTAAGAAATGCAATTACAAATTTAGCAAGGGAGTTGTAGTTGCCTATGGTGATAGTGTATAAAGGATATAATATAGATATTCAATTATGATATGATGCATGTATTTGCATCATTCGATTGTCACAAAACTATAGATATTTTTTTGAATCTCTTATTGGCTAAGATGTCTTTTTAATATTCTCATTTAATAGGTCTGTTGTAAGTTCCTTATGGTAGTTTTATATTTTGTAGCTTGTAGGAACTGATCATTGTGTATTTAATTCTACATAAAAAGCTTTTAGGATTAAAGATTCCGGTAAAATACCAAATGGTGTCAATGGTAATAGAAAAGTGGTCCTATTATTGCTCTAGTCAAACATATGTTTTCTTTGTATTGGCTATGCTTAACTATTTTAGTTTTGCTGTACTTGGCAATTGAAACTGTAGGAATTGAGGAGAGGATACATTTGGTTTAGGGGTGTGATGGTGGTAAACTATTGTGGATTCTTAAATCCTTCTTTTAAGATCATATGAATTTGTTTTCAGTATCAAATTCTCATTATCTTTCAGGAATCTAGAAAAATTTATGTCTCTAATTTTATGCTTGTGACAAGCACTAAATTGTATGTTTTATCACTAACTGTAGTCAGCATAAGCTGTCTTTGGTAATTTTTAACAATTTAATTATTATGATGCTACCTAAATTATATAGTTATTTATGTTGATTCTTGTTGAATGTTAGTGTTAGGATCTTCAATATATATCCAAGAAAGGGAGAAATTCTTGCTGTATTTAAGCAGATATAATTATACTAAATCCAATCTCAAGTTTTGAAATTAGTGCCAAGTCTCACTACTCCCAAACAAAAACAAATGTCTATGAGAGTAGGAAGGGAAAGGTAATTTATTTTACTGAATGTTGTACTCTTCATTTTATCTATAAAATATGAAATTAAAATTTCATTAGCAATTGTTGTATATGTTGAACCTTGCACTGATTTGACTCTAAAACCTAGAAAATTATTAAAACATCAATGATCCAATGCCCTTAATTTTTTCTTTCTGTTTTTTATGTTTTCCATCCTTGATTTATTGGTGTCCCTAATGCATATCATAGTTTTGAATTATTAGCTGCTTAATCTGCCATGTTGCATCCAATACTTTCCAGAGTTTATCCAAATGGTGAAAGTAAAGAACAAGACGTAATAAAAAATGTAAGTGATGAGAAAAGCGTAATGTATCACAAGTATTTGGCATTAATTTGCCATGCAAAGAGATGTGTCCTATGCTATTCATGGTACATTTTCATGTTCACATTAAGCAGAATCATTCACTAATGTTTACTTTTAAATTTTACCTAGCCATAGGTAATCAGTTAATGTGGTCATGTGAATATGCTGGTTATGGCCAAACATAATGACTATGAATATGGTACATTGAAAAGATTTTTGGCATTCAATTGTGGAAGGACTTAAGATTACTGCCACATTTTTGCTATTTCATGCAGTGTCTGCATTCTATGTTTGCCATGTATTCCTAGTCATTCTAAAATTATGTTTTTGACAAGTTATATATTTTGTTGGCAGGGCAATGTTGAAGTGACAATTACGGGAGGGAGAGTTGTTTGGAAAGACAATGAACTGAGCTGATAATTTCACTTTATTCTAATAAGGTGGAATGTTTTCATTTTCATTATTGGGCATAAATGCAGAGATTTTGGAGAATATGATTAATTTTCTTGGTGTTATTGGCATTTTTCTTTTAATCTTCAAATCTGTACACATAGCAGACTTGATATTTTGATGGTTTTTTTGGATGTTAACTGTACATTTGTAATTCATTACAAATTATATATATGAAATGTTGGGATTATTATTTATGTATGTATCTATTATTTATAAATTGTATAATACAATTGAATTTATAGAATTAAAAATTTATGTATTTTGAAATCAATAAAAATTATTTACCTTTTATTGATTAGATTAGATACTAAAATTCTAGTCTTTATAACCTTTTAGTGATCAGATTTATATATGGTCCTTAAAAGTTGAATAAATTTTTGTCCATTTTGAAATTTAGGGACCAGATTTTTGGTCCTTAAAAAGTTTAATTAGTGGCATGGCTTAATTATTTGGGACAAGAATTCTTGTCCTTAATAATTTTTAAGGACCAATTACTTTTATCCTTAAAAAGTTTCAAGGACCAGATTTTTAGTCCATAAAAGTTGTATTAGTCACGTGAGGATAACGTTTAATGATAAGAAATATGATGCTTAATACTTTTTAGGGACGAGATCATTTCTAGTCTTTAAAAACTTTTGAGGTCCAGCTATAGTATCTGGTCTTTGTTAGTCATTAGTGGCAGAGCCTTTAAGGACCAGTTAAGGGCAAGATTTCTGGTCCCTATTGACCTGTAAGGACTACTTTTTCACTTTTAAAGACCAAAAATCTGGTCCTTCAAAGTTATATTTTTTTATAGTGAATGCTTATGCAAACATAAATGAATAACTTACAAGCATGCTAGAACCAATATGTAGACAAAAGATGGGAATAAAATAGAACTACCATGCTTAATCACACAAATGACTATTGACAAAGTATAATTTTTATAGAGTAAATAGAATCATGCACGAAATTAACTCGAATGAGTCACCGTATATAGAAAAATCATCCAGAAACACCTATATTATCTCCTCTGTCATGTCCTCAAAAATAGTCATCATACACCTTTGAAAAGTGGTTGGGGTATTACACAACCCAAATGGCATCCTTTTATATGCAAATGTCCCATAAGGGCAAGTAAATGTTGTTTTCTGTTGGTTACTAAGATAAATAAAAATTTAAAAGTAACTAGAAAAACCATCAAGAAAATAATAATGAGAATGACTACTCTAGCATTTGATCTATGAATGGCAAAGGAAAATAATCCTTTCTAGTTGTAACATTTAATTTTCTATAATCAATGCAAACCCTCCAACCAATGTTGGTTCAATTAGGAATCAAATCACCATTCTCATTTCTAACTATAGTCATTCCCCTTTCCTTTAAAACACATTGTATAGGACTAACCCATGCACTATCCGAATGGGATAGATAATTCCAGCATCAAGAAACTTTATCACTTCTTTTTTAACAACCACCTTTATGTTTGGGTTAAGTCTTTGATAAGTGTGAATTTTATTATGTTTTTAGTATGCTTAGTGTATTAATTTAGTAGTATTTAGGTTAATTTAATGTTTAATTTGTTAAGATTGCATTTTAAGGTCTTAATTGAGAAATTCGTTGTTTTTAGGTGCTTATTTGAATAAAAGAATAATTTACAAGGACTAAAGTGTAAGTTTAGCAATTGAAGGTTTTCATTGTTAGTATAGAGGAGCACCACTCGGTGGAGTGACATCCTCACTCTACTGAGTGGGCTAAAGAGGAAAATAAATAGAGCTTTGATCAATCTAGAGAGTAATCAATCGATGGAGCCAATTTCCACTCTACCGAGTGAGATAAAAAGAGGTAGAGGAGCTTCACTCGGTGGAGTGAAAAGTCTTTCTATCGAGCCCAGTCTTTGAAATAGAATAGAACTCTGAATCTTGCTAATTTGTGAAGTTTTTCTAATTGGGAAGTCTTCTGGTTTAGGAAGTTTTCAGTAAAAGAATTTCTTCCAGTTTGAGGTTATAAAAATAGCAAGGAACATCAGTTGTGGGAGGGAGTTTTTCCAAATTAAGAATCTTATTTTATTTTTGTTCTACACTTGGGTTAGAAACTACGATTGAAGTCTTCAAGAATAGCTAAAATTCTAAGTGTTTATATTACTTTCTCTTATTTATTTTCTTCAATTTTCAACATAAAGTGTGAGTAGTTCTTAAACTTTTTCTAAAGGATACTTGAATCCTTAACTCTATATTATGATGACTTAGTTTGTGCTTAAATTAATACAAGTTTTGATTATTTCTTAGTTTTAAGCAAAGTCTTATCATCAGTTATCTAAATTTTGGTTGTTAACTTATTTAATTATTGGTTAATAATTGATTTTTTTTACCATTGATATGTATGTTCTTAGGTTTGTTTACTTGTGTTAATGCATGGTTATTTTCTAACTAGATATAATTGTGTGTTAATTGAGTTAAGTTAAGATTAAAAAGAGTTAAACTAAGAATAGGTGAAAGTCATATTTGCTTGAAAAGGAGTTTAATAGACATCTAAGGGATTAAAATTAGATTTTATGCTAAGTCTTGACTTTTCTTAACAAGATAATTTTGATGCTTAGAATGATAATCTTGATTTAAGTTATCTTGCTTTATTCATCTAATTTCTTCGCAATCACTTTTGTTTCTTTTTAATTAAGTCATTGCAATATAAGATTAAAGTGGATAGTCCTTTAGTAAAAGTCATTTTTAATATTGATTTTTGCAAAATTTATTTACTTATGTTTAATTCAATTGTTGAATCTTTAATTATTTGTTCAAATTTCTATCTTTAATTTAGTTAACCCTTTATCATCATAGCTTTAGGATCTCTCTTCTCTCTCACACATAGCTTTCATTTTAAAAACCTAAAATCTTTCATACACACATAAGTTTCTATTGGGTTTAATATTTGATGGTCATAATTATATTTCCTTATATTACAAGCCGATCTAGTATACTTGCTATACACTGCTCAAGTTTTTGGCACCGTTGCCGGGGACTGAACCTAGGATACTAGTATGACAGGCAAGAATACTCAGCCTTAGGTTGGTACCAATCCTCTATATGGATTTTATGCATAACTACATTGGGACTAATTCCCCTTAAATTAGATATTTTCCAACCTACGCTTTTAATTCTTCTCCTCACAATATATAACAACAAATCTTCTTACATTTTACTAAGCTTATTGGAAATTATAATAGGTAAAGTGTCATTAGCACTAAGAAATCCATACCTCAAATAACTTGGAAGTTTTTTCAAGTCAACAACTGGTGGACTTACAATGGATGGTGGCAATGGCTCTTCACTTCTATACAAAAGCTCAAGCCTATGATCAGCTTGCTCCACCTTTTCTTGTTCTTCCTCTCCAATGCCATCCTCTTCTTGAGCTTCTTTATCTAAAACTTCCAAAACACCACATCAATAAGGTCAACTTTCAAGCATACATTTTCATCCCTAGGGTATTTAAGTGCCTTATCCATATGATACTTGTAACACCCTATAGTTGGTCTGATGAGCAAGCCGGATAAGGATGTCACTAATTAATCTATGATCTGTATACAGATAAATCAACATAAGATTTACCTAAATCATTAACGATTTTAATCCTTTGCTCTTTATTTTCTTAAAAATGTTGGCAGAATTCCCCTAAATATGATCAACTTCTTGTTAAAAAGAGTACAAAAGTAACACTTTTAAAGTCATACCGCTGCTTCTGCAATCTCAATTAAACTCCAACACAAATCTTCCCATCCTCATAAATAAACAATGAATCTGAATTTCACCCTGTGAAATATCATTATACTAAATGTAACAACCTATACCCTATCCAATGAATGAGCTGGATAAGGATGTCACTAATTAATGTATCATCTATATATAGATAACTCAATAAAAGATTTACCTAAATCATTAAAGATTTCAATCCTTCACTCTTTATTTTCTTAAAAATTTTGGCAGAATTTCCCTTTAATATGATTAACCTCCTATGAAAAGGAGTACAAAAGCGAAGCTTCTAAAGTCATACAACCATTTCTACAATCTCAATCAAACTCCAACACAAGTTTTCCCATCGTTCTAAATAAACAATCAATTTGAATTTCACCCTGTGAAATATCATTATACTGATAGCTTTATTCTTAATTATATGTACAAAATTTCTATTATACAATTGTCTTAGTTACAAAATTCCTTTCCTTACATTAACATGACATTAATAATGTTACAACAAAACTTTGATTGTGTACAAACCAAAATGAAACATAATTGTACAAATAAATTTAGTGCCATGCTCTAATTTAGTTTTTTAACCTGGCTAATGATAACCGATACTCAAAATCCCATGTATATGAGTATTAACCTCCTTGCTCATTAACATATGCCTAGGAAGAGAAACCATGTGCTAAGTTAAAAGCTTAATGGTGATGACCAAATTTACCTCTAAAAAGGTATAACTAAAGTATATTTTCCTATTTTAAACATATACGTGTAAAATCATAAAACATATAAAGGTTGATAATTTCCATCTAATAATGCATATAAGTAGCCAATGATCAAAGTTCACAAGTAATATAAATATATGTCCTCTTATGATACAATTTAGTTTTACCATATTTTCACTATTGATAAGCCATTAATTACTAACTAAACAACTCTACTAAATTTGTAATTAATTAATTAAAATTTTATGGAAGTATTTGAAATTCTTATAACACTCCATCAATTATTCTATCTTGCTTTATACCAAAATTATAATTAAGACATACGCATGTACATCACATTTTTTAAAAAGAATTATTTCTAGTGCACCATTAGCATCACAACAAGTTTACAATTTCTACTTTATAATGCACACATGTATCTTCTTTCGATAACATTTCATAAACTGACTATATCTAAATTATCAGAATTAAATTAGCTAGTTTCCTTAACACACATATATATGTTCCTCATGTCATTTAAAATTGATGACTTAATATAAAATAGTGAAATAATATAACCCAATATGATGCTTAGTATACAATCTCTAATAAGTTACTAACTGAATTTATCCTTTAACATTCAAATTCAACCCCTGTAAATTTGCTATTTTGTTTACATTGCCCAATTTCAATTAATGTTGCCCTCAGTAACTACTAAGGGAAATCCTCGAACTGGATACACAGGATGAGGACTGTATGACTGCCTAAATGTATTGTTTGATTGTATGTGAGGCCTTAAAGCTATATGTGAATATTGTATGAGAGAGGAGACTACCTAAAGGTAGTCAATAAGAGCTTATTATATGATTTCACCGCAGTATATGGGTCCCTATGGCTAGCCATCATATCCTAGATCCTGGATTACCCACTAGTTTACTAAGGGCAAAAAAGATCTTTGTTGTATTTTAAATTTTACAAACATACATAATCATGTCATTATTGTATTTGACTAATTAAACCCAACCTTTATTTGTATATGTACAGTATCGTTCATTTAATGCATGTGTACTATGTTTTATAATTATTTAACCATTTTATTCATAGTCATGGCTTCCCTATTTAATTAGAATGCCATTTACTGTCATAGGCCTCTCAATGATCTGCTTAGCTAAAATTAAAGTTCAATTTATCATTAAATTATGGATTTCTTATTATTTACCTTGTTCAAGTTAGGTACATAAACCCATCAAACTATTTATGCACTCATGCCCTTAAGTATACCGAGTAATGTAATTCACGCAATTATCATCAAGAGATTGTCTAACTCAAATTATATGTAGTTATTTCCATAAACATTATATAGCAATAGCCTCCCTCATTTTAATCCTAATGTCTAAAAGGAATAATTTGTGAGGGTAAATATTGACAAATGAGGATAAAACACTATTGGAATTAAAGCCATTGTATCTTTTCTTTAAACGTCACCACTAACCTAAATAAATAATATGAAATTATTCTTCTAAAGAACTTAATTGATTAATATTTCTATTTAACTACTACCTAGGTTAAGCTAATTGACTTCATCGATCTTAAAGTCATATATTCACTCACTTTAAAGGCATTTAGCAAATTTCCTTATATTTCTCATTTCGGCATACATAATACTTTCTAAGTCCAAATGTTTACATATGTATATATATATATGTGTGTGTGTGTGTGTGTGTGTGTGTGTGTGTGTGTGTATACACACATATATATACATATATATATCTATATCTATTTCTATATCTATATCTATATCTATATCTATATCTATATCTATATCTATATCTATGTGTGTGTGTGTGTATAAATATCTATACACACACACACACACATATATATATATACATATATAGTGATTTTTATATCTTAATTAATCCTAAAATTTGACAAGTGCAGCTCAATCGTGATCATTGGTTAGTTAATTCAAGCATATAAGAAATTAAATCTTTGGCCAAACATGTCACTCATTAGTTTCACATATACTTATAGTCACATTTACCCTTTTACTTAAGAGTTAGCAACAATTCATTTAGTTATACTTCTCGTATGTTAAGTACTTAGTTAGAACTTTCATTTTTTTTCTTATTGTAATTATATCTATAAAAAAGTGAAACACCAATAATTCAACTAAGATTCCCATTTGGTTCTTAAACCATATTCCACATTTTAAGTAACATTTTATATTACCAAAAGCGTATTAATGTTAACTAGCAAATTCTTCAGGCATATGAAAAATCCCTCATTTGGCCTAATACATCGAATGGCCAATCCCTTAATTATATTTTTATTGTAAGTAAATTGCTACCTAAAATATAGTTATAATTTAAGTTGCCTTTATTTATGGTTTATCCAATAAATTTTCTATCTCTATGCCTATTCCTCTAATTACTAGCTAATAGTACTAGTTTAACATGTAGTTTAACCCTTTAATTCAATAGAAACTTTAATAAATTAATAAAACTTAGTGAATATAAACTAAAGTATGAAAGAAGCAAATGAATCAATTTGCTTGTAGAATCAATTTAACTATGAAATTACTCAATTGTATTTAACCAGTAGTATATATTTAGTCTCAATCACACAGACTTAAAAGAAAATATTGGTAACAATAACAATTATTTGTCTTTTAAATTAAATTGGTACCCCTTTTTAGGTGCTAAATTTTTTTCCCTCAACAAAGCTTTAAATTCAAAATAAGATCTTAATTTACAAGACTCAATTGACCATCATATTATACAAAATAGATCACACACATTGGAAGCATGCATCCAACGACAATAAACCAATTCCTAGAAATTGACTCAAAATTTAATTAACAAAATTTTGCAGAGGTATGTTTTGGTAGTCACATACCTATTAGGATGAAATTTTTTGTGTTTTCCTCATATTTGTCCACTAATGTGCTCGTCGGAGCTTCACTGGAGACATCCCAATGCTGCAACCCTAAAGATTAGAGCCCCAGGGTCCAATGGTAGTGGTCATATGCTCAATCGCCGTCTTGTTTGGCCAAATTTTTGCTAGAATAGTCAACGACTTCTTTTCTTCAATCCATCCATTGTCGATGAGTGGGGAGACATAAAGGTACCAAGATGTTCACCTCGACTTTGGGGACTCACCGATGCTGCATGTGTTGTTGGTTATTGTCGTATGTTATTAGAAAAAAAGGAGGAAGTTTCGGCAAGGGGAGGGAAAAATGGGCAAAATTGAAATGCAATGTCATTGTTGGTAGGCGGAGCATTGGTGTGATTGTGGTTAGCGATGGTAGCCAGTAGTGGCACAAGCTTCACCAGCGGTGGTGCTGTCCTTTCCTTATCTCCTTTTCCTCTCCTCTAACTTCACTCTCTCCCTCTGCCCCTTTCTTTTCTCTTTTTTCTTTTTCTTTTATTCTTATTTTCTCTTTTTGAAAATTTATAGCTCTCGTAAATTCATCTAGACAAATCTAAAGACCTTCCCTTCCAATATATTTTGTTATTATTATTATTATTATTATTATTATCATCATCATCATCGTCATCATCATCATCATCTTTTACACATTTATTTATTTATTTAGTTCCCATTTATTACTAAAACGTATTTTAGTTTAAATTATAAATTCAAAAGCCTAGAAATTATGCTTACTCATATCACATTTTTAATAAATCGATCCTCACAAACTATGATCAAAAGTACTATTGACACATTAAAAGGTATTCTCAAGCGACTCAATTTTTGGGGTGTTACAATACCCCACATCATCATCTCCTACTCTTAAGATTAGTTTCCTTTCAGAAACATCAACTAATGCAAAGTCAAGATTCACAAATATGTAGACAATATAAATTTATCCACTTTCACAAGCACATCATCTATTATGCCATAAGGTTTCTTCATAGATTAGTTAGCCAATTGTCACACCATGGATCTAAGTTTAACATCTTCCAATCCCAATTTCTTAAATATAGAAAATGGCATAAGATTATAATAACTGTTAAATCACATAGACACCTAATAAATTCCATATCCCCTAATTTACATGGAATCGTAAAACTGATTAGGTCTTTTAACTTAGTTAGTAGATTATTTGTGATTATTTAACTACAATCTTTAGTTAATGCCATAGTAGATATGTCTTTCCAACTTCTTTTCTTAGAAATCAATTATTTCAAGAACTTAGCAAAATTAGAAATTACAGTAATTGCCTCAATAAAAGACAAATTAATATGTAAATTCTATAATTTATCAAGAAAAGTTAAAAATTGCTTATCCGTGTCTTTTGGCTTCAATCGCTAGGGAAATGGTGGATGAGGCAGATACATTTTTCCTTTGGAAGCCTTATCTACCGTGCTCACGGTAGGAGTTATGCTCACAACAAAAGTGTCTTCTACCTCCTAAACTCTATTTTCCTCCAGAACACTACTTCTTTTAGCTAGAACAAAATTATTAACATACTTTTTACCTTACCTTAATGTGATGGCCTTAATTTGTTCTTTTAGATTGTCCTTTGTATTGCTTGGAATACATCCTTGATGTCTAAAAGGTAGTGCATTGGCAAGCTGTCCCAATTAGACCTCCAAATCATAGATGGATGAGGCTTGATTCTTTGTTATCTGATCAAACATTGCCTCAAGTCTCTTGTTATTCTCATCTTAAGAATTAAGCTTTAGATTTATTCCCTCTAAAAACAAATCTATCTTAACTTCTAAAGCCCCAAATCTTTAAATAAAGCTTACTTGCTCCTCCAGCCTTGTCATACCTAAACCACATCCTTCACTAGCATGCCTTTGTTGATCATAAATGGTATAAATATTTGGTGGGGTTTCTCCCATTCTTAGACTATCAATCTTATGAGTCAGGGCTGTAACTTGTGCTTACAAGGCAACAATTGAGTCAATAGAATGAACTCCTTTAATACGGAAAGAAGGTGATACCTTTGCTCTCTCTATCGACCTTTGGTCCATGGCTCACTTTTTTTGGGTTAAAATGGTTTTTGGGCCCCATCAATTCCAACATGTGAGTTACGGTCTATGACTTGCCACTCACGTCTATGACTAAGGTTTTTCTAGCCAAAGTTCCAAATTTTCACCCTGCAAAATAAGGGATCATTTCAAGAATAAAAAACTATCTTTTTTCCATTAATATTGATCCAACGCAATTAAGAGGGGATGGGATCTTTTTTTGGAATGATTAATAAGAGTCATTTCCTAACAAACTAGAGACAAAAGTAAAACTAGTTTTTGCTTTTGTTTTTAAAACAAAATGAAAGAAGTAGGAGGGGAGAAAGAAGAAGCACACTCACTGGTTCTAAAAAATAGCTTTATTAAAGCTAATGTAAGAGGTAAAACTCTAGCTTTTTTGGAGATCTTAGACTTTAATCAATGTAAAATTCCATTTTACATTTTTTTAAGCTTGAGTTGCTTTGTTCTTGCTTTGTTTCTCTATAAATATTTTATAAACATTGATTTGTGTAAATAATGCGTTATTAGCATGTTTGTGTGTATTTTATGGCGTTATACATAAATCTATATTTTTTTGTGAATTTCAATGAGTTTTATGCCTTTAATTACAATTTTCTTTCTCTAGAGCTCATTTTCTCTCACTTGATAAATTCATGAAAATTAAGTTGTTTGATATTTTTAGACCTTGTTTTGAGTTTATATGTTGTTTTTAGGAAGTTCAAAGGTGTTTTCTATGAGTTTTGAGCCTTAGAATGGGTTTTGAAGGTTTGAGTTTCAGCCATGGCGACGTTGCAACAGTGCTGAGTTTTCCAGAGCCAACTCACGGGCTTCATCTTGTTAGAGAGTATGCCCTAGAGCCTATGTAATAGGGATGTATTTCATATGTATGAATTCATATTTCTAATAAAATGCATCATTCATTTATTAATGCTATATTTAAATGCATGAGTTTGTAAATCTTAAATTAATAAATGAAGTCCTAGATATTATAAACACAGCGCAAAGACAATCATTAAAGTGTTCATGATATGAGATGTCTATTGGATACAAATGTGTAAATATCTAAATATCCCTAGTCATAGAATTAACAAGATAGGACATTGTTAATTTGAACAGACTTGCACATGTTATGCTTCTTGAATTGTTCAAGCAGTGGTTCTCATAACTGTGATTATGGAAGATAATTAAAGCTAACATGTGGATGCTTGTTATAAGAACAAGTTCATTGGAGACCTACAAAGAGAAACTTCACATGGATACTAAATCTATGTTAGTGAGGAATCTCTTCATAGCGGTTGTGCAAGTATCCTTAGACTTGAGATCATCAAAGTAATCTTAAGTAGCAAGTGGTATACTTTGACTCCATAACTGATTACTTCCAACTGAGAGTGAACATAGTTATGAGGTTGGGTATATCATGACCCTCTTGAAGATAGTTGAGTGATTGACAAAGGATTCACCATCCCAGATTTATTAAGGGAAGTTATCTCGCATGATTCGATAATTGCCTTATTCAGAGAATCTATGGCCAAAGTAATATGCCAAGATGGATAGAGATCCATGAAGGGCATTTTGGGAACAATGATTAAATTAATATAACATACATAATTAGATTTATATGAGTTGACAGAATTCCATACTCAGAATCTAATTAAGATAAGAGTGGTGGAAGGAGTAATTGCACTGCAACTAGTCTACGGAAGGGTATAGACAAATCACTTGACTTTTCTGACATTTGCTTAGTCTTGAAGCCTAGCTAGAGGCCAATCATGATTTGCATAATAATTTATCATAAATATCAATAGGGATTGATAAAATGCTTTATAGGAGTTTAAATCATGTGAGTTTTAAATAGAACTCACAATTACATATTATACTGTCAACATGGACAGGAACCCAATAGGTCACACACATATAGAGAAAAGGATAAAATGGTAAAATGACAAGGAGAATAATATTTGATATTATTATAGGGGTAGAGAAGTGAATAAGAGAATAATTAATTAAAGAGTTTAATGAATTATGATCAAGTAAAATTTTTCGCATAACTTTTTTGAAATGTTATGTAAAAATGGACCTAATTGAAATAATATTTTTCATAATTAATTATTATTGAAATATAAGTGTTATAGGGCTGATATAATAATTAATAGATCCATTAGAGGAATTATAAAGGCCCAAAGAAGTGAAGTTAGCACAGAAGCCCTCTAGAGGAAGGGCCACATGCCAACTACAAACAGAAGGCCTTAGAGGCCTAAATCTTTGACCAAAATAAATTAAATATGTTTTATAAGTGTTATGGAGCCTACATATTTAATTTGGTTGAATTTGGAATTCATTTGTGTAATTAAATTCAAGTATATGTACAAAGGGCCTAGTTTGTGGGTTTTGTGCATAGTCTTTTGTGAAAGGACTTAAATTTGATTTAATTGAGCCCAAATAATTATAAATAATTCTAAAGGCCCAATTAATAATTCTATAAAAATCCAAGTGATGGTGTATTAGGGTTAAGTGTGAACAATTAAGAAAAAGGTTTTTCTCTCACTCAAAAAGCCTTAGCCACCACCTTCCCTAACTAGCATCTAGGGTTTTCGACCAGCCCTTGTTTCTCCTAATTGTTCGTTCATTGTATCCTTATCTTGTGTGGATTACTCATTGGAGGTGTTCCATTTTGGACATTGTGGTTTGCGACAACCCGGTAGAAGGAAAATCAACTATTCATCAAATATCAAAGGTGATTTTTCTTATTCTTATTAATATGTATATTGTAAATTCATTGCAAGATCAGATTTATTGGTTAAAAATTTTAAATTTCGCTTATGTATGAGATACATGTGACCGATAATTCCCAACATGGTATCAGAGCCTCAGTTTTGCCATGAATCTACAATTCTATATTTTTCTATGAAATAAGTTTTATTTTTGAGTTATTTATTTCATGAACTTTAAAATATCAGATTTGATTGTTCATGAATTAGAAATTTTGATTTCTCTATATATGTGATCAAATATATATAACGAAAAATAAAAACGATTCTTTTGAGAAACGAATCATGGTTTTGTCATGAATGACAGATATTTTTCAATGATGTTTAGGAGCTGTTCTTAATTAAAAATTTATTTATCCACTCTAAAATAATTTTGATGATAATGTAAGATGGAGACCACTATCAAGGAGCAAGATGGGCCGGATGGAGATCCAACAAGATTGAAGATATTGTAATTATTTTTACTTCTTTGAAATATGCATACTACCTAGGTGTGACCTTTTGATTTCCCTTTTGGCTCGGGGAAATTAATGTAGTAAAGTCCATAACTATACCATATTTGTATGCTTATATTTATGTGATAGATATAGGATGCATACCAATGTATGCAAACCATGTATGATGAGACTTAATTAACTAAAACCCTCAAACAAATACTAAGGCATATAAGCATTCCAATAATTTGAGGAGAACTAGAGTTCTTTATAGTGCGGGTTATTGACCACAGTTAAGCTCACATTATATCGAATATGTTCAAATCTAATTAAATTGGTCATCTTAGCTAGCCCTTTAGCTTGTTGACCACAGTCAAGGCTAATGGTTCTAGAGGCAATATTAGGGAATGCATATATGATATGCATGCATTAAGAGTTGATAAACTAATGATCCAATAGTTGTGTAAAGACACAATTGGTATAGAGATATCTACCTTTCAAGGGCATGGAGTTTGGTTTATTGACCACAGTCAAGGTCAAATTACATGTCAAGGATTGGATATTGGCCCACTAAGAAAACCATCGGGTTTTCTCTGATTAAATAGTGAGGGCTATTGATTCAAAATAAAATAGTGGGAGTAAATGGATTAATTAAAGACCTAATTAATGCATACATATATATGAACATACTCTCATATGTTTTCTTTTTCACATCTAGGTCATCATCATGAGCACATCAAACATTAATATATGACCAATCTTGGATATAACAACCTGGTTGGCAGCAACTATTTTGACTGGATCAGGCAAGTGAGAATTGTTCTCAAAGATGAAAAGATCCATTACGTCTTAGATAAAGATCCAGCATCACTTCCATCAGATGATGCCATTGATGAGATCAAAGGCACTTATCGTAAATACATGGAGGATAGTGAAGCCGCAGTATGTTTGATGCTGGGTAGTATGTCCTCGGAGTTTCAGAAGCAACATGAAATGATTGATGCTAGAACCATTATTTTGCTTCTAGAAGAGCTTTATTCTTCTTAGGCTAAAACTGAGCAATATGAGATTGCTCGAGCTCTATTTAGCTGCAAAATGGTGGAAGGCACTTCGGCTGCTACTCATGCATTGAAGATGTATAGGTATCTTAAGCATTTGAGTAGACTTGGCTATGTAATGGATAATGATCTATACATAGATTTAATCTTGTACTAGTTGGTTCCAAGTTATGCACCTTTCATGCTTAACTTCAACATGAACAAGATCCAAGTAACCATTCCTGAATTAATCAACATGCTTAAGATAGCAAATGGATCCTTTAAGAAGGATCCAAAAGGTGTCATGGTTGTCACTTCTGCTAAAGGCAAGAAGCAAAAGAAGAAGAAGATAATCAAGGTGCAGCCAAAGAATGGTGGGATCTCCAAAAAAAAGGTTGCAAAGAAAGAGAATCCAAAAGGAACTTTCTTTTATTGTGGAAAAGATGGTCATTGGAAGCATAACTGCAAGGCCTATCTAGATTCTCTCAAGGAGAACAAGCAAGCTGATGCTTCTACTTCAGGTATTCATATGATTGAAATTAATTCTTATTCTATTGCTTCAAAATAATCTTGGGTATTAGATACCGGATGTGGATCTCATTTATGTAATTATCTACAGGGTCTTAGAAGCTTTAAAAGAGTTGGAAAGGAAGAAATATGTTTGTAGTCAGCTACTAGACAAAACATCTCTACAACAGTTGTGGGTACTTACCAATGGCCTCTTTCAAGTGGATTAATATTGGAATTAAATAATTGTTACTATGTTCCAGCTTTATCCAAAAGTATTATTTCTTTTAGTTGTTTATTGAACGATTATGATATTTCTTCAAAGGACAAGTGTTGTTACATTTTTAAGAACAATATGTTTTATGCAAAAGCTATCATTGAGAATGGTATATTTGTTCTTGATTTAATTAAAGAAGTGCATAATGTGGATACTAGGAGAATGAAATAAGATAATCCGAATACCTCATATTTATGGCATTGTCGTTTAGGCCATATAAATGAGAAATGCATGACCAAATTACACAAGTCAGGTAATTTGGGATCATTTGATAATGAATCATTTGATACATGTGAATCTTGTTTATTGAAAAAAATGACAAAAGCTTCTTTTATTGGTAAAGGAGAACGAGCTAAAATGGTTTTGGACTTAATACATTCAGATGTATGTGGTCCAATGACTACACATACTAGAGTTGGTTGCTCCTACTTCATTACTTTCATTGATGATTATTCCAGGTTCGGATACATCTATCTAATGAAATATAAATCAAAAGCATTTGAAAATTTCAAAGAATTCAGAAATGAAGTAGAGAAACAACTTGGCAAGATTATCAAAAAACTTAAATCAGATCGAGGTGGAGAGTACCTAAGCCAAGAATTTTAAGATTATCTCAGAGATAATGGGATTTTATCTCAATGGACTCCACTATATACACCAAAACATAATGGTGTATCTGAAAGGAGAAATCGAACACTATTAGATATGGTTCGATCAATGATGAACCGAGCAGACTTGTCTAAGTCCTTTTGAGGATATGAATTAGAAACTGTTGTTTATGTGTTAAACAGAGTTCCTAGTAAATTGGTTGATGTTACTCCATATGAGATGTGCAATAACAAGAAATCCATGCTTTCTCATATGAAAGTATGGGGTAGTCCTGCTTAGGTTAATAGGACAATGTCAGACAAACTAGATGTTAAGTCTGACAAATATTTATTTGTGGGATATCCAAAAGAAATCTTTGGATATTATTTCTATCATCCCTTAGAACAAAAGGTGTTTGTTTCAAGGCATGTTGTCTTCATAGAAAGAAAATTTCTCCTGTGAGAGGACAGTGGGAGTAAAATTAAACTTGGTGAAGTTCAATACCCACAAATAGAAGTAGATCAACCGATTGAACCCGAGACTAAATTTCATAATGATGAGATTACAGTTGAACCTAATTATACATAAAATCCTAGAAGATAATCAAAGCTAATATGTTGATGCTTGTTAGAAGAACAAGTTAATTGGAGACCTACAAAGAGAATCCTCACATTCATATTAAATCTATGTCAATGAGGAATCTCTTCATAGCGATTGTGCAAGTATCCTTAGACTTTAGATCACCAAAGTTATCTTAAGTAGCAAGTGGTATACTTTGACTCCATAACTGATTACTTCCAACTGGGGGTGAACATAGTTGAGTGATTGACAAAGGATTCACCATCCCAGATTTATTAAGGGAAGTTATCTCGCATGATTCTATAATTGCCTTGTTCAGAGAATCTCTGGCCAGAGTAATATGCCAAGATGGATAGAGATCCATGAAGGGCATTTTGAGAACAATGGTTAAATTAATAGAACATACATAACTAGATTTATATGAGTTGACAGAAATCCATACTCAGAATCTAATTAAGATAAGAGTGGTGGAAGCAGTAATTGCACGATAACTGTTCTATGGAAGGTATAGTCAAACCACTTGACTTTCTTGACATTTGGATAGCCATGATGCCTAGCTAGAGGCCAATCATGAATTGTATAATAATGTATCATAAATATCAATAGGGATTGATAAAATGACTTAAAGGAGTTTAAATCATGTGATTTTAAATAGAACTCACAATTATATATTATACTGCCAAAATGTACAAGAATCCAATAGGTCACACACATATAGAAAAAAGGATAAAATGGTAAAATGAAAAGGATAATAATATTTGATATTATTATGGGGATAGAGAAGTGACTAAGAGAATAATTAATTAAAGAGTTTAATTAATTATGATCAAGTAAAATTATTCACATAACTTTTTTGAAATGTTCTGTAAAAATGGACCTAATTGAAATAATATATTTCATAATTAATTATTATTGAACTATAAGTGTTATAGGCTTGATATAATAATTAATAGATCCATTGGAGGAATTATAAAGGCCCAAAGAAGTGAAGTTGGCACAGAAGCCCTCTAGAGGAAGGGCCACATGCCAACTACAAACAGAAGGCCTTAGAGGCCTAAATCTTTGACCAAAATAAATTAAATATGTTTTATATGTGTTATGGAGCCTACATATTTAATTTGGTTGAATTTGGAATTCATTTGTGTAATTAAATCCAAGTATAAGTACAAAGGGCCTAGTTTGTGGATTTTATGCATAGTCTTTTGTGAAAGGACTTAAATTTGATTTAATTAAGCCCAAATAATTATAAATAATTCTAGAGACCCATTTAATAATTCTATAGAAATTTTAAAGAGCCCAATCCCATTATGAAGTTGGATTTTTAACCTGACTATAAAAATCCAAGTGATGGTGTATTAGGGTTAAGTGTGAACAATTAGGAAAAAGGTTTTTCTCTCACTCAAAAAGCCTTAGCCACCACCTTCCCTAACTAGCATATAGGGTTTTCGGCCAACCCTTGTTTCTCCTAATTGTTGGTTCATTGTATCCTTCTCTTGTGTGGATTACTCATTGGAGGTGTTCCATTTTGGACACTGTGGTTTGCGACAACCCGGTAGAAGGAAAATCAACTGTTCAACAAATATCAAAGGTGATTTTTCTTATTCTTATTAATATGTATATTGTAAATTCATTGCAAGATCAGATTTATTGATTAAAAATTTTAAATTCCGCTTATGTATGAGATGCATGTGATCGATAACTATAAATTAAATATGTTTCATAAGTATTATGGAGCCTACATATTTCATTTAGTTGGATTTGGAATTCATTTGGGTAATTAAATTCAAGTGTATGTACAAAGGGCCTAGTTTGTGGGTTTTGTGCATAGTCTTTTGTGAAAGGGCTTAAATTGGATTTAATTGAGCCCAAATAATTATAAATAATTATAGAAGCCCAATTAATAATTCTCTAGCAATTTTAAATAGCCCAATCCCATTATGAAGTTGGATTTTTAACCTAACTATAAAAATCCAAGTGATGGTATATTAGGGTTAAGTGTGAACAATTAAGAAAAAGGTTTTTCTCTCACTCAAAAAGCCCTAGCCGCCACCTTCCCTAGTTAGCATCTAGGGTTTTTGACTAGCCCTTATTTCTCCCAATTGTTTGTTCATTCTATCCTTCTCTTGTATGGATTACTCATTAGAAGTGTTCGATTTTTGATACTGTAGTTTGCGACAACCCGGTGAGAAGGAAAATCAATTGTTCAACAAAAATCAAAGGTGATTTTTCTTATTCTTATTAATATTTATATTGTAAATTCATGACAAGATCAGATTTATTGGTTAAAAATTTTAAATTTTGCTTATGTATGAGGTGCATGTGACCGATAATTTCCAACACATCTATGAGTGAGTCATGGACTCAATCTATGACTCACTCATGACTCAAAGCTATAACTCACTCTGGAGAGGCTAGTGACTCATTAGATGAGGACGTAACTTATTTTACTCAAGGCTGTGACTCGATCCTTTTAGACCGTAACTTGGTCTCTTTATAGTTTTGACTCACATTCTCTCCGAGTGACTTTGTGACTCACTCTCTTGCTCTTCTTAGGCCTCTTTTTCCTCTGTTTTCTATGTTTGCCATGTGTTTTCTTTTTTGTCTTTTGTGTATTATATGATTGATTTTAAACATATTTATACATGTACTTATCCTTACTTTGCTATTTTATTGCATTATTATATTATTATATTCATGTTTAATTACTCCATTATTTTTGCTATTTTTGGGTGTATAAATAGTCAAAATTTATTCAGAGGACCCTAGGAAAGGAAAAGGGATCCAATCACTCATAGGAGGTTTAATTTATTTTATTAAAGTTGTTTTTATTCTGACCTATATTATTATTCGGGCTGTAATAATTAGTAAAAAGGGTATTTTGGCACGAAATTCATGAAAGCTCATACTTAAATATTATTAGTGTAAGCCCTAGCCCCAATACATTGTAATAAAACATTTTAGTTAATAAATGAGGCATTTGTTTTATCTATTGTATTCCTGTGCATATCAATTGATAGAACTATCCAAGAATGTTGTTTCAGTTTAAGTTATCATGTGTGAACCACATGATTGTAATACCTTGAAACAAATGAGACTCCATTCTAAATATCCCTAGTCGGTCATTATTATAGGAATAACAAATGAATTAAGACTAGTATGCTCTCTCTGATAAGTTGAGTTCTGTCTTACGGATCATAAGGACAAGAGTGTCAATCAGAGATCATAGATACATGTTTAGAATATGGTATCTGGATTCGATCTGTTCATGAGAACACTACATGGTACAAGTCATAAATGTTTTCCATATACAAGTTTTGTATCGGAGTTCATAAACCTAAAATCTCTATGAAAATCTTTATGAATTACTGTGTACTTTGACATACACCTAACGTGCTCGTAACAGAGTGACAACTACGGGTATGCTTGGGTATACATTGATTCATGTTAGAGAGCATGAGAGAGTGAGGGGATTACCCCTCTCTATAAGAGAGAAAATATCATCAGCCACTTGATCAGTGAACTGAGAAGTGTATGGCTATACCGAGATGAAATAATGAGTAATCATTATTTATCTAAGAGTTTAGTGTCACTGGAATATCAAGAAAGGAATTAATATATATAAGGATGACTAGTTCCATGCCTTATATTAATTCTGATATTTATGGGTAAGGGACTATACAAAATTGCATTAGGTCACTAAATTCCATATGCATTTTCATTTAATTTGAAATGCTATAATATCTTGCTAGAGAATATATATAGCCTTTGAATTAATTTATTAATTCATTGCCAACATTAAATTGACCTATAGGATCGCACACAAAGTATTGGGCTTAAGATATTTAAATAATGTATTGGGCATTAATTTGCGCTTTTAATTAAAGTCAAATTAATATATGTAATGGGCATTATAAATGCTATTGGACCTTGGCCCATGAGAGAGAGAAATTCAGCCCACATGGTTTAATTTCAATTAATTAATTATCTTGTATTTATTAAGTTAATTGAGTATTAAATCCAAATGATATTTAAATCAAATTAAAACACTTAATATATAAATAGCCTAGCCAAAATTCCAAGATAAAACCAAGGGAATTTCGGCACATGTTGATTTCTTTATTAAGTGATTAATTTGATTAAAATGTCTTATGTTTTATTTCAAATTAATTTGAATTTTAAAAGAGTTTGAATCAATATATATTACTTATTTTTTAGGAAGTGATTAAGGCTAAAATAAATTCTCTTGAGGTAGTGAATTTTAGATTAATCACTTATGTAATTAGGTGATATATATTGATAGAGGAAAAAAAACGTGAAACCCTAGTTTTTTGATAGTTTTGGCGTGAACTTCTCTCTCTCTCTCTCACAAAAATTCTTTTGGCAAAATTTCACAAGGAGAAAGGATTGTTACTCATTCTCTTGTGTTCTTAGGCATTAATATCACCTAAAATAAGTGCAAGATAAAGTCTTGTAGCTTCAAACCATTGTCATTACACAATACTTTAAAAGAGAGCTAGCAATTTCAATTTTAAGCCGTCGTTGTAATTGTGTGTGTGAACATAGAGAAGAGTGGCGTAAAGGCTGTTATTTTGGCATTGGTGGTGAAGATCTAAGCTTGACATATCCATCTTGGTTGCTGGTCATCATCAAATTGAAGTTTTAAAAAGGCATCTAAAGTTGTATGTTTTTAAAAACCCTAAAATTGCATGTTTCGATTCTTGTCACGGAATTGTTCTGTATATATGATCGATTTATCATTTTTCTGCTGCATGATTACCATGAAAATATCATGTCATACTCCATTAGTGGTATCAGAGCCTAAACATGCCTATTTTAGTGCTTTAGATGCATGAAATAATTAATCAAAAATCGTTATTTTAAATACATGCAATGCTGAAATTTTCTATTTTGAGTTTTTTGCATTGTTTTGGTATAAAAACAATTTTAAATAATTAGATAGGTATTATAATTAATATGACATGTTAATATACTATCCTAAGATGTTCTAGGAGCTGTTAATGGTCGGATTTAATTAATAATACCAGATGGTACATGTTAATATTAAAACTAGGTGCTATTTGGCATGCTAATTGTTAGTTTAACAACAAGATTTAAATATTAAATGTAAAAACGATTTTGGCATGTTTGTAAGTGATTTTTAAAGATCAAATATCAGGTATAGACATATTTTAAATTTTGTTTTAATTCTGTTCCATGACAATTTAATTGATTAATTTTAAAATCACTTAAACTATGACTAGTTTGTGTTTGTTACATGTTTAATCAACATTATTTTTTATTTTGATTAAAATGGTAAAAACACATTTAGATCAGATTGGTACAAAATATTAAATCAATGTTTATGACCTTATTTTAATTATTAAATGACTCATAAAATTGATTTAAGTATTTGTGCATTTTGTGGAATCACATAAGCATTAAACAACTAGTTTTGTTGTTTGTTTGTCTTTATATGCATGCCGTGTATCATATATATGTTCTTCATGATTTTGTGTTTTAATTCATGTTGGCACATATTATATGTATTTTTAATTTTTATGGGCTGTATGACATAAAATTAAAAATTGCAAAATTGGAAATTATACTAGAGTTGATTTATAGCATAAATCTAACTAGTTTGTGTTTTGGGCTTTTAAGAGAACTTATTCAATAAAAGGATTTAGTCCATTGGGCTTCGGCCCAGGCCCATCACGAGATCATCTCTTCAAGGTTAAATTACACAATTATCATTAATGAGCTTGGCTAATTTAATTAAAATTGGACTTTGTTTGATCCATGAATGTTATGTATATTTATTTGCTTGTTTGGTATGATGAATGAATATGCATGGTGAATTCATGGGCCCTGGGTTTTTGTAATTAACTATGGCCTGCGAGCCATTATGTATTATTGTAAAAGTTTCATTTATTTCTTAGAATAAAATTTACTTGAAGACTTTGTAAATCAAGATGAAGCCCACCGGAGTGGAGAAGCCCAACTCGAAGATTCTTATGTAATAGTATAGAATCTTAGTTGTAGGTTTTTGGGCCCATATTTGTCATGCTTTACTTTATGTAATTATTTATATATGCATGCTATGTATGGATGACAAAGCATATGCCATGTAAGCTGTAATAAAATGAATCCCTAAAAATAGTAAGTCACAAAGTTGCCTTCCTAATTCGAAACATATAAAGGCATCGATCATCGGTCACGTAGACTAAGAGTCCTAGATGCGCCTGATTATCTTTTTGAGGCATGGGTTGTGAATGTAGGTTAGACTTAATATGGAAAGGGATGCTCGAACCTAGGCAACTAATAAATGGGTTTGTGCTATAACATATTAAGATGTTAGCCCATTTGATCAAAGAGTCATGTATGAGATATGATTGGAGTTTTTCCTGCCTAAGTAACTTAACTTGTTAGGTGTACAAGCTCAGCTTGACTAATAAGTTGATGTGAAAAGTGGATCTTGGCCCACATTAAAATCACTAACGCGAATTATTTAAAGGGATATGAATTCGGTTTGTGGGATTATAATAAGACCTCATTTAATCTTGCTAAATTTTATTGTAGATTGAAAATGGCTTCTTCAAACAACAATTTCTCATTGCGATCGGTCCTTGAAAAGGACAAATTGAATGACACAAATTTCATAGACTTGTCTCGAAACTTAAGAATAGTTCTTAAGCAAGAGTAAAAGTCGTATGTTTTTTATGCACCCTTGCCTGAAGAACCTGCTAGGAATGCCTCTATGGTTCAAAAGGAAACTTTTGAGACCAAGAAGAGCGACTCCAATGATGTGATATGTCTGATGCTAGCCACTATGGTGCCTGATTTACAAAAGCAATTCATGGACCAAGAGGTTTATGTGATCATGGTGCACCTCAAGGAGATGTTCCAAGAGCATGCTCGTCACGAGAGGTTTGTGACAACAAAGGCCTTAATTTCTTGTAAGATGGCTGTGGGTACTCCTGTTAGTACCCATGTACTCAAGATGAAAGGGTATCTTAATACTCTTGAGAAGCTTGAGGTACAAGTGCCAAAGGAATTGGCCACTGACTTGATCTTAGGATCATTAACTAATGATTATGATCCATTTTTGATGAATTATAACATGTATGCAATGAACAAGTCAGTCACTGAGCTCCATGGGATTCTTAAGAATGCTGAAGAGAACATTCAAAAGACCAATCCCGTATTGATGGTTCAAGGGGGCATTAAGAAGGGACCCGCTAAGGGAAAAGGAAAGGGAAAGGCAAAACCCAAGAATTACCTGGCTCGGTTCAAGTCAAGTAGGAGTGCACCTCAGGCCTAATCTAAGCCCAAGGCGCAGAAGCTCAAAGAGAGTGAGAGCACTTGCTTCCATTGCAACAAGATAGGGCATTGGAGGAAGAATTGCGCTCTCTTCAAGGAAGAACAAAAGAAGAATGGAGCCAAAGTGTCCAGTTCTGGTATTTTTATTGTTGAGATTAACCTTTCTATTTCTACCACTTGGGTATTGGATACCGGTTGTGGTTCTCACATTTGTTCAAATGTGCAGGTGCTAAGAAATAGGTGGTTACTTGGGAAGAATAAAGTGGACCTCCGTGTGGGGAATGGAGCACGAGTTGCTGCCATGGAGATAGGCGACTATCAACTCACTTTACCTTCCGGACTTTGTTTAGTTTTAAAAAATTGTTATTATGTGCCTGCTATGAGTAGAAACATTATTTTAGTTTCTTGTTTGGATTTGGATGAATTTGATTTTGTTATTAAAAATGGCAATGCTCATATTCGTCGCCAAGGCATTTCTTATGGCAATGCCATGTTGTAAAATGGCCTTTATATCCTTGATCTACAAAACAAAGAGTCCATATACAACATTAATACAAATAGGGTTAAATCAAATGAATTGAACCCTACTTACTTCTGGCAGTGTCATTTAGGGCATGCAAATGAAAAATGTATTTCAAGACTCCACAAAACTGGAGTGCTTGGGTCATTCGACTTAGAGTCTTATGATACATGTGAGCCATGTTTACATGGAAAAATGACAAAAAGTCTTTTTAATAAGAAAGGTGAAAGGACTAATGGCTTATTGAAACTAATGGATGTGGATTTAATTGAACCTTTAGTCTCACTAGACTGCATATAGGATGAGTAAGGTATCGTTCCAAAGGGAACGGGGTAAATTTTATATTGATGTAACAACAAGTATATGGATAGGTAACAATTTCAATTAAAATCATGCAATTAATGTAAATACTAAACTACTTAAAATATATTAAGTTAATTTTGGATAATAGATTACTTAAATGATGGGATGGACATACATTATAACCAAATAAAAACAAGTTTTTCTTTGAATTAATTAATAATTGTATGAATGATATGAATGGAGAATTTAGCCAAGATTCTTTAAAGCAATTCTCATTGTCAAGTAACTAAAATCCTAACTAAAATCCTAAAATCTTAAACTAAATGAGCATATTCTAACCTTAAAGCATAGGTAATGAAGAGACCAAATAACCTAAAATGTTAAAAGAAGTAAAAAGGGATAACTTAAAAACATAAAACACATGCCAAAAATCTTGAATAACTAATCAAATGAGTATAAAAGGTAGATGAATCTTCATAACAACCTATATTACATACAATATGAGCAATACTTATAATAAAACTCACTATAAAAGTTAGTCTAAATAAAGAAAAAGATAAACAAACAACACAAACACACAAGTGTTCCCCCACACTTAGAACACACATTGTCCTCAATGTGGAGAAACAAAACAAACACATAAACAAAAAGAAAATTAAAAATAAACAAAAGCGAGGAAAGAAAACTCCCCTCAAATTCATGGTGAACGTGGAGGTGATAGGACCTCATGGCCCACTTGGGCAATGAAAGCGTCCACCTTGTGTTCAAGACGGCGATGACGATGAACCAATTGACTTGTGGCTTGCTCCAAGGAAGCCAATTGATTTTGGATGACGGATTGATTGCGTAGGAATTGATTGAACATGGAAGTGGTGATATTGGAAGAAGATCCAGCAGTTGGTGTGAAAACAGGTGAATGACTAGGTGTACCCTCCATAGGATCATCACTTTGCCCTAACTCCGTTGGCCTTGACTCTTCCGTAGTACTTTCCATAGCAGCCACTTGGGGAGTAGAAGTGCTTGGTAATTCCTTCCAACAAGAACGATATATAGGTGGTATGTATTGAAAGGAATTGTTAGTGACTTCTCCTTTTACAAATAAATGCTTAGAAAAATATATGCATGGAAGTACACCATCATAAATACGCAAATCAATATCAATTCCCCTAGCAATAGCAGCTATGACATGATCATGTGTGATAGGGGACTCCGGGTGACTAACACAATTCAATAATTGTCTGAAAATACAATAAGACCAACATATAGACTTACGGTTATGCACACACCACATCAAAAACAGTTCATGACTAGAAACTCTATTAAAGCCAGGCTTGTTGAAGACAATGGAGGCAAGAATCTTATGCAAAATCCAATATTTCAAGTCCAATATAAACATGGATTTAGCCTCTCGAGCCCTATATGGTGTAATCAAACCAGTAAAAAAGGTCCAAAAATCATTAGGTCTATAACTCTTAGGAGGAGTACATAATCCACTTGGTTTAAAACCAAAGATACGATGCATCATGAAATATGTAAGAGTATGATCAACACCATTCAAGCGAAAGTCTACAAGTCTAGGATTATTAGCATTTTCTTTGAAATTTTTGTAAAACTCAAAAACTAAATCAGTGTAGAACTGCTTATGCATATTAACAAAACGCAAGAGGCCACATTGAGACAACATCTCATTCACTTCATCAAGAACACCCACTTGTTCAAGCAAAGAGGTGGGAAAATACTTACATTGAGATTTTACTCTATCTTTGAGAACAAGGAATCTGTTACCTTCATGAATGGAAGAAAGAGGGAATGGAGCACCAAAGTCAGTCTGTAAACTCTGTAGTGGTGCTTCATCTTCTCCTTGATGACCCCTTTAAGCTGGAACGTTCTTTGTCCTTACCATGGTTGTTAAAGAGAAAGGAAGTAGAGATAACAATGTGTAATGTGAATGAAAATAAGGGAAATGGGAAGAAAATGTTGCAAAGAAAGAAAAACAAAGAGACAAAAGGAAATGCAAGTTACAGTTGAAGAGAAAGAAGTGTACGAGAGGAGTAAAAGAAAGAGAATGTAAAAAAAATGAAAAGTAAACTACCACAGTATTTATAGAAGAAGAAGGGAAAAAATGAAAAGAGACGACAATTAGAAACCCTAAATTTAATTTATAACCGTTCCCCCTCTTAAATTTAAGTTAATAAAGGTTAGTTAATCAAATTAAAAACCGCTAATACTCCTAATTAGAAGAAATAAAAGTGAATTAAAGAAATGAAAATGAAATAAAAATAAAAACAGGAAGTGAAAAATCACAACTCGTAACTCTTGGAACAATGCTTCACGAGTCGGCATGTTCCTCATGACTCGTGAAGAGAAGGCAGTGAGTGTTAAGGAAGCAATGATCATGACTCGGCAGGAATCTCACGACTCGTGAGCCTTTTGCTTCTGTACTACACGTGATACTCTTCACGACTAGTGATCTTGCTCAGGACTGAATGGATGAAGCCTCTGGAATACTCGTGAACACATTCACGAGTCGTGATGCACTCGTGAACATGATGTATTTCTCTTATGTTTGTTGGTAGTGGCTTGAGTTCAAGCTTGATTTCCTCCTTAGATATCTTTGATGACATATCCTCATCCTTTCTCAAAGACTCAATTTTTGAGAATCTTCCATAGGAGGGATATGAGGCAACTTGCAAAACTTCATCACAAAATTTTTGTCAAAGCTTCTACCTTAGCCATCAAAAGATTAATGGAATCCAATTCCAAAAACCCCTTAGCCTTCGACATAGTGGGTTCTTCTCCCATATAGCCTTGTGAGGCTAATTCTTCTAATAAAGTTTCAGCTTCCTTAGCAGTTTTCTTCAACCATTTCCCACCTGAAGCAGCATTAACAATATTTTTATTTTCCTCCATTAACCCATTGTAAAAGATTTGAGGAATCATCCAATCCGGCAAGCCATGATGAGGACATTGCCTTTGAAGTTCCTTAAATCTTTCCTAAGAGGTATAAATGGTTTCATTCGATAATTGTTTAAATGTAGATATTTGATTTCTAAATTTTGCCATTTTATGTGGTGGAAAATACTTATGAAGAAAAGCTTGTTTTAATTGGTCCCATGTAGTAATTGTCTCACTAGGTATACTAGCAAGCCAAATTTGAGCCTTTTCTTTTAAAGAAAACGGAAATAACCTAAGTCTAATGGCATCATTACTCACTCCATTAATTTTAAACGTAGCACACACATTAAGAAAAGCAAGGATATGAGCATAAGGGTCTTCCCCTTGCAAACCTCCAAATTGGTTATTTTGCACTATTTGAATGACAGCCGGCTTGATCTCGAAATTATTATTAGCAATAGCCAGTGCCACTATTCCTCCAAAACTTTTCAAAATATTTGGCATCGCAAAATCACCATGCGTTCTCCTTTCTTCACCCGCCATAATTGGAATATTACGACCTTCCTCCAACTTCGCACTTTGTTCTCCTTCTACTTGCAAACTAAATTCCTCTTGTAGTTTCCTTTTAAGTTCCCTACACAAATCCCAAAAAAAAACTTTTAGTCTAAAACTATTACAAAAACTCTAATACTAAAACAAACAAAATGCCAAATAAAATTTCATACATCAAAATAACTAATTTAAATCATAAAATCCTAAAACATCTACTCTTTTGTATCAATCAATAAAAATTCATTTAAACCTTTCCCCGACAACGGCGCCAAAATCTGATGGGGATTTAATTGAACCCTTAGTCTCACTAGACTGCGTATAGGATGAGTAGGGTATCGTTCCAAAGGGAACGGGGTAAATTTTATATTGATGTAACAACAAGTAAATGGATAGGTAACAATTTCAATTAAAATCATGCAATTAATGTAAATACTAAACTACTTAAAATATATTAAGTTAATTTTGGATAATATATTACTTAAAAGATGGGATGGACATACATTATAACCAAATAAAAACAAGTTCATCTTTGAATTAATTAATAATTGTATGAATGATATGAATGGAGAATTTAGCCAAGATTCTTTAAAGCAATTCTCATTGTCAATAAAGAATGTTCTTACTTAGAGTCTATAAGCATTCTCATGTCATTATAGAGATAAATAAAAACTATGAAGTTCTATGCCAATTTTTTAACCCCTTAAAGTGAATTCCTTATCTCTAAGTAAATTCAATGCTTTAAGTAAATTCATTTAACTTTCCATCAAAGAATTCCAACTCTCATTGTGAATTAAATGACTAACATACTTAATATAGTGATCAAGCATACTAAGCAAATCAAAGCACTTAAACAAACTTAAATCATACTTCATACATAAATAAAATAAACATTCAATAGACAAAGATAAGTAGATGAATAGCAACTTATAGTGATTAGTTATAATGTACGAAAAGAACTTAGCCATAAACAAAATTACAATAAAGATGAAATAAGAGACAAGAAAACATCACTCCCCAGGGTTTACTTTCTATTTTGACCTTCTAATAAATCTCTTATTCCTTTGGCTTTGTTCTTTTGTCATCCTCTAAAACTAAGTAAAAATGAAATTGTCCAAAACAACTAAAAATGTTCTTAAGAAAACAGTAAAAGAATTTGTTGATTTTTTTCCGATCCCTTAACCAGAGTTTTTCTCCCATTTATATAGAGTCTAACTCTATAGATATGTCCCCTCAGAAACCACGAAAGGCTATTCTAAAAAGACATAGTGTTTGGCTGAAAAATCGGGTGTAAAAGTCACAACGCTTGAGAAGCAGTTTCTTGTCCAACTCGTGAACACCCTCACGAGTTGTGATCTACTTCACCTAATCTTCTGGACTCGTGAGCCTCCTTTCGAGTCGTGATCTACTTCACGACTTGTGAACAAGATGCCGAGTCGTGAGCCTTTCTTCTCTGCCTCACTCGTGAATCTCCAATCCGTCTCGTGAATTCTTGCTCGAGTCGTGATCCACTTCACGACCCGTGATCTTCATCTTTGAATCTTCACCAGCTCTTCATTCTTCTTCACACTTCACCATTTTTAACCTAAAAACACACATAAACACATAAATTGAACATAAACACGTAAAATACACATAATATTACATACTTAGTTACATAAATAAGAGAAAACACACACTAAAAAGTAGACATATTACATGACATCACTAATACATACCGATGTATGTGGACCATTAAGTACACAAGCTAGAGGTGGTTTTAGCTACTTCGTGACGTTCACGAATGACTTCAGTAGATATGGCTATGTCTATCTAATAAAGTACAAATCTTAAACTTTTGAGAAATTGAAAGAGTTTAAGAACGAAGTAGAAAAAAAACTTGGCAAAAGTATAAAATCCATTTGATCAGATCGAGGTTGCGAATACTTAAGCCAAGAGTTTGATAGTCATCTAATAGTGTGTGGTATTATTTCACAGCTCACTCCTCCTAGAAGACCATAATGGAATGGTGTGTCCGAAAGGAGAAATCAAACTCTGTTGGACATGGTTCGATCTATGATGAGTCAAGCAAATCTTTCTATCTCTTTTTGGGTTTATGCATTAGAAACTATTGCGTTTCTACTAAATCGTACTCCAACTAAAGCAGTTGAGAAGACACCATACGAGGTATGGACTGGGAAAGAACCCAATATGTCGTTTCTCAGGATTTGGGGTTGTAAAGCACGTGTTAAGAAATTATCTGACAAACTAGACTCCAAATCCACTGTCTGCTTGTTTGTGGGTTATCACAAAGAAACAAAGGGATACTACTTTTACTCACAAGCCAAGAACAAAGTATTTGTTACTCGCAAGGACATTTTCTTGAAAAAGGAGTTCCTTCTCAAGAAAGACAATGGGAGTAAAGTAGAACTTGGAGAAATTCAAGCGCCGCAAACTCCTATAGAGGATGAGTTGGAAATGGGATCAAGTTCACAACCAGTTGTGGAACAAGAACCCATTACACAAGAACCTAGAAGGTCTGGTAGGGTACGTCGAGAGATTGAGAGATACGAATTTCTAATCACCAATAGTGACACTATTGAGTTAGTAGATTGTGAGGATCCTACTACCTACTGAGAAGCTATTGAGAGCCCAAACTTGGAAAATTGGCTTAAGGATCTATAGAGATAGATCCAATAGGTTGCTAAGTCTTTCTCAAAATACATATATAGATAAAATATTGAAGAGATTCAATATGGATCTCTCTAAGAAAGTTTTTATACCCATGGTGCATGGGAAACACCTTTCCAAGTCTCTGTGTCCGCAGACACTAGAGGATAAAAAGAGCATAAATAGAATACCATATGCATCTGCAATTGGTTCTATCATATATGTTATGTTATGTACACGTCCAGATGTAGCATTTGCTTTGAGTGTCACAAGCAGATTCCAATCCAATTTTGGGGAGGAACACTGGGCAGCTTTCAAGAATATCCTTAAGTACTTGAGAAGGACTAAGGATATATTCTTGGTATATAGAGAGGGCAGTTTGGAAGTAAAAGGGTATATGATGCCAGCTTCCAATCTGACAAAGGTGATTATAAATCACAGTCTGGTTATGTGTTCGTAATGGGAGGAAGAATAGTTAGTTGGAAGAGTTCCAAACAACAAACAACTGCTGATTCCACAATAAAAGCTGAGTACATTGTTGCTTTGGAAGCAACCAAAGAAGCAATCTAGATCAAAAAGTTCATATTTGAACTAGGAGTGGTGCCTAGCATTGTTGATCCAATTCGTTTATATTGTGAAAACAATGGAGCCATTGCGCAAGCAAAGGAACCATGATCTCATCAGCAATCTAAGCATGTTCTCAGACGCTACCATCTCATAAGGGAGATAGTAGCTAGAAATGATGTGAAAATAGAAAGGGTTCCCACAGATGATAATGTGGCAGATCCCCTCACTAAAGCACTTTTCTAGATTAAGCATGATCACCATATAAATAGCATGAGTCTAAGACATATGAGTGATTGGCTCTAGTGCAAGTGGGAGATGTTAGAGAGTATGCCCTAGAGCCCATGTAATAGGGATGTATTTCATATGTATGAATTCATATTTTTAATAAAAGGCATCATTCATTTATTAATGCTATGTTTAAATGCATGAGTTTGTAAATCTTAAATTAATAAATGAAGTCCTAGATATTATAAACATAGTGCAAAGGAAATCATGAAAGTGTTCATGATATGAGATACCTATTGCATGCAAATGTGTAAATATCTAAATATCCCTAGTTATATCTAAAGCCATGAAATCTGAGATGCAATCAATGTACGATAACCAGGTTTGGACCTTGGTTGATCCACATAAAGGTGCTAAGGTAATTGAATGCAAGTGTCTATTTAAACTCAAAGCTGATAAGAACTACAAAGGTAGACTAGTAGCAAAAGGTTTTCGACAAACTCATGGTGTAGACTATGACGAGACCTTTTTGCCTGTAGTCATGCTCAAGTCCATTAGGATCTTGCTTGCCATAGCTGCATATCATGATTATGAGATATGGCAAATGGATGTCAAAACTACTTTCCTCAACAGAAATTTACTTGAGGTGTGTATATGACACAGCCTGAGGGTTTTGTCAATCCCAAGCATCCTAAGAAGGTTTGCAAGCTTCAAAAATCCATTTATGGATTTAAACAAGCATTCCAAAGTTGGAATCTTTGTTTTGATGAGGCTGTCAAATAATTTGACTTCATCAAGAATGAAGATGAGCCTTGTGTGTACAAGAAGGTTAGTGGGAGCATTGTAGTATTTCTGGGCCTATATGTGGACGACATCCTTCTCATTGGGAATGACATTCTAACATTGCAAAAGGTTAAGCAATGGTTGGGAAAATGTTTCTCAATGAAAGACTTAGGTGAATCCGAGACAATACTTGGTATTCGAATCTATAGAGATAGATTGAATCGGCTTTTGGGACTAAGTCAAGAAAAGTACATAGACAAAGTACTAAAGCATTTTAGTATGGGAGACTTAAAGAAAGGGTACATACCTTTGGCTTTGGGAGTTCCTTTGACTAAAGAACAGTGCCCTAAAACCAAAAAAGGAAAGGGACAACATGAGTAGAATCCCATATGCATCTGCTATTAGATCTATCATGTACGCTATGTTATGTACTAGGTTGGATGTTGCTCATGCACTATGTGTAACCACTAGGTTTCAGTAAGACCCTGGTGAGAAGCATTGGTATGCTATAAAAGGGATTCTAAAGTACCTACGAAGGACTAAGGATCACTTCTTGGTGTATGGTGGTCGAGAAGAGCTCGTCATATAAGGTTATGCTAATGCTGCTTTTCAGGCCAGCACTCAGGGTTCTAGATCGCAATCTGGATTTGTTTTTGTTTTAAACGGTGGTGCTGTCAGCTAAAGAAGCTCGAAGCAAGAGACCGTTGCTGACTCAACTACTGAATCTGAGTATATTGAAGCGAGTAAGGCTGTAAAAGAGGCTGTTTGGATTAAAAATTTCATTTCTGGATTAAGAGTGGTCCCAAGCATCCTAGATCTATTAGAAATTTTTTGTGACAACAACGGGGCCATCGCATAGGCCAAGGAGCCCCGGTCACACAAGAAATCCAAACACATACTCAGGAGGTACCACCTGATCAGAGAGATCATTGATCATGTGGACGTCAAGGTTAGCAAGATAGCAAGTGAAGACAATGTAGCAGATCCTTTGATGAAATAGTTGCGTCCAAATCTGCACGAAGCTCATTTGAGAGCATTCGATCTTAGGGCTATGCCCAATTGGGACTAGTGCTAGTGGGAGATTGTTAGTGTAAGCCCTAGCCCCAATACATTGTAATAAAACACTTTAGTTAATAAATGAGGCATTTGTTTTATCTATTGTATTCCTGTGCACATCAATTGATAGAACTATCCAAGAATGTTGTTTCAGTTTAAGTTATCATATGTGAGGCACATGGTTGTAAGACCTTGAAACAAATGAGACTTCATTCTAAATATCCCTAGTCAGTCATTATTATGGGAATAACAAATGAATTAAGACTAGTATACTCTCTCTGATAAGTTGAGTTCTGTCTTACGGATCATAAGGATAAGAGTGTCAATCAGAGAACATAGATACATGTTTAGAATATGGTATCTAGATTCAATCCGTTCATGAGAACACTACATGGTACAAGTCATAAGTGTTTCTCATATGCAAGTATTGTATTGGAGTTCTTAGACCTAAAATCTCTATGAAACTCTTTATGAATTAATGTGTACTTTGACATACACCTAACGTGCTCATAACAGAGTGACAAGTACGGGTATGCTTGGGTATACATTGATTCATGTTAGAGAGCATGAGAGAAGTGAGGGGATTACCCCTCTCTATAAGAGAGAAAATATCATCGGCCACTTGATTAGTGAACTGAAAAGTGTATGGCCATACCGAGATGAAATAATGAGTAATCATTATTTATCTGAGAGTTCAGTGTCACTGGAATATCAGGAAAGGAATTAATATATATAAGGATGATTAGTTCCATGCCTTATATTAATTCTGATATTTATGGGTAAGGGACTATACAAAATTGCATTAGGTCACTAAATGCCATATGCATTTTTATTTAATTTATAATGCCATAATATCTTTCTAAAGAATATATATAGCCTTTGAATTAAATTATTAATTCATTGCCAATATTAAATGGACCTATAGGATTGCACACAAAGTATTGGGCTTAAAATATTTAAATAATGTATTGGGCATTAATTTGGGCTTTTAATTAAAGTCAAATTAATATATGTAATGGGCAATATAAATGCTATTGGACCTTGGCCCATGAGAGAGAGAAATTCAGCCCACATGGTTTAATTTCAATTAATTAATTATGTTGTATTAATTAAGTTAATTGAGTATTAAATCATAATGATATTTAAATCAAATTAAAACACTTAATATATAAATAACCTAGCCAAAATTCCAAGATAAAACCAAGGGAATTCCGGCACATGTTGATTTCTTTGTTAAGTGATTAATTTGATTAAAATGTCTTATGTTTTATTTCAAATTAATTTGAATTTTAAAAGAGTTTGAATCAATATATATTACTTTTTTTTTAGGAAGTGATTAAGGCTAAAATAAATTATCTTGAGGTAGTGGATTTTAGATTAATCACTTACGTAATTAGGTGATATATATTGATAGAGGAAAAAAACGTGAAACCCTAGTTTTTTGATAGTTTTGGCGTGAACTTCTCTCTCTCACACACAAAAATTCTTTTGGCCAATTTTCACATGGAGAAAGGATTTTTCCTCATTCTCTTGTGGTCTTGGGCATTAATAGTACCTAAAAGAAGTGCAAGATCAAGTATTGTAGCTTCAAACCATTGCCATTACACAATACTTTAAAAGAGAGCTAGCAATCTCAATTTTAAGCCATCGTTGCAATTGTGTGTGTGAACATAGAGAAGAGTAGAGTAAAGGCTATTCTTTTGGCATTGGTGGTGAAGATATAAGGTTGACATATCCATCTTGGTTGCTGGTCATCATCAAATTTAAGTTTTAAAAGGCATCTAAAGTTGTAAATTTTTAAAAATCCTTAAATTGCATGTTTCGATTCTTGTCATGGAATTGTTTGGCATGTATGATTGATTTTATCATTTTTACGCTGCATGATTACCATGAACATATCATGTCATATTCCATCAAATATTTCCACTTAATTTATTGGCTTTTTATTAATAAAATGGACCAATGTCCTATTTTACTCCAAAATTGCACAAAAAGAATTTTATTAATATGCATTTGGGAATTAATATTCCCAAATTCAATTAGTATCTTAATTTATGTCTATTTATATATTTATTATTCTTGTTTCTTCTAAATTGTTTCACTTGAATGGTAAATTAAAATAAACTACATAGCCTTTCTTTCAACCATACCGAGAAAAATATCTATAAATCACTACGATTTATGTATGTTTTTATCTCTTACTTTGTGCTTGTGTGTGTTAATTTTATTTCTTTATCTTGTAATGCATGAGAAAAGGATTGAAATAATTAGTAGTAAATAATCAATTATATTACTATTGACCAAGTATATGAGTAGGGGTGGAATTCGAACTGTCTCTGATTTTTATTTCACAAGGTAATCGAATCACTTTCCCAATGTCCTATTATGTGGCGACTCCATAATGTATGCCTTATGATGCTCTGCAGACATCTTATAGGTTGATCATTAGTAAATGGGTAGGGATACTCTAATGCGCTGTCTCATGCCTTTTAGAGGCTCAAGGTCATCACGTGTTAAATCTTTGCTTGTTGTGAAGAAATTGGCTTTCACAAGTTAAATAAACCTTGATCTAGTCTTAAGCCCTAAAAGCGGGCTTTTTAGAACAAATCGAATGCCTACGGGGTTTGGCACGCATTACAGTATCAACTTCATTAGGTACCATTTAAGATTTTACTTTAAAAGTGACCTAGTTGGTATAATATAAAAGATTGTTCATAGTTTGGTTATGTTAGTCCTTTTCTAAGTTAGGCTACATTAGGAACATGATATGGCCTTAGACTTAAGTTAGGCATCCCTATTTAGCCTTAGTGTAATCTCGAAGCCTGACCCTATGTTCACTCAATATAAGAAACTATTAGAGAGGACCACCAGCCCAAGTCTCATACCTTTTTGGGTATATTAAATGGTAACCTAACCGGTTGTTACACTCGTGATGGGCTAGACCTGTTGGCAGGGACCATGCTTGGGTAGCCCTAAAGTTGTACTACCAGACTAAAGCCCTATGTAATGACATAGATACCTCCATTAGGCAATATGTACTACAATACTTTGCTTCCTATTTGGATACCTATACATATGGTTAGGTTCTAATAAATTAAGATAAGTTTTAATCAAAGGCTATCATACCCCGCTAGGCTTGTCTTTATTTATCTGAATGACATAAGTATATAGAGATCAATAATACATTTGCTTGCACTTTAAATAAAGAGAGGTTATGTTGCTGGCATCTTGCCATGCATCCTACATGTTCATTAGGTCCCCTATTAACCCATGAGCTAATTCTACCTAGAAAAGAGATCGTACGACCGCCTATGTGGGAGAAATAAGGTTAGAAGAGTTATTTTTTATTTGTGCATGTGTTATGAAAATAATATACCATATTCCCATGCATCACATGTATAATCATGCATTATGCTAATCAATCTTTTTTTAGCCATTATAGAGTCATCCAGGTGGTTTAAGAATTTGACTTGTTATGGAAAATGAGTGTTACTTAGACAAGT
Source organism: Excoecaria agallocha (assembly GCA_037975025.1). Taxonomy (NCBI): domain Eukaryota; kingdom Viridiplantae; phylum Streptophyta; class Magnoliopsida; order Malpighiales; family Euphorbiaceae; genus Excoecaria; species Excoecaria agallocha. The sequence goes on along the minus strand of CM075815.1, from coordinate 35,539,724 downwards.
TTTGACCCTCAATTTCTTTGGTAATTCACTTAGGGCAAAGTTCCAGTGGCCTTGCTTGGCATATATTGGTAGCAAGAGGTTATTCTAGCCACATTAGAAGATTAGAGTCTTGATTAAAGGTTACAAGCTAGCTACAGGCATTATAGAGTCAATAGGTTGGTTCAAAAGTCCGGATGGGTTTCTAGTCGAAAGATCTTTATCAGAGGTGTTTGAGTCAGCAGTAGAAACTGATTTAGGTTTGGCTAAAATCTTTGAGTTAGCATCTAGGAGGACAAATATGACTGACCTAATGTAAACTAAGGCTATTGACAATCAAGAACTTGATAAAAGGCTGGATGAGTTTGAGAGAAAGATAAGGTCCATAATGACTGACATGATAAATTCCTTTGTACAGCTTGCTAGCCAATAGACTTTGGCAACTGCTGCTACATATAGAGACCTATAACTACTAAAGGCACTTTCGTTACTACTCCCATAGGACCTTCTCTAGTGGCTGAATCAATAAGAATAGGGTTAAGAGCATTGCTTGTTGAGCAGCAAAAAGATAAGGGTATTACTCTTGAGGAGGATTTTATTCTTGAGGAGGAGGAGGAACTGGTAGTAACACAAGTTTCAAAAGGTAGATTTCCTAGAATAAAGGATTCAATTCTAAAAAAGATGGAAGAGAAAATAGAAGCAATGGCTCGGGTTTTATCTGTTGAAAAGGGAGTCAGTCCAGAGGATAAAGATTTGGGAAGTTAGGATATTCTCCCCCAATGATTCAAAATGCCTAACCTACCCAAGTTCAATGGTACTTCTGAGACATATGCTCAACTCAAGTAGTATACCTTGGTCATGAAGGGAATTACTCTTACTAAAAGGAAAAAGGTTAAGTATTTTAGCCTTAGCCTTATAGGCCTTGCTATTGACTGGTATCATGGTCTGGACAAGCATACCAAAGAAGATTGGGATATGCTAACAGAAGAATTTTTGAGATAGTATGACTATAGTACATAAATGAAGGTTACTCTAAAGGATATTGAGTTGCTACAACAAAAGCAGGATGAGTCCATCTGATGAGATAGAGAAATAGAGTTGATAAGTATGTATTTGATTATATTTTTAAGTGTTTTTAGTTAGTTTATTATGTTAATTCTATGGTATTTGAGTTAATTTAGAGTTCAGTTGGCTTAATTTTTGTTTTGAGAGCTAATTAAGTTTAATTGTGTTTTTAGGTGTGAAATTAAAAGAAAAAGGAAAAAGTAAAAGAATGAAAGGGTAATTTGTGCAAACAAAGAGAAGAAATTCATCGTATGGAGCCCAGTGAAGGACCATTTGGTGGAATCACTTTGTGATTATACCGAATGACACTTTTAAAGCTAGTGAAGAAATCCATTCAGTGGAATCACAAAGTGATTCTATCGAATACCCTTTTTAAAAGCCAAAATCAGGGTTATTCGGTGGTTTCCAATTCCATTCCACCAGTTCAAGAAGAGTTTTGCTAAAAGAGGAAGTCTCCTATCAAAATAATAAGTCTGTTGTTGCTCTGATTAGGAAGTTAAAAGGAATTAAAACTTCTTGTTTTGCGGCCTCTGTTCTAGATATAGAATAAAGACTGAAGACATAAGTTAGGGTAGTCGTTGGAAAGTTTTTTGGCTTTTATTTTAAGTTTACATTCTCTGTAATTGTCTTTTAAAACTCAGTTTTTAGTTTTAAATTATGAAGTGTGAGTAATTCTTTTTAACTTTTACTAAGGATACATGAATCTTTAAACTTTTGCTGTGATGACTTAATTGAGCTTTAATGTTAACCCAAGTTGATTATTTCTTAGTTTTAAGCATATTCTTATCCTTGATCTTGGTTGGATTAATTGTTGGTTTATTGGTATAAATAACTAAAAATTGGTTTAAGCAGCATCAAGGCTTTGCATGTTCTTGGACTAATCTTTTGAATTAATGCATAATTGTTTTCTATTTTGAGATAATTATGTTTTGATAAACTTGATTATTATCAAGAGAGGAGGAACCGAGAATACACTGGAATTGAAATTTCTTGAAAAAGAGTTTGATGGAAATATAGGAAGTTAACTTAGATTTTTATGCTAGATGTTAAATTGTTCTTAATAGGGAGTTTAATGTTCATGAAAGATACTCTTGATTCAACGTATCAGGTTTTATTCATCTAGTTTTCCATAATCACTTGTGTTTTTGAGAATTTACATCATTGCAATAAAAGGTTAAGGTGGATGGTCCCTTGGTGAAAGTTATTTTTAAATATTGACTGTTCCTTCGTTTTAGTTTACTATTGTTATTTATTTCAAGTCATCTACTTTGATTTGGTTTTTAGTTTTCATCATAACTTTTGGGATCTTTTCTCTCTCTATACACAATTTTCATTGTAAAACTCAAAATCTTTTTATACACACACAAGTTTCCCTTGAGTTCGATATTTATGGTCTTAATCTTTATTTCCCTATATTACTAACTGATCTAGTGCATTTGCTAGACGCCAGTTAAGAGTAATAGAGATGAAGATAAAGCCTAATACCACTTATTAGATTAGGCTTTTTATAAGGAATGCTAGCACCTATCTAAGGGAAGGCCTAAAGATGAAAGATTTGAAGGATTGGGAGTGTTTGAAGGACATCACCATTTAAGTCGAAGGTGAATACTTGGCTAAAAATGCAAGTTCTACAAGTAGCACTGGTTTTAGTTCCAAGCATCGAGGTTATGAAACTACAAAGGGTAAAGCTAGTGGTATGGGTACAAGTGAAAATATGGCTAAAGTATCTGATACTGAGGGCACTCAAAGATACTATTCAAACCTAGGCAGGTCTTTGACATGGGTGCTTGATAGGTTAGTGAGGAAGGGGAAGCTATAGCCTATGTGGGCTAAACATACTAGAAGTTGGGGTCAACCTAATAATTAGGCTAATCAATATCGTGCATATCATTAGCACACTGGTCATTTGATAGATTATTGTAGAATCTTGAGGGATAGGATCTAAGATCTCATCAATAGCAAATAGATCATTGATCTAGAGAAAAGGAAGAAGAAGAAGAGAGGTTATCAAGTGGTTTCACAAACCTATATCAATGATTGGCTTAGGACTACCAAAATGGCATGTGTTATGTGATTTTGTATGGTAATGAGTACCCAGCCATTACTCTCCCTGAACAAGTAAATGTAGAAGAAAAACATGAGTTAGGAGTATGTATGGTCGACTATTGGGAGTCACCTAGTGAAGATGATGATTGTGTTGGCGCTATTGATTTGTGGGACTCTAAGAATAAGAAAGAAGCTTAAAAAGTAAAGTTGATCTTTTGAAGTGGTAAGATAGTGCTAGAAGTGGAGATACAAGTACATTCTCAGCTACCACCTGTAGAAAGGGAGAAAGAAAAGGATTTTATCATCAAGAATTTAAAGAAAACTCCTACTCAGATCTCGGTATGGGATTTGCTTAAGTAGTCACCTTCCTACAGGCAGAAAGTAGTAGAGGCTTTGTGTGAGTCTAGTGTGACCATGACTATTTTTCCTTTAGAGCTATTAGAGTTGGTCTGAGGAGGTGTTGGAGAGAATATTGTGCATACCAATGGGGATCTACCCATTAAGGCCGGGAACATAATCATCCCTTATACATAAAAGGCCTAAGTTAATTGGAAGCATACGGCATCTGTAATGGTAGATGACGGATCTTTAATCAATATATGCCCATTATGGCGCTTCAAGCTTTTGGGTTGAATGAGTCCTTGTTGAATCAGCTTGATTTGATAGTCATAGCTTATGAAAATTCCCAAAGGTAAGCATAGGCACTTTCAAGGCTGATGTAAAAGTTGGAATAATTGGCAGTGAGATTGAATTTATAGTGTTGCAAATACCTGACAATTTTTCAGTGTTATTGGGGATACCTTAGTTTCACAAGAAATAGGGAGTTCCATCCACTCTTAATCAGGGGATCAAAGTTTCCCATAAAGGTGAAGTGGTCATTATAAGAGCTATTAGAGAAAACAAAGTGTCTATGTTGGGAATAGCAAATCAACCCTTCAAAAAATTTGATGTAGCTGCTGCCAATGCTGACAATGGAGGTGAGACCCTTCAAGTGGTGAATATGATGAAGAAAATGAACTTTCTGCTAGTAGCTGGCTTGGGTAAAGACTCCCAGGGTCCTTCTAATGCTATCACTACCATAGGATAGACTAGCCGGAGGGGATTGGGTTATAAAATGTCCAATGATAAAAAGAATGGTCCGCTAAAACTAGAATGTGTACCATACATTCTTGATAGTTTTGTCCCTACATCTACTCCACTTCTGTATTATGGTGAGATCGAGCCTATGATGGTTGAAGAAGAGCTCGTCCCTAGCTTTGAAATATTCAATGATGTTTTTGACCAGATCAGTGGGACCATCAAGCCTATTAAAGTGTTTTAGGATAAAGAGATTATGATTAGATTATCTAAGTGGGATGATGCCACTGAAGAAATTGTAACTCCAAAATTACTAACTTGTAGACTCAAAGGGAAAAGAAAAGTGGAATTTGAAGTTCATGTACCAAAGTTGAAAGAGGACATTAAAGAGGTTGCTACATAGGCTAATCAAGAGACCCCACAGGATGTAAGAAATGGAGTAGGCTTGCCTGAGGCATCAAACTCACTTTATGTAGATGAGGATGCTTTTGTAGATACGCTTTTTATACTTGAACTTTTTAACGATGATGTAGGTAGCTCTTCTTATATTAATAATATGAATAACTTTGCATACTTGTCTGATGTTTTACATGATTTCTTTTAACATGATCATGATCATAAAGCATTTATTTTTGACATTAATTCATTAAGTACTACTCTATTCAATCTGGGCATTCTTGAGAGCTCAATAGAAACCTTGATAGCATTTGATGTTACCCTTAAAGAGAGAAAATTTTGAGAGAATAAGAAAAAAAAATGAAAGTCTTTGCTTGGACCTATGAAGATATGTCAAGAGTTGATCATACAATTGTCGAGCATGACATCCTTACCTATCCTGGATACAAGCCTATCAAGCAGAAGCTCAGAAGGCTTAAGTTGGAATGGGTGAAAAAAAGTTAAAGAAGACATACAAAAGCAAATAAAAGCCAAGTTCTTAGTGGAGATCCAGTATCCTACTTGGTTGGAAAACGTGGTTCCAGTGGCTAAGAAAGATGGAAAGGTTCAAGTTTATGTGAATTACTAGGATTTAAATAAGACTTGTCCTATGGATGATTTCTTGCTTCTTTATATAGATATTCTAGTAGATAATGTGGCTACTTGTGCAATGTACAGTTCGAAGATGGGTATGCTAGATATAATTAAACCCTAAATAAAGCTATAGATAGGATCAAGATGGCATTCATTACTGAATAGGGGACATACATTTATCGAGTTATGCCATGTGGATTGAAGAATGCAGGGTTTACTTATTAGAGGATGGATATGAAGATTCTGGATGATTTAACCCATAAAAAGGTGGAAGTGTATGTTGATGACATGATGATTAAATCGATAACCTAAGAGGGTTATTCTAAGGCCTTAGAAAAGTTCTTTTGAAGAATTGACAACTATAATCTTTAACTGAATTCAAAGAAGTGTGTGTTCACGACGATTTTAGGAAAGCTCCTAGGCCATGTCATGAGTCAGAGAGGAATATAAATGGATCTTGACAAAGTGAAGGCCATCAAGGAATTGGTTGTTCTATAATAAGACAAAGAAGTTTAAGGGTTCCTAGGCAAACTGCAATACATTAGTTACTTTATTGCTAAATTAACTTTCATCTATGAGCCTATTTTCAAGTTTCTTCAACAAGATCAACCAGAGGTATGGAATGAGGATTGTCAAGTGGCTTTCGATATTATCAAAGAGTACCTCTTACATCCACTAGTGTTGAGATTTCCATTAGTTAGTAGGCCTCTAATTTTATATTTGGCTATAGAAGATGGTTCAGTAGGAACCATGATGGCTTAAAAGGATGATTTTGGCATTGAATATGCCATGTACTATCTTAGCAAGAAACTTCTGCTATATGAAACTAGCTATGTGGAGGTAGAAAAGATTTTCTTATCGATCACTTAGGCCTTAAAAAAGCTAAGGCATTATTTCCATTCATACAAGGTGCAAGCAATAGCAAAGCAAAATCCTTTTAGGTACTCGCAAAAGGCACCTTCACTGTTGGGGAAGATAAGAAGGTGGTTGATTCACCTACAGGAGTTTCATATTGAGTACTTTACTTGAAAAACCATCAAAGGAAGAGCTACGCCAAAGTTCTTAGCAAACCAGCCTTTGAAGGGTGAAGAAATATCCTAGGATGTCCCTGATGAGGGCATTAGTGCCACAGTAGTTTAAGGGTGGCATATGGTCTTTGATGGAGTCGTAAACAATAAGCGTGTAGGGATAGGAATGATTCTGATAACCCCTAAGGGAGAAAAGCTACCTTTAGCAAAAAAAGCTCAAATATAAAGCCACTAATAATGAAGCTAAATATAAGTCATGTGTCTTCAAATTATAAGCATTATTTGCTCTGGGGGCAAAGAATGCTAAGGTTTATGGTGAGACACCCCTGGTAGTCTAGCAAGCAAAGGGTGAATGGATAGCAAAAGAAGAACAATTGGTACCTTATGCAAGATGCCTAAAAGTGTTGAGTGATCAATTCGAGGTTTTTTCTTTCAAGTATGTTCCTCGAGATGAGAACTAGTTAGTCGATGTTTTGGCAACACTAGATCAATGTGGGATAATCTAGAAGGAGTAAGTATGAAGCCCATACTCATCTGCAACTCTGACAAGCTATGTTTATATGTGGAATGAGTGATGGATATCGAAGGGAATGGTGGGAAACCTTGGCCTTTTGACATTCCAAATTATCTCGAGAAATCTGTATTTTCAAATGAGGCTATGAAAAAGGATCAAATAATGCTACATAAATTATCTATTCAGTTCATCACTGTAAATGGGATGCTCTACAAAAGATAGGAAGATGACCTACAATTGAGGTGTATAAATGAAAAAAAGCCAAGAAATTTATGGAAAATGCTCATGCTGGAGTTTATGAAGCTCACATGAATGTTTTAGCTTTGGTAAAAAAGGTAATGCACCAAAGGTTCTTTTGGATAACCATGGATACTAACTATTCTAAATATGTAAGGGAATATCAACTATGCCAATAATATGCCTATTTAAGGCATGTACCAATGTCAAAATTGTGCAATTCACTATTTGGTGTATAGATATTATAGGAATGATCTATCCACTGGCATCGAATGAATATAGATTCATTATGGTAGCCATTGATTACTTTTTAAAATGGATAGAAGCAGAATCTTTTAAGAATTTAGGTGTTAAGGAAATGACAAGGTTCATAAAAAAATATGATATACACGTACGGGCTCCAACATCATATCACATTTGATAATGGATCCTATTTTCGAGGGAAAACTGAACAAATGCTTAATAAGTATGGAGCTTAGCACCATAAATCATTGCCATATTGCCCTTAAGCAAATGGAGCAGTTGAAGTAGCAAATAAGAATGTTAAGTGGATTCTAGCCAAGATGGTTAAAACCTATAAGGATTGGGCTGAGAAGCTTCCTTTTGTGCTATAGGGATACAGAACCATGGCCAGGACTTTAACGTGAGCTACTTTATTTTCTTTAGTGTATAAAATAGAAATTGTATTGTCAGTAGAGATTAAGCATCAATCATTGCAAGTAGTTTTAAAAGTCAAATTTTCAAAAATGGAATGGACTAGACAGAGACTGCTCAAGCTTAACTTATTAGATGGTGAAAGGATGAAGGCCTATTATCATAATTAGATTTACTAGAAATGGCTGGCGACATATTTTGGGAAGAAAGTTAGAAGGCATCCCTTTAAAGAATAAGACCTACTTTTCAAGCATATAAGGCTAGGCCTGCTTGATATCAGAGGTAAGTTTAAACCAACGTAGGAAGGCCCATTTGTACTAAATAAGCTACTATCCAAAGGAGCTACCACACTAAGTGATAGTGATGGAAATGAGTTTATAGAGCCAGTTAACATTGATCGGCTAAAAAGGTTCCATGGCTAAACTAAAAAAAATGATTAAAATAAAAGAGAAAAAAAAGAATATAGCCTTACGAATCAAAAACTGGTAAACGGTAGCCTTACTAAAGTTGGGTGCCTCGCCAAGGTGAAAACCATAAAAAGTCATCTTAGGCAAAAATTAGAGGCAATGTGAAAATGTTAAATCAAGAAAACCCAAGAGAGCTAATTGATAACAGGGGAAAGATACTCTCAAGGTTTAGTCTTGTGAATAGTAAAGTTTTGTACTTTTGAACCTAATGTCAAAGTAGTGATCATGTATAATAAAAATATGGAGAAATATTATCATATGTAATGTAAACTGGTACATTAATATAAATAAAAGCAGTTTAATATACATACTCTAAGTTGTCTTATTTGATATTAAAAGTAGCATATATTTATTTGTTTAAGTCTAAAGATCACCCTCTACTACTTTCACTTCAGTTTTGTCTTAGCCAGTGTGCTTTGTTGTTAACTACAGATTGGATATCCATCTTTTATATGCAGCAAAAGTGGTAAAGTTACAGTCATCTAGATTTAAAATATCAAGTTTTGCATATAGTTTGCTCTAGGCCTGATGGTAACAAGAAATAAAAAATGACAAATAAAATACCCCCTTAAAATGACAACGGGCATCTTGTGTTGTCCTGTCGCTTCCTAAATTGAAAAGCACATCGAGAAACTACATAAAAAGTGGCTTTATGGAGGTCGTATAATGGAACACAACTTGATTAAATTTTCTAGGTTATATAATTGGGTACCAGCCTTGTGCACATAAAGCTGATATCACTGTCACCTATTGTTACTAGCCATGCAAAGCCTTTTTGTGCTGAATCAAAGTTGTAGAGTTATCATTTGGAAAGATAATGTCTCACGAAATATGTGTTGATTACTGTAGGAGGAGGTTCCTCAAGTGACCTTAATTTCATCTGTAGCCACACATGAAAAGAAAAAAAAAAGATGAAATGAAAAAAAGCCATTGGGATTGAATTGGGTTCATCCTGGACAAAAATAAGGCACAGGGTTATGTGAAAATCCAAAAGGATGCGTTTCTCGCTAAGAAAAGCTAGTGTGAAAAACCACAAACGGTGTACTACATTTAAAATAATTACTATACCTAAGTAATAAGGGGCTCCTATAAAAGGCTACAAAGGGGTCAATATAGACAGTGTCTAAGCCAAGAATGGTTTCTACCAAAATGACGGGGAAGGCATATGCCATCGATGATGTCGAGTAGTTGGTAATCATCGGTTGGTTCCCCTGAGTTCACTATTAGTGTAACACCCTTACTGAACAATCTGACTGAACATGAGATAACCTGAAATTTTTTTTTCTTAACTACTCCATCAACTACAGACTTGCCCAACATGCAATACTTATAAATTAAGTACACTGATTAAACTATAATTGTCCAATTGACTAATCACCAAATAAAAATCCGACAATATAACGCCTAAAAACTTATCTAACCCACCTGCAAATAAGACAATTTCTGAGCCCTTTAGGGGCACCACAATACATAAATAATTTTCCACATACATCCATTCTCATTATTAATCACATTTCCTAAGATAAATAAACATTACATATTACATTCTTAAACTACTATAATACTCCAAAATAAAGAACAAATTACATTATAATGTACTTGTTACATCTATACATCTCAAAGAGGATCAACCCACACTAAATTCCCTCTTCTAATGGAGAACCAAAGCAGCTATCCAACCAAGGACAGGCCTAACCTGATACCTACACGGATAACAAAACCCGTGCTAAGCTTTAAAGCTTAGTGGGGAACAATATAATCTAAAGATACTCTTTACAACACATAACCTCAATTTTATAAATACAAAGTTTAATAATATTGCCAGTTAATACCTTTAATTACCTTAGATGTAAGCTTTTATATTCACCAATAAATCACAAGCATAAAAGAAGGAACATATTACTCATATAAACTTAACAACTCAATAAGTAACTCATCAGTAATTGTTACCAAAAAAAAACGTTTGGCATAATTCCTTCATATATATGCATCATTAAAATATAGTATGCATTACAATTTCACTTTCATGTACTCATTAAAACAATCTTAGCCAGGTTCATTATATATTACATAACCCCACATTATATCAAATATTATGCACTTGACCCGTAACAGAGTTGTATACATACCCATATATATAGATATAAACAAATATAACAATTTAAGAAACTGGCTTATATAGTATTAAAGAATCACATGCTCATCAATATTGTAACTTTTCATTTATTATCCATTTGCTATATATAAGAAAATAATTCTTATGCAAATGAATTTTGAACTATAACATTTCTTATCTTTTACACGTTTTAACTTATTAACATATTAATGCCCCTAGTACAGTGCCGACAGAAATACTCAGACTGGATACACGAGATGTGGACCCCACAGGACCACAACAGAAGGAGAAATGACCCCAATGAACCATTTCTCTACAGAACAGATACAGATAACAGATACAGAAAATTACTATGGAGATTAATGATCCTACCATAGCAAAGCAAGTCGCCATGACTTGCACCGCGGTACAGATATCCCTATGGCCAGCCAATTATATCCTAAGCTAGTTTTTACTCTCAGAATATTTTCTAAGGGCACAGAATTTCACTTACTTTCAAAACATTTATCAAATTTCTCATCATATCAATTCCTTTCCAATCCCGAAAAGACAGTGATTCAGAATCTTAAATATTTTTGTACAGTTCGTAAACCATCTTTTACTCATGTCATGAATTATTTCACAATAATTCAGTAAATTCTCTTTAAAACATACTTCAGTCATCAGGGGAAACTATTTTATACAGATTCTTTCAAACTACTTTAGACAATCTAATAACCATATGTGAACATTACTTGTACTAATCATGATAGTTCATACCTGACTATTTTATGTTCATAAGAATGAATTCATATACCATTATTTGGATTACTTATGCGAGAATCGACATATAAACACATTGTCATTACAAAAAGGACATACCTGTATAGCTCATCATAACCATCTCCCATGCTTTACTGTACTTAATTTAATCATCAGACAAACCTACTCAAATACTATATTTGATATATGTATTTAGTGCGTCTCAATGCGTTACTTTTAATGGAGCTGTCTAGATATGCATATACATTTCATATCAAGCTTATATATGCAACTATACGATCTTAAATAGACATATACCAAATCAACCATGTGTACAAGCATAGTATTTTATCAATTTCATATGATATCAAACATACCACTATATCTATTCCATTAAATATAATAATATTCCTAATTGTTATTCAAGTACCGAACAAGAATTTATCAATGGAAGTAAATGTTTGACCTTTATACCAATAGCTTGCCAGTATACTAATTACATTATTACTTACTTTATATCATAACCTTATAATTCTAACATATAGTCTATTTACTTATAGGGACCAATACTTTATTTAATTAACAGCTATTCAATATATTTGTTTTTCAATAGGATTACAGAGAGAATTCTTATAGTTTTATATCATTAGGATTATACATCAAGCTTTATTTCAAAACAAGTCCACATTTTCGATTTATAACTCCATCATCTAACAATAATTCACTTTAACACATCCTTAAGTAAATCTAATACTAATAACCCATTAAATCCCCACTTATTTCAAAAACTCCAATTAAACTTCTATCATAATTTACATCTTAAGCTCATTGTCAAATACTAGCTCTTTAATCTATTAATAAGTTTTTAACATATAACCAAACTTTACCAACCAAAATACTTATAATCAATGCTTATCAAATTTCAAAGGCTGTTAGACAATTAACTACACATTACTTAAATCAAGTGAACGCATGATACAACATTACCTTTCGATCAAAGATAAGGAAACTAGAATTTCCCCAATTCAATCTGCAAACTCAAGGTAGGATCTTTTACCTAACATTACAAATCCCCAGCATTGCTTTCTATTACTATTAATGACAATTCCCTTGAATAACTGTTTAGAACATCAACTATAACCTAATTGGAGATTAAATTCCCAAAAATCAATCAAGACAGCATTACAAATTTCAAGGGTATAATGACATTTTATTTATATTTCAGTAAGTTACATCCTCAATTCCCTTAAACGTAATTGAAACTTCTATCTTATTAACCAATACCATTTATTGCTCTTTAGTTATACTATACACACTTAAAAACAAATAAATCTCAAATTCTATCATATTTGCTATGACTCCACCATTACTCAACTCAACCCAAGAACTTTGCATGCAAGATTAAACACCCAATCACAACTTTATTTTCAATAAACTTATGTAAATCCCATATCATAAATTTTACTTGAAATTCTAATAAAAATCACATCTTAAATTCACTATCAAATAAGAGTTTCAAAATCTATCAATAACTCTTACATGCCATTAATATTTATTAATAATGACCCTTTTACCATAATTTCAATCATATCTGATAACAAAACTAAATCAATGACTCATTTGGACAATGTACAACTTTTTCAATTGAGTTATTCATTCCTTTTTCATCTCCAGCATTTCTTTTCCTTATGCTAACAATTCGTAAGCCTTGAAGTCATCCCATAACAATTTTATAATTAACCATTCTATCAATTTACACACACAAAAGCAAACATTTATATTAAACATACAATAAATTTCTCATTAAAATTCAAAATTTATTTAACTAAATTGAGGGAGATAATTTCAGTATCCCATACCAAATGGTCAAAGCCTAAAATCCCCTCTCCTTTTTTTGTCTCGCCAGAGTCCCGTCGGAGCCTCGCCAGAGACTTGTCGGAGCTTCACCGAAGCTGCCCACCTGCAGCCAGAGCCGCTACGACCCTTTCGGTGGCCTTCACATGCCCCAAGGTGTCGTGGTTTTGTCGAAAAGTCGCCTGGAAGCACCGGTTGCCACAAGCTCCGATCTCCACTTCGTCAGCGAGTGAGAACGATCAGCGGGCACCAAAAGATCCGCCTCACCACAGGGAGTTTTTCGGTGGTCTCCGTGACACCAACCACCACCACTGGGCACCAGAACGACAAGAAAACCAAGCCGACCATAGAGAAGTAGAAAGAAGAAAAACACCATGCCGGCAATGCCGGAGGGAAGGAACGGTGAGGAGGTGATGGCAGCCGCACCGATTGCCGATGCAGGCGCCGTTGATCGACAATAGCGCCTCCATCAGCCCTCTCCTTCCCTTCCGTTCCCCCCTTCCCCGATCCTCTCCTCTCTCCCTTTCTTTCCTTTTTTTTCTTCTTATCCTTTTATTTATTTACCACTAACTCCCTCTCTAAATAAAGCAAAAACTCCTAACTTTTATTCATTTATTTACAATTTATACCAACAAATCATCAATAAATTAAAATTATCACATGCGCCCATGATTTAATATAAAATTCACCCATTTAATCAGTCTAAATCAAATAATGATACATTAAGTCCTGCAATTTTGACTAGGGTCATTTTTGGAACATTACAATTAGATATAGAGTAAGGTGGATCAGTAGAATAACACTAACCTAGAAAGTAGGTATGTAAGTGAAATCATCCAGTGCATCAAGCAGTAGCTCCAAAGGGATAGGTCCTCGAAGAGATATTAATTTGAAAACAGCAGAGGGTAGGATTCCTAGGGTCTGACTTGCATCTTTTGGATAATCTAGTACATAATTTGGGACACAGGGCAAAGTTCTAGGATTAAGTATATGTCAATGATTTTAGCAAACTCCTTAACAGAAGGGCATAACTCCTAATAGCTGAACCTAAAAATGTGACATGGAGGATCCAAATATTGGACAGATGCTAACAAAAGATTAGTATCAAGCTAGGCTCTTCACATAAATTTCATACCAGAATATAGGGCCAAAATTTAATTTTCCTAGTTCCTAGGGGCATCGAGCAATTTGTACATTTTAGTGTAAAAAGTTTCCATCATTTAAAATAATTAGTTGTGAAATAATACAAGTAACAGTTAATAAAAGTTTTTATATATTAATAGTCTACAATTAATATAAAATAATGTAAAAAAATAATGATTAAATAGTTAAAAAAAAAGAAAAAAAAGAATAAAGGATAGGAAAATAATATTAATTAAGTAAGATTAAGTAAAAATTAAATTACATAAAATTTTAAGTCTAAATTTAAAGTTATGGAATAGAGCACTTACTTGGAGCAGAAAGCCACGTGAAAAATCACTGAAGGCCAAATGAAGAGATTCAGGGGTATTTATAAGCCAGGAGTGAGTCACTCCCTTAACTCATTTGACTCACTCCTTTGGACCTTGAGTCATTCTTAAACTATATGGATGATGCATTTCCTTTTGCATGGAGCATGCATTTGTATAGTTAATTTTGCTGGATCTCTTTAATTTTGCAGGGAAAAACTTGTGGCCATTACAAAGATTTTAGACTTTATTCAAGGAGTAAATAATACTATTAAGTGTATTACATGTGCAAAAAAATAATTAATTAATTAAAGGTTATTAATTATTATTTATTAGTTAAAATAAGCATACTAGGGATAATTAGAGTGAATAAAATATTTTAAATGAAAAATAAGAACAAAGAAAGAAAAAATTGATTTAAAAATAAAATTAATTAATTTTAAGTTAAATTAATTGATATTAATAGCCATTAAACCCTTTTTTTTGGTTTTCACAGCTACCAGATGGAGCATTAAAATTCCCTCGTTACTTACGGACCTAGCCCGTGAGTTATTTTTTAACTCATGGCTAGTTAACTTACGTCGTTTTGTCTGTGAGTCACACCCTTGATCCGTGGCTCACCAGGCAACTCAGCGTCTTGGGTTGTGACTCACTAAAAATTGGGTTTTTAAAGGTCTTCTTCTTCCTTTTTCTTCTTTTTTCTTCTCCCTCTACTGTACTTCGACTCACACCCTTTGAGAAGAATTTTTTTCCCATTTCTCATCACTTCGGGCTCCATTTCACGCGCCATTGGTGTTGTTGGAATCGCATTTGAGTTGCACATGTAAGAGTACCAATTTTGTTGTGTTTTGTTGCCTAGGTTACATATTTCCTTTAAAGCTCCAAGGATGGTATTCTTTAACTTTTCCTACTTTTTCTTCAATCACTTGATGTTATATGCATTATAAGTTTATGTCTTTAATTGTTTGTGTTATTAGAGTTAAATTTACTTCCTATTATATATATATATATATATATAGTTAAAATTTGATCCTTTGATGTTTTTGTATAGATTAAATCACTCCCTTAGGTAATGGTAGATAAAAATGAGACATAGGAAACTAAGGCATGAAAAAGAAGAATAAAAATCAAAGCCCTCATAGGAGTAGTAAAAGGATAATGAAGTAAGAAAAAATAGAAAAATATAAACAAGAAAAAAAATAGAAATAGAGGAAAAAAGAAAAGAAAAGTGAAAGAGAAGAAAGAAGGACAACAAAAAAAGAAAAGAGAAGAAAAAATAAATAATAATAATAATAATAATAATGTTGTTAGATAATGATATAAAATCAACATTAATAAGAATTTCTAGTTTAAATTAATTTTGTGTAATTAATTTTAATTTATAATTAGATACTTAATGTAATGTCTAATTAACTTAAATTTGTCTCATTTTACTTTGGTTTACAAATTGTATAATTAGCAATTAAGTTTAATATATATTGCCTATGTGTTAATTGCTTATGCTTATTTAATTTCTAATTTATCTTTAGACATGTAATTTTAATTATTTAATTCCTTTAGATGTTTAATATTGGTTATTTTTAATAATTTAGTCTTAGGCACTTAGTCTTAATTTGTTTCTTATTTGAGTTAGAAAATAATATTGATAATATTTTTGCATGTGTATACATAATTTGTGGTATTGCCCTATATGTTAACCTGCTATACACAGATGCATGTAAATATTTGTGTTGTAATTGAAATGTACTTGGTGGTGTATGATACACCTATAATTGATTTTAGGCATTTTTGTGCCATTTTCTTTGTAATGAGGCTCTCAGTCTTAGCCGTTATACTATCCAATTTTTGTTAAATTTTACCATCTAATGTGTATATTAGCATGCAATATGTGCATTTAATTATGTATATTCAATAAAGTCTTACTTTCTTTATTTATGTTCAACATGAATTGTCTATATTTAATTAATTTCGATGTAATATGACTATTCTATAACACATAACGAACACTAATAATAAATGCAAGTCTACCTTTTGTTTTATGATATATAGCGAGTATGTTATTTAGAGTAAATGATTTAAATTCAAATAAATATGCAATTGCTGCTTTTATTACTATTATTTAAAAATTTGCATTTGTAGTTTATTTTTGCTTGCTTCCAATATAGTTTCTGTAAAAATTAGCAATTTTATCACTTACAAATTTATTATTTCAGGTAAACCATTGTTTCCCAATACTTTAGTCATAGTCAACCTCGAATGTTTGATCATTATCAAATGTTTGTTTAATAAATATTTTTTATGAATTTGCTAATTTATTTATAATTATACAGATGCCTCAATGCAGAGAAGCTCACCCACAACAAGACATTCAGGTGCCTAGGTTGATAACACCAGAATAGGCTACTATGTATAGAGCCCTATATGGGGTACACTTTCAGAATAGCCAATTTATGAGCTAGCATTTTTTGCAATCCATGGGCATTTAGGAGGATGCATAGTATTACCTTACAAAAGTTGGGTGGCTAGACTTTTATGCTCCTACATTCGCTACCTACCCATAAGCAGTTTGCTAGTTTTTTTCCACTCTTCAATATTGAGGCTATCAGTGCCCTGATAAAGAAACTGGAATGGTTACATTCAGAGTTTTTCACTATACCTTCAACATGTCTTGGGCACGAGTATCTAATGCCTTTAGCTTACCCATGGTGATGATATAATGGTCCTCAGAAGGATGGCTAAAGATGATAAATGGGCTATTATTTCCAAGCCATGTATTCCTTACAATTTCGCAATAACAAAGGCAACTATGTTGATTTCACAGGTGCTATGAAAATTACAAAGGGTCCTATCATGTTCTTATATGGGTGGGTCAAAGAGCTCGGGGTCCCTGAATGTCATAATTATTTAAAGCCTTTGGGGCATGGTTGAAGGTCATCACCTCAACATTACTCATGAGATTTTATAGCTC
The DNA here is from genome assembly GCA_037975025.1 of Excoecaria agallocha. Lineage (NCBI taxonomy): Eukaryota > Viridiplantae > Streptophyta > Magnoliopsida > Malpighiales > Euphorbiaceae > Excoecaria > Excoecaria agallocha. Next base: position 35,522,504 of record CM075815.1, on the reverse strand, counting down.
GAGCACCAAGTATTACGGTAGTCATTGGGGGCATAGTCACTTGGTTGCTATTATCATTCGAATTTCTTGAGTCTGACATGGGAGCAAAGGTTGAGGGGGATGTAGTAGTGAGTTTTGACAGGGTATTAGACATATGCATGCTCGAGCACATTCTACCTGGAGACTATAGATTACTGTTAGTAGATGAGCCAGATCGAGAATTTGGGATTCACAGGCCTCAATATACTTTGCATGAAAATGAACCTGTAGGTCCTATACAGGTACCCATTCTCCTCTTCAAGCATATGAGCACTTTGGACGCCTTGCACATGAGGCTCATTCACTTGCTAGTTAGGGTCATTTAGACTCTTAGGCCTATGGTGTGAGGTTCAGTCCCAATCATTCCACCGAACCACAGATAACATCATCATAGAGTTTTAATAGGTTGCACATGCCAGCACTGCATAGGACTCATAAATTTAGTGTACATGGAGACCTAGGGGCCTATATTTCCTACAGTTTAGTGCCACCAGCTTCAGTTTCTTCTAGTGCTCCCATGGACTTAAAGAGCAGATTGACTTGCTTGAAGACTATTGTTAAGGGTGTCAGGTAGGATTTACAAACTTTAAGCAAGATGGTCGCCTTATCTAGCCGGTCTTTTAGTAGATGCACTCAAGACATAGATGCATCAGTATCTGCTATCATAAATATTGAATAAAAGGTTATAAAGGAGGCTTACAATCTCAGGCAAGCCGTGAGTAAGATTAGAGATCTTTATGCTACCGTTCTAGCTTAGGTAGAGGTGGTAGTGCACCAATAGGAGTTAGCCAAGAGTCAAGTTCAAGATAATCTACATCATCTAGCTGAGCACATGGGATAGGCCCTAGCACCCCTAGCTCAGCCCATAAGAGTGAAGTTTTCCATATTTTGGCCATCACCACAACCTCCAAGTTCATCAAAGGCAGGGCCTTCATAGCCTGCGTGGCTACCACTTAGTCCTTCAGTCAGACTACCAGGTCCCTCTAGATCAAGACACTGTTGGTGACCTTCAGAGAGCTATTTATTATTTTGTTTTGTTTTGTTATTATATTTGCTTTCAGTTGTATTTACATTTTTAACTTTAACATTTGTACTTGAACTTTATTTGTATGATGTATGGATATTATTTTACTTTCCCTATGTTATTTATTTGTGTATATATATGTTAATTTCTTTACAAATACTAATATGACATTCAAAATAAAAGAGATTAGGCAAAAAATGAAAAAATGAAATGAATGAAAAATGAATAGGAATAAAAATTAAATATGAAGGATAAAAAGAAAGGTTGCTTGCATGAATTATGATAAATTCAATAAGACTTAGGTTTTAAATCAATCATCAGGAGGATTAATTAAGCAACATCTATCATAAACCAAATTATTATATCCCAATTGAAAACATGGGGAATTTCAAAAATTCCACATCAGCAACATTCCAGGATGATAAATGTTGTACAATTAGATTAGAATGAAGCTCAGTCACTCCTAGGCTGTGTAAGTATCAGAAGTATGCTTGGCATGCTCCTTAAAAGGATGACCTCCTTACTCTAAAATTAAACATGCATGGAGACAATCATGAAAAACCATAAAATGGTAAGTATATTTCTTTCTTGCATCACGATTCTGATTTGAAATGCCTCTGCAATTACTAGTATTCACTCAAGAAGTGATATGCCATTCAAAAGCAAAAGTCCTTTTAGGAGGCATTCAATCATCTTCTTTGATCTCATATGCCTACAAACTGGCACCATTTAGATGGTTTGACTGAGTTAAAACATTAACAAGCTCACGATAACTACCCAGTTAATATTGGGTTAACATATCAACAAGCTGATGATAATCACTCTAATTCGATCAAGAGTTAAAACGTCGATAAGCTTACGGTAACTACTCATTTGATCTAAGGTTAAAATGTTGAAAAACTAATAATTAACACTAGACATAGAGTTAAAACATTGACAAGCTGATGGTAACTACACCAATAAGGGTTCAAATGTCGACAAATTAACTGTAATCACCCAGTCAATAGTTAAAATGCCAAAAAACTAGTGGTAATCACTCAACCAAGAATTCACTGCCTCGAATGGTATGTGTCTGCATTTCAAGATTTGCTACTTTAGGTACACATCTTTTATTGCTTTGCTCTAAACTTTAGCAAACCTAGACACCAGTGTGCTAGCTGTCCCAAACTTGGGGGAACTATAGACACTGGGCCTGAGTCAGCCTTTGTAAGGGTTACCTAATGAGGATAATGCTATTTTGGAGACAGCCAGGAACCAGCAAGTGCTCTCTCTTCTCCTGCATTGATTTTTATTTAGAGAAAATATTTTTTTGAGTTTTAAAGGGGGAAATGGTCTTTTAAAATCATATTTTCATTTCTTTTATCTAATCGAGTGAAGTTGTCATAATTGGGAAGCCACTGGCTAACTCAAGAATGAGTCATGAACTCGAGTCTCGGGTTAGGTTTATAACTCACCTCTATGTCATTGCCTTAAGTGAATGACTCACTCTTTCATTTTGCTCATAACTCACCATTTTTAGCTTAAAATAGTTTTTGGGCCCCATCGATTCTAACCCGTGAGTCATAGTTTGTGACTTGCCAGTAATGTCCGTAACTAGGTTTTTTTGGCCAAAGTTTCAGATTTTCACCCTGAAAAATATGGGATCATTTCATGATTAAAAATCTATCCTTTATTACCTTAATCTTAATCGAAAACCATTAATAAGGGATGGGATTTTTTTTGGGAATGATTAACAAAAGCTATTTCCTAACAAATAAGAGAGAGAAGAAAATTTGGTTTTTGCTCTAGTTTTTGAAAGAATACAAAAGAAGTAGAAGGAAAGGAAGAAAAAGTACACTCACTAGTTTTAAAAATAGCTTTACTGAAGGTAATGTAAGAGGTAAAACTCTAGCTCTTATGCAGATCTAGAACTTTAATTAATTTAAAAATCCATTTTGCATTTTCTTTAAGTTTGAGTTGCTCTATTTTTTCTTTTTTTCTCTGTAAATATTTTATAAACATTGATTTTTTGTTTTCTTTGCGTAAATAATGTGCTATTGGTATGTTTGTGTGTATTTTATGGAGTTATGCATGAATCTATATTTTGTTTGTGAATTTGGATGAGTTTTATGCCTTTAATTGCCATTTTCTCTCATTAGAGCTCATTTACTCTAACTTGATAAATGGATGCAAATTGTGTTGTTTGATGTTTTTAGACCTTGTTTTGTAATTATATGTTATTTCTGGAAAGTTTAGAGGCATTTTCTATGAGTTTGGAGCCTTAGAATAGGTTTTAAAGGTTTGAGTTTCGACCATGGCTATGTTTCAGCAATGTTAGACTGTCCAAAGCCAACTCACAGGCTTGGTCTGTGAGTGAGTCACAAACTCGTTCTGTGACTCACTCCTAACTCAAAGTAGTGAATCACTCTGGAGATGCCAATGACTCGCTTGATGAGGACATGACTTGTTCCACTTAAGGCCGTGACTTGGTCCCTGTAGATCGTGACTCAATCTCTTTATGGCCGTGACTCGGTTCTTGTAAATCATGACTCAGTCTCTTTATGGTCGTGACTCACCTTCTCTCTGTGTGAGTCCATGACTCGCTCCCTTACACTTATTAGGCCTCTTCTTCCTTTATTTCCTATGTTTGCCATGTGTTTTCCTTTTTGTCTTTTGTGTATTATATGATTGATGTTAACCATATTAATGCATGTGCCTATCCTTACTTTGCTATTTTATTACATAATTATATAATTTTATTATTTTATTCTTATTTAATTAATCCATTATTTTTCATATTTTTAGGTGTGTAAATAGTCGAAATTTATTTGGAGGACTCGAGGAAAGGAAAAGGGACCCAATCAGTCCTAGGAATTTTAATTTATTTAAATAATTTATTTTATTGAAGTTATTTGCATTCTGGCCTATATTATTATTCGGGTTGTAATAATTAGTAAAAAAGGGTATTTTGGCATGAAAATCAAAGAAGCTAATACTTAAATATTTTTACTTAATTAATTGGATTTTTATTAATAAGATGGATCAATTTCCTATTTTACTCCAAAATCGTACAAAAAAAATTTAAAATATGCATTTGGGAATCAATATTCCCAAATTCAATGAATTTCCTAATTTATGTCTGTTTATATATTTATTATTCTTTTTTATTACAAATTATTCTATTTATATATTTATTATCCTTGTTTATTGCAAATTATTTCACTTGAATGGTAAATTAAAATAAACTACATAGTCCCTCATTCAACCATGCTAGGACAAATGTCCTTAAATCACTACAATTTATGTATGTTTTTATCACCTTTTTATGTGCTCATATGTGTTTATTTTATTTCTTTATCTCATAATGAATGAGAAAAGGATTTAAATAATTACCCATAAATAATCAATTATAGTGCTATCAACCAAGTATACGAGTAGGGGTAGAATCTAAACTATCTCTAATTTTTGTTTCACAAGGTAATATAATCACTTTTCTACTATCCTATTGGGTGGTGACTCTATAATACATGCCTTGTGATGCTCAGAAGACATCTTGTAGGTTGATCATTAGTAAATGGATAGAGATACTCTAATGCACTGTCTCATGCCTTTTGGAGGCTCAAGGGCATTGTGTTTTAGGTTGAATCCTTGTCTATTACGAATTGATTGGATTTTATGAGGTAAATGAACCTTTATCCTATCTGAAGCCCTAAAAATGGGCTTTTGAAAACAAACCGGATGCCTACGGGGTTCGACACGCATCACACTGTGAGTGAATCTACTATTGCCACCACTATCTCATCTTTCGAGCTATTGGATTTGGTTAAGGGAGGGATGGGAGAAAATACTGTATACTCTGATGCTAACTTACCTACTAAAGGAAGAAACCATAACTGCCTTCAATACATCAAGGCCTAGGTGAATGGCAAGCATACAACCTATGTAATGATAGATGATAGTTCTTCCATTAATGTTTGCCCCTTAGTTGCAATTCCAACTTTTAGGTTGAATAAGAACATTCTAAATAAGTTTGACATAACAATCTTTGCTTATGACAACTCCAAGAGATAAGCTACTAGGACCTTCAAAGCTTTAGTAAAGACAAGGACCATTGAGACCGAGGTTGAATTTATGGTGCTGCCTATTCTAGCCAACTTTTTTATGCTGTTAGGAAGGCTATGGTTTCACAAGTTTTGTGGGGTTCCTTCAACATTCCATCAGATAATCAAGATCCCCCATGATGGTTAAGTGGTTAATATGAGGCCCCTAACATGACCCTAGTTGGAAATGCATGCTTTTATAGGATTATATTTGATTATGATTAAATTAAGAAAGTGTATTTCATATATGAGGTATGAGACAAGTGATAAATTCTTTTTGTTATATTAATTTCATGAAAGAAATTAAATTATTATTTTGGTTTAATAATATTTAAGGGTGTAATTGAAGCATGAAGTGTTAATTTAGGTGTCAATTTATTATAATGGCATTTGAAGGGTTAATTGTGAATAAAGGGAAGAAATGTGGGGTTGATTTAAGAGAAGCATAAAAGAGAGTGGTTAATGTGTAACATGCAAAACTTAGGGGAAATTATATGTGACATGCAAAATGTTAAAGGACCAAGAAGGAAATTTTCCTTGTCATTATAAATAATAATTTACACAAGTTAGAGAGAGAGGGAATAGAAGAGGAGAGTGGGATGGCACCTTCTTGAGGAATTATAAAATTGAACGGTTTTGTGCTGATTTGTTTTCCAATTTTAACAGGTGCAAAAGAGGTTTTGACATGGAATATCAGGTACAAGATTGCGTTAGGAACAGGTGAAGGCATTAGATATCTCCATGAGGATTGCCAGAGAAGAATTATACATAGAGATATCAAAGCTGCTAACATTTTGCTTACTCAAGATTTTGTGCCTCAGGTAAGTAAATATGTCCTTCAATTTTGTCCCTAGATTGATCAAAAAGTTTGAATTTTTATTACTTGTATCTCTAATATTTACTTCAGATATGTGATTTTGGGCTTGCAAAGTGGCTTCCTCAGCACTGGACGCACCATATTGTATCCAAATTCGAAGGCACATTTGGGTAATTGAAGATAAATCATGTATTTGCTATACTTCTTAGAGATATCAATTAACTAAATTTAGGAATTGATTGAAAACTATCACAGCTATCTAGCACCTGAGTACTTGATGCATGGAATAGTAGACGAAAAAACTGATGTTTTTGCCTTTGGAGTCCTGCTATTGGAATTAGCCACCGGTCGAAGAGCGCTTGATTACTCGCAGCAAAGCCTTGTTCTGTGGGTATGATTTAATCTATTTACCAACAATGCTTGAAGTAATGCAGCAAGTGAATGTAAATTTTAAGTTGTTTGATCCATTCAGGCAAAGCCTTTGCTGAAGAAGAATGAAATTAGTGAGCTAATTGATGCTGATCTCGCTGGTGATTACGATGCTAGGCAAATGAATCTAATGCTGTTGGCTGCTTCTTTATGCATACAGCAGTCTTCTTTAAGGAGACCCAAAATGGCTCAGGTATATTGCTGTTTATCACAAAAAGAACCAAGCTCATTTAGCATTAGATTATAACACATGAATTGCAGGTTGTGCAGATTCTGAATGGCAACATCAGCAGCTTAAAGTCGTTGAAGAAATCTCGAGTGGCATTCTTTCAAAAAGCTTTTCGCGATGACCTCTTGAGGAATTATAGAATTTCTAGATTAGAGAAAAAGACTTTCTTTTTGTTTTAATCACTTAACCCTAATTCTCATTAGTTGGCCTTTTATAGTTAGGTTAAAATTCCAACTCCTTAATGAGATTGGGCTCTTTAAAATTGCTGTAGAATTATTAATTGGTCCTCTGGAATTAATTATAATCATTTGGGCTTAATTAAATCCAAATTAAATCTTTTCATAAAAGACCATGCACAAAATCCACAAACTAGGCCCTTTGTGCATCTAATTGAATTTAAATACCCAAATGGATTCCAAATCCAACCAAATTAAATATGTGAGTTCCATAACACTTATGTAACATATATAATTAATTTGGTCCAAGAAAAACCCGTCTAAGCCCTTCTGTTTGGAGTTGGCGTGTGGCCCTCTTCTGGATGGCTTTCGCCAACTTTCTTCATTCCTCTGGCCCTTAATAATTCCTCCAATGGTCCTATTAATTATTATATCAGTCCTATAATACTTATAGTAGTCTTATAACACTTATAAGACAATAATAATTAATCATGAAATACATTATTTCATTTAAGTCCAATTTACAGAACATTTCCCAAAAGTTTAGCGGACAATTTTATTTGATCATAATTAATTAAACTCTTTAATTAATTATTATCATATTCTCTTCTCTACCTTCATAATAATATCAAATATTATTATCCTTGTCATTTTACCATTTTACCCTTTTCTCTATATGTGTGTGACCTATTGGGTTCCTGTCCATGTTGGCAGTATAATATGTAATTGTGAGTTCTATTCAAAACTCACATGATTTAAACTCCTTTAAATCATTTTATCAATCTCTATTGATACTTTGATACATCATTATACAAGTCACGATTGGCCTCTAGCTAGGCATCATGACTACCCAAATGTCAGGAAAGTCATATGGTTTGACTGTACCCTTCCATAGAAACAGTTATCGTGCAATTACTCCTTTCACCACTCTTATCTCAATTAGATACTGAGTATGGATTTCTGTCAACTCATATAAATCTAATTATGTATGTTTTATTAATTTAACCATTGTTCCTAAAATGCCCTTCATGGATCTCCATCCATCTCGGCATATTACTCTGGCCAGAGATTCTCTGAATAAGACAATTATAGAATCATGCGAGATAACTTACCTTGTTAAATCTGGGATGGTGAATCCTTTGTCAATCACTCAACTATCTTCAAGTAGGTCATGATATATCCAATCTCCTAACTATGTTCACTCCCAGTTGGAAGTAATCAGTTATGGAGTCAAAGTATACCACTTGCTACTTAAGATAACTTTGGTGATCTTAAGTCTAAGGATACTTGCACAACCGCTATGAAGAGATTCCTCACTGACATAGATTTAATATCCATATGAGGATTCTCTTTGCAGGTCTCCAATGAACTTGTTCTTCTAACAAGCATCCACATGTTAGCTTTGATTATCATCCATAATCACAGTTATGAGAACCATTGCTTGAACCATTCAAGAAGCATAACATGTGCTAGTCTGTCCGAATTAACAATGTCCTATCTTGTTAATTCTATGACTAGGGATATTTAGATATTAACACATTTGCATACGATAGACATCTCACATCATCAACACCTTCATGATTGCCTTTGCACTGTGTTTATAATATCTAGGACTTCATTTATTAATTTAAGATTTACAAACTCATGTATTCAAACATAGCATTAATAACTGAATGATGCCTTTTATTAAGAATATAAATTTCATACATATGAAAATCCCTATTACATGGGCTCTAGGGCATACTCTCTAACAATAAGTTACTTTAAATCATACGTGCATACTTTTACTATTTAATTACAAAAGTGAGCTATTACAACTCAACCTTCCATATTAGATACATCATTAAATACACATTACATTTAATACAAAGTTATACAAAATATTTAAATAGGGACTTCCTCCATCAAATTCCTTTTCAAACTTGTGTTGGCCTTTCTTGATGTAGGATACGCTCCTGTGTAAAAGTCTTAATTGTAAAACCTATACAAATAAACAACCCATGCTAAGCTATAAGGTTTAGTAGGGAATAAATCATGATGGATGACCACTCATAGCGGTCGTCAAAAAAACACTAATATTGCATCATAATTATAACATATGATTCAATAATAATAACAACATAACAAAGTACATAATCTAGGAGATAAAACAGAAATCAACATTTATATCAACATAGCGTAATCATATGGTTTATTGGTAACATCTGAGCATTTGTACTTTTGATACATATACTATAATTAGTCTGCTTAAGCTCTAAAATTAGATAATAGGAACTATAGATACCCATAGGTATTGAACATAAATATACCCATAGGTATTAAGTACTATAGATATCCAGAGATATCGAATCTATGGACCTAAATTAGGTCGAACTATAGTCCCAAATAGGGATAGACTATAGATCCAAACGTGGTTGAATTATAGCCGATGCAACTTTATCCATATAGGCGTGCCTATCTATTCATAATTGAACTTTATTTGCAGGCATTAATAATGTTCATATACATTTAAGTATCATACTTGTGCTTTTACTATACAATCTTGCACATATACAATATCTGGTATATATATATATATATATATGTATATTCAATCTCAGATAACAATATATGTAATTGTAAATTTATAAAATTGTAACCATATACTTTCATATGATAATTTATAGGTATAAGCATGTAGGCATATTCATGTTATTTCAAATGAACAATCAACAACATACTTGTTCATAAGTTTGCCATAAAACATGTTTCTTCATGTTCATACATAACTTTACCATTTAGTGTTATCATATATTTATGTATGTATACTATGTCATATGCTAACTCTTTATTGTTAAATAATCTCAAGTTCTTTGACTTTCCTTCCTAACATCTCAAACTCATAGTCATATATATATCATAGTACTATTGTTCTTTCATATAATTATAGAATATGTTACGTCCTCATCTTTATGATCAAATTGCTCTAAAATCACATAAATACTTATATTATAATTCCAGTTAATTCATGCAAATATTTACCAAGGTCAAAGTTGGGGTCTTACACCTTTCGTCTTTAATAAACACCTTCATGTTTTACAAATTCTTCTTATCAATTAAGGTTGGTTCACCCACATCTCTGCCCATTGGATTGTAGTTTATAGCCCTTGCCAAAATTGTAACAATCCCTTAAAGGGATATCTTACTTAGCCTTTTAGGAAAAGTCTGGAGCTCCTTAATTTTTCTAGCAGTAAACATAGCCCTATTCTAAGGAATTGCATGTACCATCCCATAAAGAATAGTGGCCTCTATTGCATTGTCATTCCTTAGACCTCCAGTAAGGGTGAAAATGAAAAGGCATCCCAACTATATAGAATTTTAATCACATGGTTTCTCAAGTGATGTGCTTTTGTGTTTCTAGTCACATAAGTTGATTGTTCTTGCTCATCACAAATCACATTCTAGATGTCTTATTTGTTCATATCGTCTAATCCTCTAGCAACATAGGGATCAAATCTTAAATGAGTTGGGAAATCATTAAATGTCATTGTGTATGATTGTTTGTTAAGCCAAAAACTAACTCCTTCATCCATGTGGCTGTCGTACCCAATTTTGATATGTATGGTAACTAAGAAGTCCTTTGTAAGGTGAGCATACACCTTTTCTCTCTTGGTTATAAATTGTGTCCATCCAACATTGTCTATCGTTCTTTCCACTTCTTCTCGAAGATTAAATTCCCATAGCACATCAAGATCCAGATATTGGGTTAGGATGTATTTTGGTTTCAAAAAATTTGCCCAATTGATCTTGAAATTATTTGGTACCCAACTTGATACCTTGACTCATTGAGCCTCATGTAGTGTAGATGAAAAAGATCCAACTTCCTTTCTTGATCGTTTAGTTGCCACTACATAAAAGAAAGCAATTACAAATTAATCATTCATTAAACAAACACAATGATTTTGTTAAGTTCTAAAAAAAATTAAAGCAAGTATAATGAAATTAAAGAAAACTTAATATGTCAATCATGCACTTTAGTATGAAAGAATCGTTAATTATACAATCGAGATGTAATCGATATTAATGTAAAAGTGAAGGGTAATGTTGTAAATTGTCAATTCGGGGGGTAAATGTACATTATTAGTAAAGAAGTGGGGATTAATATATTAAAAATAGTTAGTAGGGTGTATAATGACTAATTAAGACTAATTAGAGAGGGTAAAGTGCAAATTGCTTTAAAGTGACAAGTGAGCCAATCAGGTTAGCGTATGTGTCTTCTCTAGAAAAATGAAGAGAAAGTAGAAAAAGGGGAAAGAAATATGCCTTTTTTGTGGGTTGGTTGGCCACTTTATGGCCAAAAATCACAAATAATTTTTCTTCTTGTCCATACCACTCTCTTAGTCATAGTTTTAATTAAAAAGAGCTTATGCATATTGGTTGATTTAAGGTTAGTTTTTTTGGGGTTTGTGCTCAAATTTTATTGTTTATTTGTTCTAAAATATGAGAAGTTGGAATTATAGATGGTATTGAATATTGATGTATATTTATGATGTGTTTTAGTCGATGAAAATAACAAGAAGAAAGGGAAAGAGAAAGAGGAGCTCTAAAGGAGCTAATTTGGAATAATTTTGAGGTATAGGAGTTTTTATTTTATTTACATGTGTTTAGGTTGATCTAGGGTTGTAAATGCATTTTAAAAGAACTATATTTGAATTTAGAGAATGACTTAGGGAAAATCTATCTTAGGTTCACTTGACCCAGATTTAGTGTAGAGGCCATAAGTTTTTCTATAGATGTCTAAATAAAGTGATTCTAGTTGGAGATGAAAGAAAAGACATATCTCTACAACTTTGTAGAAGAAACCGAAACCTAATTCTACCTTTAAAGCTTTTATAATATAGCTTAAATTTGAGTGACCGCTGCTGCCCTGTAATCTAGTATAGTCCTCACTATTGTTTGAATATCTTGCACTTTAGAAGTCATAATTGAGAATTTTTTAATGTTAAGAAACTAAAAATCCATAGAAACAACTTTGTAGAAGATGGTTTTGCCCAAAAATTCAGCCCATATCCCTACTAAGACACCCCTCCTTTTATCACAAATTAGAGTTTTATGTCCTGAAACTCACACGAGCTTTCTTGAACACATTAAGAGTATTTTAAACATAAAAACAAGATTAATATGTGACATGAAATGTATGTACAACATAATAAAATATTGAAATAAAGTTATAGGCTTAACCTTAACATATAGGAACATAAGCAAATGATTATGTACAATCAATAAATGTGAATGAATATTATTAATAATATGCATAATGTTACATGTTACATGATAAATGATAACTATGTTGAAGTGTATCTTAAGTGTAATTGAGTATGGATTATTTAATGATCTTGTACAAACTCTACATGTATATTAATTCTATGATCCTAAATGCATTAAATGTGATATTCTTGAGTGACCACAACCTTATTGTCAGCCTGAATTTCACATAGTAGTGGATAGATAGGGATGCCTATAAGGAATAGTGATTGTAGCTACTAGTATTAACACTAAAAGTATCTAGTGTTTCGATCCATATTATGTTGGGTGTCTGAATAATAATAAAAAAAATCACAGCGAAAAATAGAAACCCACTAGGATCCATACAATCAAATTGATTCAATAGAAAGGATGTAATGGTTAGCAACCTCTCGAAATGTAGACAAATCGAATTTGTAGGTGCGGCCTCAAGCAAAACAACACCCTCTACCGATATCCATATGCCGCCCTCAATCAAATTTATTACATGTAGGTGCCAGCTTCCTTTTTTGGCAGCTAAGGTATGATTATCTGTTCTTTTTCAAAGATACAGAAAAAATGAATTTGTTTTCTCTCCACACAAAGTGATGGCTGCAACTCTAATTTATTGTGTTTAATTAGGGTTTAAACTATACGTATCACTATATATATAGTTGACCTAACCCTAATTTAGAGTGATAAAATTTCGAACCCTCATTTCTTATTAAAATAAAAAATACTTTATTTCTTATTTAAAATAAGAATTATGATATTAATCTTAATTAATTTTTTTATATTTATTTCAAATTTTAATTCGTCTTAAAATAAAATTGAAAATGCCCAAATTAACCCTTAGTCAATTCATCACATTCTATGTGTGTGACCCAATAAGTTCATATTATATTGGTTGTGGGCCTCTAGCAAGAGATTATGACTACCCAAATAATATGAATATCGTAATTTGATTTTAACCTAATAGAACATGTTATAATTCCTTTGTCACGTGGTATCTTATTTGAACATAAGTCATGGTCTATGTTAAACTTATATAGTCCAAACATATAATTTCTTGATCACTAAGTAAACTGATAATATCAAATGATATTAATCACTCTATCAATTCATTTGAGCACGGCCATGTATTTCTCAATCTTACTTATTGAGGGGCTCTATTGATATCTCTCTCATAAGGGAGGGACAAATTTCTTCTTGATTATTCACTATTCTTTACATGATTCTCATCATGTCTAATCATAACCTTTATGATTATCCGATTAAAGATAATGTTTGATTATGTCAAAACATAATGTTTGTCATGTAAGATACTGTGATAATCTTAGGTCTAATGATCGATAACATAACTTTATGAGATCACTAATGACATTAATCTATGTACTACTCATAGTGAGTCTATCCAGTACTTTATTCTCTAACAAGTACCTATAAGTTTAATTTATATCACTATATATAACAATCCCATAATTATCAATCAAACTCATACTTGTCTTTATTTATCATTATTCCTTTAATGATAAATGACTAAGGATAGTTAAAATAACATTAGATTGTTATTTACAAACATAATTATAATGTAACATGCCAATAATATAATAATATGAAGAAAATCCAATTTTGTAAAATGATATGTGACATTGCATAAAGGATCAAATGTTTGGCCTAGGGCATAACCACTAACAATCTCCCACTTGTACTAGGCCGAATCATATAAGTGTCTAATACCTATGGACTTAGTATGACCATTATGTTTGGCTTGTGGGAGAGCCTTTGTAAGTTGATCAATAATGTTGTCTTCTGTTGATACTCTACATATCTTGGCATCTCCTCTTTCAATGATTTCATGAATGAGATGAAAATACCTGAGTATATGTTTGGATATCTAATGGGATCCAGGCTTTTTAGCCTGTGCTATAACACCCTTATTGTCATAATAAAGGTCTATAGGATTTGTGATACTAGGAATTACTCCCAATTCAGCAATTAATTTCTTGATCCATATTACTTCCTCAACTATAATTGATGCTGTTATATGCTTACCTTCTATTGTAGAACCAGACAATGCTTTGTTTAAAACTTTTCTAGCTAACACACCTTCATTTAATAAAAACACATACTCGAACTGTAATTTATAATCATCATTGTCAGATTGGAAGCTTCCATCTGTGTAACCATTTACTATCAGATCATCTTCTAATGCTCCATACACTAAGAATGCATCCTTAGTTCTTCATAAATACTTAAGGATATTCTTAATAGCTATCCAGTGACTTTCACCAGGATTTGACTAGTATCTAGTTGTCATGCTTAATACATATGAAATGTTTGGTCTAGTGCATAACATAACATACATGATAGATCTTATAGTTGAAGCATAAGAAATCATACTCATGCGGTCTTGCTCATCAGATGTCGTAGGACATTGAGTCTTGCTAAGAGTAATGCCATGAGATATTAGTTAGAATTTTGTATGCTGAACCTATTCAGCACCTTATCTATATAAGTACTTTAACTTAGAACAATTATTCTTTTAGATCTATTCGTATAGATCTTAATCCCAAGGATATAAGTAGCTTCGCCTAGATCTTTCACTGAAAAAGATTTTTGTAACCAATCTTTGGTCTTTTGCAATATAGGATGTCATTCCGAATGAGTAATATGTCATCAACATACAAAATGAGAAACATTACTGCACTCCCACTAACCTTCTTGTATACACAAGGTTCATCTTCATTTTTTATGAATCCAAACTCTTTGACCATTTCATTAAAATGAAGATTCCAGCTCCAAGAAGCTTGCTTTAATCCATAAATGGATCTTTGTAGCTTACACACCTTTCTAGATATCTTAGGATGGACAAAATCTTTATCTTGTCATATACATATCCTTAAGTAACTTTCCATTAAGAAACATTGTTTTGACATCCATTTGCCATATCTCATAATCATAATACGCAATAATGGAAATAAGAATTCTTATTGATTTAAGCATTGCGATTGGTGAAAAAGTTTCATCATAGTCAATACCATGAGCTTGCTTGAAACCTTTTGTAATAAGTTTTGCTTTAAAGGTATGTACTTTCCCATCCATGTCAGTTTTTTTCTTGAAAACCCATTTGCACCCATTGGTTTTAATTCCTTTTGATAGATTAATTAAGTTCCAAACTTGATTGTCATATATGAATTGCATTTTATATTTCATGGCCTTTAGCCATTTCTTAGAATCTGGACTTGATACAACATCTTGATATGTAGTAAGCTCATCTTGAACCATAAACATTACTTCATGACTATTTGTTATGAGAAATTCATATCTCTCGAGTTAATGTCATGTTCTATTAGATCATTACAGTTCTTATGTAACTTTTACAGGTTCCACAACTATTTATGAAACTTGTTGAGTTTCCATCGATGGTCCAATGCTATCTTATGGTTCTTAAACTTCTTTAAGTTTTATTTTACTCCCACTGTTCTTTTACAAATAAATTCTTTTTCTTAGACAAACTAGGAATTCTCCCAATCCATATCTCATATGGTGTCTTTTCAACCGCTTAAGATGGAACTCAGTTCAGAGTGAATGCAACTATTTCTAATACATAGCCCCAAAAGGATAAAGGAAGATCTATTTGACTCATCATTTATTGAATCATATCTAATAAAGTTTGATTCCTTCTTTTAGAAACATCATTCTATTATGGTGTCCCTAGTGGAGTTAATTGTGAAATAATTCTATAATTTCTTAGATGATCATCAAACTCTTGGTTCAAGTATTCACCACCCCAATCAAAGCAAAACAGTTTAATAGTTTTACTAAGTTGATTTTAAACTTTATTTTGGAAGGTTTTGAACATTTTATATGATTCATGTTTATGTTTCATTAGATTGACATAGCTATATCTATTGAAATCATTAGTGAAAGTAATGAAGTATTGAAATCCTTCCTTGGCATTTAAGCTTAATAGGCCATATAGATCAGTATGCATAAGGCCCAATATATCAGTAGCCCTTTCACTATGTTTAGTAAAGGTATCCTTTTTCATCTTTCCTAATAAACAAGATTTGCAATTTTTAAATGATTCAAAATCAAATAATTCCAAAAGTCCATCTTGATGGAGTTTTGATATATGTTTCTCATTTATATGACCAAGGTGACAATGCTATAAATATGTTATATTTGAATCATTAGGTGTGGGTTTCTTTGTAGTTATGTTATATATATCCTAATTATTGGATTTTTATAGATTTAGGATGTAAAGGCCATTATATGAATCAGCAATACAATAAAGCATATCATCATAATAAATAAAACATTTCTTATTCTTAATAAGAAAAGAAAAAACTTCATCATCCAAACAAGAAACTGAAACAATATTCTTACTCAAAGTAGGAACATAAAAGCAATTGTTCAAAACTAACAAAAGCCCATTGGGGCAAAGTTAATTCATAAGTCCCTAAAGCTAAAGTAGCAACTCTTGCTCCATTTCTAACTCATAGGTCCACTTCACCCTTTTTCAGTTGCTTACTCCTTTTGAGTCCCTGAACATTTGTACAAATGTGAGAACCACATTTAGTATCTAATACACAAGAAGTAGAAGTAGGCAAATTAATTTCTATAACATAAATACCTAAAGATGTAGTCTCACTAATCTTATTTTTATTCTTCAATTCTTCCAAGTAGAGCTTGCAATTCCTCTTCTAATGACTAGGTCCATTGCAATGGAAGAAAACTACCTCTTGCAATTCCTCTTCTAATGACTAGGTCCATTGCAATGGAAGAAAACTACCTCCTTTGGAGCTTTTGCCTTAGGGTTAGGTCCAACTTGTGCCTTAGGCTTACTAGCAACTTTTGCCTTAGCCTTACCCTTGCCCTTACTTTCATCACCTTTCCTCTATTAACCATAAGAATATGACTTGACTTTTTCTTAATGCTTTGCTTAGCTATTTAAAGCATAACATGTAGCTCAACAAGGGATTTCTCCATATTATTCATATTATAGTTCATAACAAATTGGTTATAACTATTAGGCAATGAATTAAGGATCAAATCCATGGCCGTTTCTAAAGTGATAGGAAATCCAATCCTTTCAAGGTGATCAATATAGCCTTTCATTTTTCAAACATGAGAGCTTACTAATGCACCATTAACAATTTTACAAGAATGAAAAGCTTTGATAGCCTCATACCTATCTTGCCTTGCTTGTTGTTTGAATGCCTATTTGAGATAATTACTCAACTCATAAGCCTCTAAATGCTCTAGATCCTTCTAAAGCTCTAGGTATATTATGCCTAACATAAGACATCCCACATCAATAGAATCATCAATATGTTTCTTTTGTTTGTCCTTGATTACCCTTTAGGCATTAGTAGGTGGGATAGCAAGAACAAGGTCATCGAGCACATATAGCTTCCTTTCTTGCATGAGAACAATTCTTAAGTTCCTAAACCAATAAAGTTGGTTCCATCTTCTTTTAGTTTGTCCTTCTCAAAAACTGATCACAGTGATAGTGTGGAAGTGTTATTTAAAGCCATTGATCTATAAATATGCAAAATAAATATTAAAATTAGTACCAATTTCATTTTATTGTATTTTTTAAAACTCTCACTAAAATATTCACCCTTAATATTAATTACAACAATTGTAATGATTTAGTGGGCTAAGATCCATATTTCACTTAATTATAAGTCAATTTTGGCATAACACTTAAAATCAAGTTATTTAGGTAGATAACTGTAAGGCCCCAACTTTGACCCTAGTAGGAAATGCAAGATTAAAATGGTATTATATTTGATTAAGATTTAATTAAACATTTCAAATTCAGATTAGGGTCAAAAAGGGCCAAAGCTATAATTTTAATATATGTTATGTGAATGAAGGATTTACTACTTTAACTTCTTAGTGGCTGCATGTAAGAGAGAGAAGAGAAGTGGGTAAGTGTTAGAGGTGGTCAGCACCATTGAGAGAGAGAAAACACAAGTTTCTTCACCTCTCATCCTTTTCTAACATGTGCATTTTTCTCTCTCATTAAACATAAGAAACTTTACTTTATGTGATTGAGAAAAGATCTTTGAAAAGGGATTTGTAAATGTAAAAGGGTTCATTTCATAACCTTTTTCTTACATCTTCCTTCTTTTAGTTTAAATATACTTATAGAAAGAATGAAAGTTGGGTTTAATGCAAGATTTCATGGTTATATATAGAAGAGGAAAGAGGAATTAAGAAGAGCAAAGGCAAATGGGTGAGTAAAGATTGAAGTGGAGAGTGGATTACAACCAAGGTATGGAAACTTGAAGTGTTGATTGCCATGCATGTGTGTTTATAGTTGATTAGGGGAAAAACAAGCTTAAACTAGAAGATTAAGATAAGGATTTAATCATAAGTTCAAACAATGTGTTATTTTACTAAATGGAACAAAAATTTTAAATTAGAAATTATGAAGAATGTTGAATGTAATATCTATTTTGAAAGGAGAACATGTTAGATTAATCTCTAATTAACACATTTTGGTAAAACCAACGTTTTTCAAAGATCAAGAAATATTCAATAAAACAGAGACTTAATCAAGGTTTCAATAGAACTTAATGCTCTGATTTATTTATATATATAGCAAAAATTGAACTCAAATTTATATAGCTGAAATTAGAAATTGTATCAATGGATTCAATTAGGAAATTTATGTAAAGTATAGTGATAAGAAATGTATTGTGAATAGAGTAAACATCGAGCTATTTATTATAGGCCTGCACAATGTGTTATACTGGGTTTATAGTTGATTATTAAGTGAACGAGGAGAAGAAGTCGAGTCTATGAAACCAGTGATGGAGCCTGCCACTTCTCTCTTAAAATTCTTCTTTTGTTATTTTTGTTTCCTGTAAGCCACATCTGTTGCATTCGTGATTCCTATGGCGCTTACAACTTAACCCTGTACAATTATTCTTCTATTCTCCATTGTTTTTGAAAGCAATAATTTGTTATACCTTAAATATTAACTTTATAGGATATGAATTGATGAAATTCAATTAAGCATGTTATAGATGATTATAATGTTGAGATGTTAAAAGACAAAACAAAGAAGCTTAGTTTGTTTTACATTGAAGAAATAACATTCAATAAGTGGTAAGTACATGGAAATATGATAATTTCATAATGTAAGCTATAGGCATTCAAGGTTGAAAGGGCACATTATACGGTAAATGTATGATTTAATATCACATGTGTTACTCAATTGAAATAACGAACGTATGCTTACATGCTTTATGATCATGCACTTTCATACTAGGGTATATGAATATAATAGTATATGTTCATTTACAAGCTACATATATTGTATAGATTATACATGTATACATGTGTATATGTATCAAAGTATATATATCATTTTATATGAATGGATACTTTTTTACACACACACACACACATATATATATATAAACACACACACACACACACACACATATATATATATGTGAGCGAACTATATATTAAAGCAGAATCATGATAAATAAATAAGATAAAAACATAGTATTGCTTGCATATAGAGTTTAATGTGGATAGATAGGCATGCCTATAGGGATTAAATTACAGATGTTGGAGTTTGGCCCCGTTTGGGTCATAGAGTACAAAAATGGTCCTGTTTGGATATAAACAACCCTATTTGGGTTGTTAGCCGACCCCATTTGGGTCTACTTGACCAATCTAGAGTATAGTTAGCCTCGTTTGGGTCTAGAGATTCGATATCTTTGGATATCAAAAAGTTTTGAAACCTAATGGTATCTAAAGTTCCCGTTATCCACTTTCAGAATTTAGGCATGCTAAATTACAATTATAATTATGATTACAGTATTTGAGTTGAACCATGAATGCTTAAATGTTATTGTTTAACTATATAATTGGTTCTAATTACAGAAATTATATCCTAAGTATAATGCTTATAGTATATCAATCAATCACATGAATTATGTATGTTGAGATATATGTTTATCTCTGTTGCCTTATTGATTATGTTTTGTAATGTTGCGAGAAATTATTTAATTAACATTGATATCTTATGTTACATATGATGCATGTTGAGTGTGTTTGTCAATGATCACTGTGAGTGCTTGTCCATCATGAATTGTTCCCTACTAAGCTCTATAGCTTAGCACGAGTTATTTGATATGTGTAGGTTTTGTGGATAAAACTTTTGCTCAGGGACATTCTCTACATTAGGAAAGGCCAACACAAGTCTGTTAGAAGTTGATGTAGGGATTTTATGTTGAAAATATTTTTTTATAATTTTGGCATTAACAGTTATATGTAAGTAAAAAAATGCATTTTGTTGGGCATGTTAAGTTATATATGCTCACTTTTGTAAAGAGAACGGTTAGTGTATGTCTGTATGATCTAAACCTACTATCATACCATATGATATGCATACTATAGTACAAGTAAGTAAAGCATAAGAATAGGGATAGTAATCCCTGAATGCATATAAGCTAAAGTATGTGAATAATTATAGTAACAACTAATCGACATAGGTGATGATGATAGTATAATCAAAGAATGCATAACAATATTATAACATAGTAAAATTGATTAATGATGTATGATTCAGTAATATGATTAGGTTATAGAATTAGGGTGTGACAATTTGGTATTAGATCCTAGGTTTAGCCTTTTATGGGTGATACGAGTCTAGTATTCTATAATATGATATAGTGTTGTGTTGGCCTAAAGCTGAGTTGCCTGTTTTCTTATAGATAATGGATGGAGGATTCTAGAGATGCTATCAAAAAATCGGCTGAAAGTAATTTGCTAATTAGATTGAATCCTTCCAATCAAGGATTGTCATCCTCTAATCAGAATGAGATTCCTGCAGCCATTCCTGGTGAAGCACTGACCGGTGTCTAGCAAGTGTACTAGATCGGCTAGTAATATAGGGAAATAGAATCAAGACCCAAAATATCGAACCCAAGGGAAAACTTGTGCTTGTGTGCTAATTCAATTTTAAAACCAATTTCTGTGTGTAAAGAGAGAAAAGAAATCCCAAATTTTGCTGTTTTGAAGAATAAAAAAAAACCAAATCCAAAATAAAACAATTAAAGTAAACAATAATTAAGAAAACTCTATTGAAAACAAGTAATTTAAATGAGGTAAAAATCAATGATAAAAACAACTTCCACTAAAGGACTATCCACCTTAACCAATATTGATATGACTTAATAAACATAAAACATACAAGTGATTATGGAAAATTCAGTTTAATAAACCCAGATAACTTTCTCAAGATTATCACTCTAAATATTGAACTCACTTATTCAGAACAATTCAATACTTAGCAAAAAATTCTGAATTAATCTCCTAGATGTCTATTAAAACCTTTCTCAAAAGCTTTAACTTCCAACTATTCTTGATTACTCCCTTCTTAATCTCAATTTACTCAATTTAACACATAATCATAACTTACGTAGATTATAACATGCATTAATCCAACCAAACTAACTTAAGAACATACAAATCATTAATCAACTTAACTCAACTATTTAACCGATGTTTAGTCACGTTAATAATCAAATTAAGATTGAATAAAGACAAGAATTTGCTTAAGAACCAAGAAATAATCAAACTTGTAATTAAATTGAAGTACAAACTTAAGTCATAACAATATGAGTCAAGGATTCAAGTATCCTTCAGCAAAAGTTAAAGAAAACTACTCAAAAGACATAGCTAAGACTAAAAACAAAAGCTTGAATAGAAACTGAAAATAAAGGAAGACGTTAAAGTAATCTAAGAACAACAAATTGAAAAACTAAGGATCGATCTCCACCTTCTTCTGTGTTTTGAGCTCCTATTTATAGGCAAAAACGTGGTAGAATTCTTCTTAAATTGTAGAATCAAGATAGGAAAGGAAGTCTGCTCAAAATAGGAAGTCTGACGAATCCTTCGCGCGATGGGAGAGCGAAAGCACGTGGCCACGCATCCTTTTGCATTGAGGAACACGTGGTCACGTGTACTATATATTCTTCCTCACACGTGGCCACGTGTGAGTTTTGCCTTGGGTCACACGTGGTCACGTGTCTTGCTTCCTTCTTCACTTAATTCTTCACGTGGCCACTTACTCTTTAACTCAATTTTCTTCATTTCTTCTTCACATGGCCACGTTCATTCACAAATACTCCTTCACATGGTCACGTGTAAATTCCTTCAACATCTTCACGTGGTCACGGCTCCATCCTCTGGACTAAGAGCTACTTTTCTCGCTTAAACTTCCAATATTTATGCTTTTGCCCCAAAACTTTGCACTTTTCACACTTTTAGCCCTTTTCCATCATTTTAGCCCTGAAAATCATGCAAAACACATAATTAACTCTAAAAATATAAATATTAACAAAATAACTATAATTTAACCCAAATAAAACCAAAATAACTAAAAAAAATAATTAAAAACATATTAAAAACTACATATAATTCACACTTATCAAATACCCCACACTTAAACCTTGCTTGCCCTCAAGCAAATTAGAACAACCCTCCTTCAAAACCATCAAACTTGAACAAAGCCTTGCAATTTAAAAACCAAACTTAGCATTTAACAAAAGCACTCAATATAAACTCTAAATAGATTAACTTCAACAAGAGAATATAAACTAGTTTCCTTGAGTGTGTGCAAGACCAAATCATTTTAAGCAATTTTGAAAACCAAAATATCAACACAACTAAGTAATGAAGTATAGAATATATGAATGCATAAGCATACAGTCGATTTCATGCTTGAAACTCTAGAAACACAATAGGCCTCTCCTTTAGCACCGGAACCCGTAGGTTATCTCTGCTAAACAACTCAAATCAAACTTAAAATCACATAGGTCTTACCAAGGTTGTAATGGGGCTGAGGGTATGTTTATCAAAGAATGGATAGAAGATAGTCGAAATGAATATAGCCACTCTAAGACCAAATAGATTACAAACACCCCAATAACTTAAACAATACAAATTCAGCTCATCCTTACCTTGATTCCAAACTTTTCTTTATATTCCTTCACCAAGAAGTCAATTTTTTCTAATTTTCCTTGTACTACCCCACACTTATTTTCTTCATATTTACTAATTCTCTTTTTCTTCTTTTTTTTTTTTATAAAGTAGCACTAATAAGCTAACATCAAGGTAATACAAGGTCTATTTTCATTTGACTTCATCAATAACTTTGAAACTTTCTTACTACACCCAACAAAACTTTTCATGTATCCATTTAGTCCTAAAGTGGCTAATTCCATAGGGTGAGATAAAAGCTTTTTAGTTTATATGGTTAAAATATTAAGTGTAGCAAAAAAAATATTAACGGTACGCCTTAAGCATACCCTTATAAGCTCAAAATGGTTTAACAGAAGATAGATTTATCAAGGTAGGACACAAGTCTTTTTAAAAAGAGTTTATCAAGAAAGTTGTTGCCTAAATCATTTTCTAAGATGCTTGAGTTGTTCATATGCTTTGAAGGGTGATGAGGAAGGTTCTAGTGTTCTAAATTTTCTTACTTCACTACTTCATTGCATTGAGTGTTTCTAAGTCAAAAACTGGTCTAAGTGCTTTTAAGAATTTAGAAACTAATAAATATTTATCAAATTGAAGATTAATCCATCCAAAGACATATTAAACAACATAAATGTTCTCTTGCTAAGCAAAGGTCCAAAACATGCATACTCCATATCCAAGTTCAAAGTGTTCAAATTTTGAAGTTAACTAGGGCAAACTAAGTTTTCATGCAGATTAAATGAAAAGAGTGAACTACATAAATCTTTAATACATTTTCTAAACTCAAACAAAACATAAACACAACAAAACAAAACAAAATAACAGAATTTTGATTCATGAAAAAGAAAAATAAAGTTGAAGAAAAACTTCCTGAAAGGAGGCTACCCCCTCCTCAAGACTTTGCTGTCCGCAGCAACCAACAATCTACTGAAATGGAGGTGGTGGTGGAGGAAAACGTTGCCAAAAATGGTGAATAAAGTGCTCCATTCTCCTATTGCCTTCCCTTACTTCATCCCGGAGTGTATCCAATCTCCCTTGCATTTGATCAAGCCTCATTTGTTGAGCATCCATCCGGCTGCTTAATTGATTAAACGGTGCTTCCCATTCTGGTGTTGTAGGTGTTGGAATTTAACGGTTACATGCATCACATACATGAGCGGAATTTTAAAATTTTTTAACCATTAGATCTGATCTTGCCATGAATACACAATATAACTATATGAGAATAAGAAAAATCACCTTTGATTTTTGTTGAACAGTTGATTTTACTTCGCACCGGGTTGTCGCAAACCACAGTGTCCAAAATCGAACACCTCCAATGAGTAATCCACACTAGAGAAGGGTAAATTGAACCAACAACTTGGTGTTCAACTAGGGCTGGCCGAAATTCCCAAGAGCTAGCTTGGGAAGTGGCGCAAAAGGGAGAGAGAATAAGTGAAAGGACTTTCCTTTTGTTTTAATCACTTAACCCTAATTCTCATTAGTTGGCCTTTTATAGTTAGGTTAAAATTCCAACTCCTTAATGAGATTGGGCTCTTTAAAATTGCTGGAGAATTATTAATTGGGCTTCTGGAATTAATTATAATCATTTGGGCTTAATTAAATCCAAATTAAATCTTTTCATAAAAGACCATGCACAAAATCCACAAACTAGGCCCTTTGTGCATCTAATTGGATTTAAATACCCAAATGGATTCCAAATCCAACCAAATTAAATATGTGAGTTCCATAACACTTATGTAACATATATAAATTAATTTGGTCCAAGAAAAAGCCCTCTAAGCCCTTCTGTATGAAGTTGGCGTGTAGCCCTCTTCTGGAGGGCTTCCTCCAACTTCTTCATTCCTTTGGCCCTCTATAATTTCTCCAATGGTCCTATTAATTATTATATCAGTCCTATAACACTTATAGTAGTCTTATAACACTTATAAGACAATAATAATTAATCATGAAATACATTATTTCATTTAGGTCCAATTTACAGAACATTTCTCAAAAGTTCCGCGGACAATTTTATTTGATCATAATTAATTAAACTCTTTAATTAATTATTATCATATTCTCCTCTCTACCTTTATAATAATATCAAATATTATTATCCTTGTCATTTTACCATTTTACCCTTTTCTCTATATGTGTGTGACCTATTGGGTTCCTGTCCATGTTGGCAGTATAATATGTAATTGTGAGTTCTATTCAAAACTCACATGATTTAAACTCCTTTAAATCAATTTATCAATCTCTATTGATATTTTGATACATCATTATACAAGTCATGATTGGCCTCTAGCTAGGCATCATGACTACCCAAATGTCAGGAAAGTCATGTGGTTTGACTGTACCCTTCCATAGAAACAGTTACCGTGCAATTACTCCTTTCACCACTCTTATCTCAATTAGATTATGAGTATGGATTTCTGTCAACTCATATAAATCTAATTATGTATGTTCTATTAATTTAACCATTGTTCCTAAATGCCCTTCATGGATCTCCATCCATCTCGGCATATTACTCTGGCCAGAGATTCTCTGAACAAGGCAATTATAGAATCATGCGAGATAACTTCCCTTGTTAAATCTGGGATGGTGAATCCTTTGTCAATCACTCAACTATCTTCAAGTAGGTCATGATATACCCAATCTCCTAACTATGTTCACTCCCAGTTGGAAGTAATCAGTTATGGAGTCAAAGTATACCACTTGCTACTTAAGATAACTTTGGTGATCTCAAGTCTAAGGATACTTGCACAACCGCTATGAAGAGATTCCTCACTGACATAGATTTAATATCCATATGAGGATTCTCTTTGCAGGTCTCCAATGAACTTGTTCCTCTAACAAGCATCCACATGTTAGCTTTGATTATCATCCATAATCACAACTATGAGAACCATTGCTTGAACCATTCAAGAAGCATAACATGTGCTAGTCTGTCCGAATTAACAATGTCCTATCTTGTTAATTCTATGACTAGGGATATTTAGATATTAACACATTTGCATGCGATAGACATCTCACATCATGAACACCTTCATGATTGCCTTTGCACTGTGTTTATAATATCTAGGACTTCATTTATTAATTTAAGCTTTACAAACTCATGTATTCAAACACAGCATTAATAAATGAATGATGCCTTTTATTAAGAATATAAATTTCATACATATGAAAAACATCCCTATTACATGGGCTCTAGGGCATACTCTCTAACAATCTCCCACTTGCACTAGAGCCAATCACTCATATGTCTCAGACCCATGCTATTTATATGGTGATCATGCTTTATCTGGGAAAGTGCTTTAGTGAGGGGATCCGCCACATTGTCATCTGTGGGAACCCTTTCTATTTTCACATCATTTCTAGCTACTATTTCCCTTATGAGATGGTAGCGTCTGAGAACATGTTTGGATCGCTGATGAGACCGTGGTTCCTTCGCTTGCGCAATGGCTCCATTGTTGTCACAATATAAAGGAATCGGATCAACAATGCTAGGCACCACTCCTAGTTCGGTTATGAACTTTTTGATCCAGACTGCTTCTTTGGCTGCTTCTGAAGCAGCAATGTACTCAGCTTCTGTCGTGGAATCAGCAGTTGTTTCTTGTTTGGAACTTTTCCAACTAACTGCTCCTCCTCCCATTATGAACACATAACCAGATTGTGATTTACAATCATCTTTGTCAGATTGGAAGCTGGCATCTGTATACCCGTTTACTTCCAAACTGCCCTCTCCATATGCCAAGAATATATCCTTAGTCCTTCTCAAGTACTTAAGAATATTCTTGACAGCTGCCCAATGTTCCTCTCCAAAATTAGATTGGAATCTGCTTGTGACACTCAAAGCAAATGCTACATCTGGACGTGTACATAACATAGCATACATGATAGAACCAATTGCAGATGCATATGGTATTCTATTCATGCTCTCTCTATCCTCCAGTGTCTGTGGACACATAGACTTAGAAAGGTGTTTCCCATGCACCATGGGTATAAACCCTTTCTTAGAGAGATCCATATTGAACCTCTTCAATACTTTATCTATATATGTACTTTGAGAAAGACCTAGCAACCTATTGGATCTATCTCTATAGATCCTTATTCCCAGAATATAGGATGCTTCTCCAAGGTCTTTCATGGAGAATTGCTTGGATAACCATATTTTAACAGATTGGAGAAGAGAAATGTCATTTCCCATGATCAATATGTCATCTACATATAGAACTAGGAAGACAATTGCACTCCCACTGACCCTTTTATACACACAAGGTTCATCTTCATTCTGTGAGAAACCAAACTCTTTGATTATCTCATTGAATCGTATGTTCCAGCTCCTAGAGGCTTGCTTCAATCCATAAATGGATCTTTGAAGCTTGCATACCTTTTCGCCATTTCCAGATGTGAATCCTTCTGGTTGTGTCATATACACATCCTCGGTAAGATTTCCATTAAGGAAAGCTGTCTTCACATCCATCTGCCAAATCTCATAATCATAATGAGCTGCAATGGCTAAAAGTATTCTTATAGACTTAAGCATCGCTACAGGAGAAAAAGTTTCATCATAGTCAATACCTTCTTTTCGACGATAACCTTTTGCTACTAAGCGAGCTTTATAGGTAACTATATTACCATCCATGTCAGTCTTCTTTTTGAAGACCCATTTGCACCCTATGGGTTTTATCCCTTCAGGTGGTTGAGTTAAAGTCCATACTTTATTCTCATACATGGAGTCCATTTCGGACTGCATAGCCTTAAGCCATAAATCACGTTCTGAACTGTTCAAAACTTCTTGATAGCTTGTAGGCTCATTGTCCTCTACTATAGTTATGCCTCTATCCGAATCAATGTGAAATCCATATCTCACAGGGATAGAACGCATCCTAGTAGATCTTCTAGGATTTTGTGTATAATCAGGTTCAACTGTGATTTCATCATTATGAAATTCAGTTTCGGGTTCAATCGATTGATCATCTTCTATTTGTGGGTCTTGAACTTCACCAAGCTCAATTTTACTCCCACTGTCTTCTCGTAGGAGAAATTCTCTTTCCAAGAAGACAGCATGCCTTGAAACAAACACCTTTTGTTCTAAGGGATGATAGAAATAATATCCAAATGTTTCTTTTGGATATCCCACAAATAAACATTTGTCAGACTTAACATCCAGTTTGTCTGACATTGTCCTCTTCACATAAGTAGGACAACCCCATACTTTCATATGAGAAAGCGTGGGTTTCTTGTTATTCCACATCTCATATGGAGTAACATCAACCGATTTACTAGGAACTCTATTTAACACATAAACAGCAGTTTCTAGTGCATATCCCCAAAAGGACTTAGGCAAGTCCGCTCGGCTCATCATTGATCGAACCATATCTAATAGTGTTCGATTCCTCCTTTCGGATACACCATTGTGTTGTGGTGTATATGGAGGAGTCCATTGAGATAAAATCCCATTATCTCTAAGATAATCCTGAAACTCTTGACTTAAGTATTCTCCACCTCGATCTGATCTAAGTGTTTTAATACTTTTGCCAAGTTGTTTCTCTACTTCATTTCTGAATTCTTTGAACTTTTCAAATGCTTCAGACTTATATTTCATTAGATAGATGTATCCAAACCTGGAATAATCGTCTATGAAAGTAATGAAGTAGGAGTAACCTCCTCTAGCATGTGTAGTCATTGGACCACATACATCTGAATGTACTAAGTCCAAAACCATTTTAGCTCGTTCTCCTCTACCAATAAAGGGAGCTTTTGTCATTTTTCCCAATAAACAAGATTCGCATGTATCAAATGATTCATAATCAAATGATCCCAAATCACCTGACTTGTGTAACTTGGTCATGCGTTTTTCATTTATATGGCCTAAACGACAATGCCATAAGTATGAGGTATTCAGATTATCATATTTCATTCTCTTGGTATTCACATTATGTACTTCTTTATTTAAATCAAGAACAAATATACCATTCTCAATGATAGCTTTTGCATAAAACATATTGTTCTTAAAAATGTAACAACATTTGTCCTTCAAAGAAATATCATAATCGTTCATCAAACGACTGAAAGAAATAATACTTTTGGATAAGGCTGGAACGTAATAACAATTATTTAATTCCAGTACTAATCCACTAGGAAGAGGCAAATAGTAAGTCCCCACAACTGTTGTAGAGATATTCTGTCCAGTAGCTGACTGCAAACATATCTCTGCCTTTCCAACTATTCTAAAGCTTCTAAGCCCATGTAGATCATCACACAAATGTGATCCACATCCGGTATCTAATACCCAAGACTGTTTTGAAGCAATAGAATAAGTATTAATTTCAATCATATGAATACCTGAGGTAGAAGCATCAGCATGCTTTTTCTCCTTGAGAGAATATAGATAGGCCTTGCAGTTGCGCTTTCAATGACCATCTTTTCCACAATGGAAGCAAGTTCCTTTGGGATTCTCTTTCTTGGCAACCTTCTTCTTGGAAACCCCACCATCCTCTATCTCATATTGCTTCTGAAGCTTTGAGGACATAACACCCAGCATCAGACATGCTGCTACTTCACTATCCTCTATGTATTTTCGATAAGTGCCTTTGATCTCATCAATGGCATCATCTGATGGAAGTGGTGGAAGATCTTTATCCAAGACATAATGGATCTTTTCAGCTTTGAGAACAATTCTCACTTGCTTGATCCAGTTAGAATAGTTGCTGCCAACCAGTTTGTTATCCAAGATTGATCGTGTATTTGATGTGCTCATGATGATGACATAGATGTGAAAAAGAAAAGATATGAGAGTATGTTCATATATATGTATGCATTAATAAGGTCTTTAATTAATCCATTTACTCCCACTATTTTATTGCGAATTAATAGCCCTCACTATATAATCCGAGAAAACCCGATGGTTTTCTTAGTGGGCCAACATCCAATCCTTGATATGTAATTTGACCTTGACTGTGGTCAACAAGCCAAATTCCATACCCTTGAAAGGTAGGTATCTTTATACCAATTGTGTCTCTATACAACTATTGGATCATTAGGTTATCAACTCTTGATGCATGCATATCATATATGCATTCCCTAATCTTGCCTCTAGAACCATTAGCCTTGACTGTGGTCAACAAACTAATGGGCTAGCTAAGATGACCCATTTAATTCGATTTGAACATATTCGATATAATGTGAGCTTGACTGTGGTCAACAACCCACACTATAAAGAACTCTGGTTCTCCTCAAATTAATGGAAGGCTTATAAACCTTAGTATTTGTTTGAGGGTTTTAGTTAATTAAGTCTCATCATACATGGTTGGCATACATTGGTATGCATCCTATATCTATCACATAAATATAAGCATACAAATATGGTATAGTTATGGACTTCACTACATTGATTTCCCCGAGCCAAGAGGGAAATCAAAAGGTCACACCTAGGTAGTATGCATGATTCAAACAAGAAAATAATTACATTATCTTCAAGCTTGTTGGATCTCCATCCGGCCCATCTTGCTCCTTGATATTGGTCTCCATCTCTATTTCTAATTCTAATCTAAGTAATCTAATTACATATTACAATTTGAAATGAAATACAAACCAAAAACAAGTGGCCGGGACATGAAAGTCCTCATTGGGCCAAAACATGCATTATGCTCAATCACATTGGGCTTTGTCCATAACTAACCATCATGCCAATCATTCACCCTTATATGCCTTTCTAATGCATAAAGAAATGGATTACTAACTTTGTTTCAACCTTTGAAACTATATTTTGAGTTATTTTAATGATGTGATCAAATTAGGAAACTTTTTCCATTTTGGAAACTTTCATTTTAGGAAACCCTTTTGCATGAATGTGTTCTTGCCTTAATAATCAATCAAATTGATTATTAATTAATTATAAATTAATTATTTAATTAATTAATCATATTAAATAATTAAAAGAATCAATTTTGGGCTTAAAATAAGTGTAGGCCGAAACCCACAGAAGAAAAACCCTAAGTGTGTTCACACACAAACTAGTTTTGTGTCATTTGGACCATTTGGGCCTTTTGGAATGAGCCAAGCCCACTCCAGCCCTTAAAACCCATTAATAAACTTAATTAATGTTTATAATAGTTAATTTAAATCAGCTCCTTGGGCCTACCAAGTCATTTACTAATTTAAACCAAGTCCGTAAACATAATTAAGCCCATTAAGTGGTTTTAATGAATTAAAATTAATCAAATTAATTTAAGGCCCATTTTAATTAATCCAATTAATTAAAAACACTTTAATATATCATATATATCATATTTAGAAGATCAAAAGTCGTTCTAACCAAGAACACATCAAGAACACCAATTTATCGAACTTTTCGACAAAACTAGTTTTCATGCAAAACTTGTTCGATTTTAATTCCGTTCGATCCTACGGCTTAATATCACATATTAAACACATAAAATATCATTTAAATGATTTTTAAATGGATCCATAAGAAATTAAATTAGAACAGCCCCTACATTACCTAGGGTTTCACGCCAAACCCTAATGGGTTTCACGCAAAACCCTAGTCACTTTTCTTCAAAAGTTCCGTTTTTGTTTCCGTCAAATTTATTTGATCACACATACAACCAGAAATCAATATTTCTCATTCATGAACAATCAAATCTAATATTTTAAAGTTCATGAAATAAATAACTCAAAACAAAACAAAACTTATTCCACAGAAAATATAGAATTGTGTATCCATGGCAAAACCTGTCTCTGATACCATGTTGGAATTTAACGGTTACATGCATCACATACATGAGCGGAATTTTAAAATTTTTTAACCATTAGATCTGATCTTGCCATGAATACACAATATAACTATATGAGAATAAGAAAAATCACCTTTGATTTTTGTTGAACAGTTGATTTTACTTCGCACCGGGTTGTCGCAAACCACAGTGTCCAAAATCGAACACCTCCAATGAGTAATCCACACTAGAGAAGGGTAAATTGAACCAACAACTTGGTGTTCAACTAGGGCTGGCCGAAATTCCCAAGAGCTAGCTTGGGAAGTGGCGCAAAAGGGAGAGAGAATAAGTGAAAGGACTTTCCTTTTGTTTTAATCACTTAACCCTAATTCTCATTAGTTGGCCTTTTATAGTTAGGTTAAAATTCCAACTCCTTAATGAGATTGGGCTCTTTAAAATTGCTGGAGAATTATTAATTGGGCTTCTGGAATTAATTATAATCATTTGGGCTTAATTAAATCCAAATTAAATCTTTTCATAAAAGACCATGCACAAAATCCACAAACTAGGCCCTTTGTGCATCTAATTGGATTTAAATACCCAAATGGATTCCAAATCCAACCAAATTAAATATGTGAGTTCCATAACACTTATGTAACATATATAAATTAATTTGGTCCAAGAAAAAGCCCTCTAAGCCCTTCTGTATGAAGTTGGCGTGTAGCCCTCTTCTGGAGGGCTTCCTCCAACTTCTTCATTCCTTTGGCCCTCTATAATTTCTCCAATGGTCCTATTAATTATTATATCAGTCCTATAACACTTATAGTAGTCTTATAACACTTATAAGACAATAATAATTAATCATGAAATACATTATTTCATTTAGGTCCAATTTACAGAACATTTCTCAAAAGTTCCGCGGACAATTTTATTTGATCATAATTAATTAAACTCTTTAATTAATTATTATCATATTCTCCTCTCTACCTTTATAATAATATCAAATATTATTATCCTTGTCATTTTACCATTTTACCCTTTTCTCTATATGTGTGTGACCTATTGGGTTCCTGTCCATGTTGGCAGTATAATATGTAATTGTGAGTTCTATTCAAAACTCACATGATTTAAACTCCTTTAAATCAATTTATCAATCTCTATTGATATTTTGATACATCATTATACAAGTCATGATTGGCCTCTAGCTAGGCATCATGACTACCCAAATGTCAGGAAAGTCATGTGGTTTGACTGTACCCTTCCATAGAAACAGTTACCGTGCAATTACTCCTTTCACCACTCTTATCTCAATTAGATTATGAGTATGGATTTCTGTCAACTCATATAAATCTAATTATGTATGTTCTATTAATTTAACCATTGTTCCTAAATGCCCTTCATGGATCTCCATCCATCTCGGCATATTACTCTGGCCAGAGATTCTCTGAACAAGGCAATTATAGAATCATGCGAGATAACTTCCCTTGTTAAATCTGGGATGGTGAATCCTTTGTCAATCACTCAACTATCTTCAAGTAGGTCATGATATACCCAATCTCCTAACTATGTTCACTCCCAGTTGGAAGTAATCAGTTATGGAGTCAAAGTATACCACTTGCTACTTAAGATAACTTTGGTGATCTCAAGTCTAAGGATACTTGCACAACCGCTATGAAGAGATTCCTCACTGACATAGATTTAATATCCATATGAGGATTCTCTTTGCAGGTCTCCAATGAACTTGTTCCTCTAACAAGCATCCACATGTTAGCTTTGATTATCATCCATAATCACAACTATGAGAACCATTGCTTGAACCATTCAAGAAGCATAACATGTGCTAGTCTGTCCGAATTAACAATGTCCTATCTTGTTAATTCTATGACTAGGGATATTTAGATATTAACACATTTGCATGCGATAGACATCTCACATCATGAACACCTTCATGATTGCCTTTGCACTGTGTTTATAATATCTAGGACTTCATTTATTAATTTAAGATTTACAAACTCATGTATTCAAACACAGCATTAATAAATGAATGATGCCTTTTATTAAGAATATAAATTTCATACATATGAAAAACATCCCTATTACATGGGCTCTAGGGCATACTCTCTAACAGTAGGCTCATTAATTGGGGAAGGTACTGCTGTAGCAATATGTTCCTCATTTGGTTCCTCTTGCTGCTCCTCTTCCTGCTCCTCTTGCTGCTCCTCAAATCCAATATTATTCTCTCTTAAATACTCTTCTCGTGTTGCCCAATGTCCTCGGGGTCTAGGTATCAAAATCTTCATCCTTTTCAACATTCTATTATCAATGCAAGGCAAATCTCCTGGGAGTGGCTCGCTATAAATTGGATGTTTAACTGCATCTGCCAAAACTGTAGCTACCCATCCTATAGAAATATTATCAATGTTACCCGGTAGTTTTTGCAAATCCTTAATTCGACTAGCTATAATGCCGGCTCCATTAATTGCAACGCCATCCATCATACATCTTAAGACCATTGCTTGAGAAACACTAATAGTACTGGCATTCTTTAAGTTGTTATACATAGTTTTTGCCAAAAACCGATGAATTATTCTCAAAGCATGAGTTCTTAGAGCATGTACCTTGCATTGACCTCCTACCCAAGGCTCATTTAATTCAAGATCTTTAATTCTCTCCCAATTTTCCGCAGGTGAAGCATTTTCCAATTCCCAGGGAGCAGTTGGCACAAAGCCTAAGATTTCAGAAAATTGAGTAAAGGACAAAGAATATCCTTTCTTACCTAGCTTAAAACCAACTGTACCCTCCGAATCATCTCGTCTGAAATAACATTCAAAAGAATACAGAAGATCTCTAGCCAATTCTGGGTACACCTTTGGTTTCTTTTTTATGAATTCCCCCCAGCCAATGTTTTGAAGCAATGGTTCGATTTCATAATCCCACAAATTACCAGCTGGGATATTGAGAAACAAATGACTTAAGTAGGCGGGCTGCACATATTTGCACTTGCTGAAATAATCAAATTTGTTAACCTTTGCCCGGTCTACATGTGATGGAATTTGTACCCCAGAGGAACTAGCGACATCAGGGTGTTTAGTCCTTCGAGGTGCCACTACAATCAAAGAAAACACAATGTAAGTATTAATCACCAAATAAACTGCTCATAAGTATATGAATATGTATGATGCATTAGTTGGATAAAGTGAAAATGTAATAGCATATGTCATGCAAAATACAAAGATCATAAACAAATAAACAACTCTTTCACATGCAAACTAAAAATATGCCAATCAAAGAGTGGAGTTTAAAGTTTTTTTAGTAAAAGAAAACTCATGGAAGCATTTTATCGAACACGTTGCGAGCATAAATTTGAGCATGAATTTCAACAGCATAACCAAGTGTGTTTATTATCCAATTATATATTAACCATCTATTACATGCACTCAACAATCATAATTATCCAAATAAGCAAAAACAGTAAACATGCACACAAAATGAGAAGTGCAGATTAACCCAAAAACTAAATATTTGTGGACTATATTTGCATAAAACACTACCAATGATGATAAACAACTAGTAATTATGGAAGAGAGAAAGGAAATACTTACTTGAGAATGAGAAGGACACCACAATTTGCAATACAATGTGAGAGGTGCAAAAACCCTAAATTGATGATGAAAATGTGGAGAAGGAAAAACTTAAGTGTAAGAGAGAGTGGAAGATGCAAGAGAAATCAGATGGAGGTGGTGATGAGTGAAAATCCCGTGGTCACGAGTTGATTGTGTGATTGTGAGGCGTGGGCACGGAGAAAGTGAATATGAAAATAAAAAGAAGAAATGAGGAAACCGTGAGTTTTATAAGGGGAGGGGACGTGGTCACGTGAATCTTAGTGAAGATAAACACGTGGTCACGTGTGGGAATCCTAAAATGGCCATGTGAACAATTGCGTGGCCACGTGATTTCTTGGGTAAGAACACACGTGGTCACGTGTGGGGAAACAAACTTGGACAGTGAGCTAAGACGTGGCCACGTGAAATTTTATGAAGACAGACCCGTGGTCATGTGTGGGCATATGCTATGTGATGTGTGGCCATGTAAATTAAATCAACGTTCCAGTGCATCAAGGCGTGGCCACGTGATTTCTTGTGTAAGAACACACGTGGTCACGTGTATAAATGGAGTTTCTCCTTTCTCTAACCCGTGGCCACGTGGATTCTCCTTGAGAGACCACACGTGGTCACGTGAATGACCAATTTCCATCATTTTTGCCCACTGCCCGGGTATATGTCTATGTTTGAATCCTACAATAATTTGTTCCCATATGTCTCTTAAAAACCTGATTTTTCTTATTTCTTTCATGAATCAAACACACAAACATACAAGCATGCATAAATCAAACATTTAAACACACAAACATGCAGAAATCAAATGCTTAAACACACAATCATGCAGAAATCACAAATACTGACTGAAAGCAAACAAAGATGAAGTTCTGAGTTTTTGGAGTCTCCAGCTAGACTCGCCAAACCGATTTTTAAGTATCTTTAAAGACCATGGTTGCTTCAGCAACCTCTTGTTGTCCGATTTGGTATGCTTTAAGACGATGACCATTGACTTGAAATTCACGTCCATCTTTTAAATTCTTGATTGTTACTACCCCGAGATGATTGCTTGCTATTACTTGATATGGTCCAAGCCACTTTGATTTGAGTTTCCCTGGAAACAAATGAAGACGGCTATTATAAAGAAGCACTAACATTCCTGGAACAAATTCTTTTACCCTTAAATGCTTGTCATGCCATCTTTTTGTCTTTTCTTTGTAAAGTGCAGCATTATTATATGACCATTGTCGAATTTCATCAAGTTCATTGAGCTGAAATTTCCTTCTTTCTCCTGCATCACTTAAATCAAAGTTAAGAAATTTAGTAGCCCAATATGCTTTATGTTCTAATTCGACTGGAAGGTGACATGCTTTACCAAAAACAAGTCTAAAGGGAGACATACCTATAGGGGTTTTGAAAGCAGTTCGATAAGCCCATAAAGCCTCATCTAACTTAAGAGACCAATCTTTTCTAGAGTTATTGACTGTTTTTTCCAAGATTGATTTCAATTCCCTATTAGATATTTCTACT
This sequence comes from Excoecaria agallocha, assembly GCA_037975025.1. Classification (NCBI taxonomy): domain Eukaryota; kingdom Viridiplantae; phylum Streptophyta; class Magnoliopsida; order Malpighiales; family Euphorbiaceae; genus Excoecaria; species Excoecaria agallocha. Next base: position 35,485,620 of record CM075815.1, on the reverse strand, counting down.
TGTCCATTTGCTTGAGGGTGATATGGGGTTGTGATCTTGTGTTTAACATCAAATTTCTTCAGCAAGGCCTTAAATTGATGGTTGACAAAGTGTTTGCCTCCATCACTTATAATAGCTCTAGGTGCCCCGAATCTAGTGAAAATATTCTTACGAATGAATTCCAGCACAATTTTTGCATCACAAGTCCTAGTAGCTATTGCCTCTACCCATTTACTTACATAGTCCACTGCTACCAAGATATACTCATACCCAAATGAGTTAGGAAAGGGACCCATAAAATCGATGCCCCAAACATCAAATATTTCTACTTCTATCACATTGTTCATAGGCATCTCATCTCTTTTGGATATATTTCCTACTCTTTGACATTTATCACAAGTGGCTATGAAAGTTTTGACATCCTCGAACAAAGTAGGCCAGAAAAAACCTGATTGCAGTATCTTTTGAACCGTTCTATTTGGTCCATGATGACCTCCAACTTCTCCCCCATGGCATTGATGCATGATAGCTCTTTGTTCCGATTCCGGTACACACCTTCTCAATACTTGATCCGGACATATCTTGACAAGGTATGGATCATCCCAAAGGTAATGCTTGGCATCCGCTATGAGCTTTTTCCTCTGTTGCCAAGTAAAATCCTTAGGTAGATAGCCACCTGCAAGAAAATTGGCTATATTAGCGTACCATGGAACTGAATTTTCATAAGTAAAACAAGCACAAATGTGTTCATCAGGAAATAGGTCAGAAATTTCTCCCTTTTCGATGCCAGCATGATCTAATCTAGAGAGATGATCAGCTACAAAATTTTTTGCTCCTTTTTTATCTTTTATCTCAACATCAAACTCTTGAAGTAATAACACCCATTGGATAAGTCTTGGTTTGGAATCCTTCTTGGCAAAAAGGTGTCTCAATGCAGCATGATCCGACCAAACTGTAATTTTAGATCCCAAAAGATAAGATCGGAATTTCTCAAATGAAAAGACGATTGCCAAGAGTTCCTTTTCCGTAGTGGTGTAATTTACTTGGGCTCCAGTGAGTGTGTGGCTTGCATAGTAAATGGTGTAGAAAATCTTCTCCTTTCGCTGTCCTGAAACCACTCCAACTGTATAATCACTTGCATCACACATGATTTCAAACGGTAAGCTCCAATCGGGTGATGCAATGACCGGTGCACTCACTAATTTTTGCTTCAATAGGTTAAAAGCCTGCAAACACTCAGCATTAAAGTTAAATGCAGCATCTTTAAGCAATAAATTAGAGAGAGGCTTAGCAATTTTTGAGAAATCCTTAATAAATCGACGGTAAAATCCAGCATGACCAAGGAAACTCCTAATGCCTTTTATATTAGTTGGTGGAGGTAGTTTTTCTATCACGTCAACTTTTGCTTTATCAACCTCAATGCCCTTTTCAGAAATTTTATGTCCTAAAACAATGCCCTCTCTAACCATGAAATGACATTTTTCCCAATTTAGCACAAGGTTAGTTTCTTGACATCTCTTTAAAACCAATGCTAGATTACGCAAACAAGACTCAAAATCATGCCCATAAATAGTGAAATCATCCATAAAAACTTCCATAAATTTTTCAATGAAATCATGAAATATGGCCATCATGCATCGTTGAAATGTGGCGGGTGCATTACAAAGACCAAAAGGCATTCTCCTATATGCAAATGTTCCATATGGACATGTAAACGTGGTCTTTTCTTGATCTTCCGGGGCTATAGGTATTTGCATGTACCCCGAATATCCATTTAGGAAACAATAAAATTTATTTTCTGCCAATCTTTCTAGCATTTGATCAATAAAGGGCAATGGGAAATGATCTTTTCTAGTGGCCTTATTTAATCTTTTATAATCAATGCATACTCTCCATCCCGTTACTGTGCGTGTAGGAATTATTTCATTATTTTCATTTGTTACTACAGTCATTCCTCCCTTTTTAGGCACACATTGAATAGGACTAACCCAACTACTATCAGAGATAGGGTAGATAATACCTGCATCAAGTAGTTTCAATACCTCTTTCTTTACTACCTCTTGCATAGTTGGGTTGAGCCTTCTTTGAGGTTGTACTACTGGCTTAAAATTTTCCTCCATGGGTATGCGATGCGTACAATAGCTTGGGCTAATTCCTTTTAAATCGGATGTTGCCCAACCTATTGCTCCTTTATGTTTTTTTAGCACTCCAATGAGCATTTCTTCTTCCAAATCTGTCAAAAAAGATGAAATAATGACCGGATTAGCATTATCACTGAAAAACACATATTTCAAATGAGATGGAAGTGTTTTAAGTTCAGGGTCTCCCTTAGGAGGGGATGGTTCATCCTCCTCTTCCTTATCCTTACTGTGCTCTTGTTCCAAAATTTGTATCAATTGCTTCTCCTTTGTGTCTAACTCATCCATTCTTTTTGGATGCATTAAGCAATTTTGAAGCTTGTCCTTGAGAATGATTTCCTCTTGCTTTGCGTTGGCACATTCTTGAACCTCATCAATAAAGTAGATAGATTCTTCAAAATCATATGAAGGGTGTTTTAAAATTTTATTAACATTAAAAATCATTTCCTCCTCATTAAATCTTAAAGTAACTGTTTGTCCATGGACATCAATTAAAGCTCTTGCTGTGTTCAAGAATGGCCTCCCCATAATTAAAGGCACTTTTATATCCTCTTCCATGTCCATCACCACAAAATCTACTGGAAATATAAAATTCCCTACTTTAACTAACAAGTCTTCAATGATTCCCTTTGGTTTTTTTACCGATCTATCCGCCAATTGAAGCGTCATTCGGGTTTCCTTCAAATCACCTAGATTCAATTTCCTGCAAATTGAATAAGGCATTAGATTAATACTAGCACCCAAATCGCATAAAGCATTACCAACAAAATTTCCCCCTAGTTCACAAGGCAATGTAAAACTACCTGGATCTTCCAATTTTTCGGGAATTTTGTTAGTAAATATAGCACTACAATTACCGGATAATTGAATCGTTCCTATGCCTTCTAGCTTTTTCTTATTAGTGCACAACTCTTTCATGAATTTAGCGTATTAAGGCATGTGTAGCAAAGCTTCAGCAAATGGCAAATTTATATGCAGCTTTTTAAACATGTCTAAAAATCGACTTAATTGCTCATTTTGTTTCTCTTTCCTAGCTAGAACAGGAAAAGGTAATTGAGACTCATCAAGAACAGTGGAAACAAGTTTTTCTTTACCTTTACCCTTCTCGACCTTAGGAGGCACTTCTTCACTACTTTTAGAATTAGAAATACTTACCTTCGTTGTCGGTTCCACCTTTTTAGAAGCATTCTTACCAAATTCAGTTTCCTCTAGTTCCTTCCCACTCCTTAAAGTGATTGCTTTGGCTTCTTCCTTTGGATTTCGGTCAACATTTGATGGAAATGTTCCTTGAGTTCGGTTTGACAAAGAAGAAGCAAGCTGTCCCATTTGGTTCTCTAAGTTCCTAATGGATGCCTCTTGATTTCTCATCCAAATATCTTGTGCTTTCCATCTAGCATCTTGACTAGCTAAGATGGAATTTTGGGAAGCCATGAAATTTGCAATCATCTCCTCAATGTTGGATTTCTTATCTTGTGGAGGGGGAGGTTGAGTTTTTTGAAAACCCGGTGGTTGGTGGTATGCTTGAGATGGGTATTGGTTAGGGTAGTGTGGTGGAGCTTGGTTTTGGTATGGGATGTGATTATTGGACGTAGGGTTATGATTAAATGGGGGTCTCGGGTTTGGATTAGAAGAAGTAGTACCTTGGTTACCTTCTCTCCATGAGAAATTTGGATGGCTTCTCCATCCCGGATTGTATGTGTTGCTATATGGATTCAAGGCATTCACTTCTTCCACCATATTTTCAGCATTCTTCATCCCCAAAGGTCCTGAAATCCCTGCATAAGAATCAACTTCATGAGACAACATAGAGACATTTTTAGATTTAAGCTCATTAATTTCTTTTAAATGTCTTTTTTCCATTAATTCCAATTGAGCTTTTAACATGGCAATTTCATCAACATTATGAACTCCCTGTTTCTTTTGAGTTGCTCTAGAGCTTGCCCATTGAGCATCATTGGTGGCCATCTCATCAAGGAGTAGAAATGCGTAATTTGATTCATGAAGCTTCCATTGGAGGCTGCATCTAGCAAAGATCTTGTTGATGGATGAGCACCTGCATAAAAAATATGCATCAATTGAAAAATAGGAACTTCATGATGAGGACAACTTTTCAAGAGTCTTCTAAATCTTTCCCAAGCTTCATGGAATGGTTCCTCATAAAACTGCTGAAAATCGCTAATTTGTTTCCTAATGAGGGCGGTCTTAGTAGGTGGGAAAAACTTGCAAAGAAATTTCTCTTGCATTTGTTGCCAAGAATGGATGGATTGATTTGGTAGCATTTGAAGCCAATCCCTAGCTTTTCCTATAAGGGTGAATGGGAAGAGTTTCAACCTAATTGCATCAGTTGATACATTAGGAATTTGCACAGTGTCACTCACTTCTAAGAACATATCCAAATGTTGTGCTGGATCCTCTATATCTGAACCCGAAAATTGGTTTCTTTGTACCATAGTGATGGTAGCGGGTTTAATCTCAAAGGGTTGGTGATGAGGAATTCTAATGGTTCTATGTTCTTCATTCCACCTAGGGATAGCATAATCCCTTATGGTTCTAGGTCTATACCCATTCCCGGGAGCTTGGGGTGGTGCATTTTGCTCTTCAATCCTAGGTGGTGGATCATTCATAAGCTGCTCAATTTCTGGATCGTTCATATTGTCTCTTAGCCTTCTAATCCTATGGAATGTCCTCTCAATTTCAGGGTCTAATGGCAAGATGGGGTTGTCTCTAACCATAAACCACTTAGTTAATCAAAAAGAAAATAAGAAATTAGATGAAGAAGAGAAGAAAACACACAAGAATTTCTTTTAAAATCAAATTAAACAAACAAACGCAATGTACTATCCCCGGCAACGGCGCCAAAAACTTGACCGGTGTCTAGCAAGTGTACTAGATCGGCTAGTAATATAGGGAAATAGAATTAAGACCCAAAATATCGAACCCAAGGGAAAACTTGTGCTTGTGTGCTAATTCAATTTTAAAACCAATTTCTGTGTGTAAAGAGAGAAAAGAAATCCCAAATTTTGATGTTTTGAAGAATAAAAAAAAACCAAATCCAAAATAAAACAATTAAAGTAAACAATAATTAAGAAAACTCTATTGAAAACAAGTAATTTAAATGAGGTAAAAATCAATGATAAAAACAACTTCCACTAAAGGACTATCCACCTTAACCAATATTGATATGACTTAATAAACATAAAACATACAAGTGATTATGGAAAATTCAGTTTAATAAACCCAGATAACTTTCTCAAGATTATCACTCTAAATATTGAACTCACTTATTCAGAACAATTCAATACTTAGCAGAAAATTATGAATTAATCTCCTAGATGTCTATTAAAACCTTTCTCAAGAGCTTTAACTTCCAATTATTCTTGATTACTCCCTTCTTAATCTCAATTTACTCAATTTAACACATAATCATAACTTACTTAGATTATAACATGCATTAATCCAACCAAACTAACTTAAGAACATACAAATCATTAATCAACTTAACTCAACTATTTAACCGATGTTTAGTCACGTAAATAATCAAATTAAGATTGAATAAAGACAAGAATTTGCTTAAGAACCAAGAAATAATCAAACTTATAATTAAATTGAAGTACAAACTTAAGTCATAACAATATGAGTCAAGGATTCAAGTATCCTTCAGCAAAAGTTAAAGAAAACTACTCAAAAGACATAGCTAAGACTAAAAACAAAAGCTTGAATAGAAACTGAAAATAAAGGAAGACGTTAAAGTAATCTAAGAACAACAAATTGAAAAACTAAGGATCGATCTCCACCTTCTTCTGTGTTTTGAGCTCCTATTTATAGGCAAAAACGTGGTAGAATTCTTCTTAAATTGCAGAATCAAGATAGGAAAGGAAGTCTGCTCAAAACAGAAAGTCTGACGAATCCTTCGCGTGATGGGAGAGCGAAAGCACGTGGCCACGCATCCTTTTGCATTGAGGAACACGTGGTCACGTGTACTTTATAGTCTTCCTCACACGTGGCCACGTGTGAGTTTTGCCTTGGGTCACACGTGGTCACGTGTCTTGCTTCCTTCTTCACTTAATTCTTCACGTGGCCACTTACTCTTTAACTCAATTTTCTTCATTTCTTCTTCACATGGCCACGTTCATTCATAAATACTCCTTCACGTGGTCACGTGTAAATTCCTTCAACATCTTCACGTGGTCACGGCTCCATCCTCTGGACTAAGAGCTACTTTTCTCGCTTAAACTTCCAATATTTATGCTTTTGCCCCAAAACTTTGCACTTTTCACACTTTTAGCCCTTTTCCATCATTTTAGCCCTGAAAATCATGCAAAACACAGAATTAACTCTAAAAATATAAATATTAACAAAATAACTATAATTTAATCCAAATAAAACCAAAATAACTAAATAAAATAATTAAAAACATATTAAAAACTACATATAATTCACACTTATCAAGCACAATTGAAACTTTCACAAGATATGGCCCAAATTCTATAAAGGATGAATGTTCCTAAAGCTGAGATATCTAAAATTAGGAAGCATGGTGGAGAGGAATTTTTGGACACTAATCTAAAATCGTGGGAAGAAGTTGAATTTTGGTTGGAAAGGCTAGAGAGAATCTTTGATGAAATTCAGTACCCAGTAAATCATAAAATGTGTTATGTTGTGTCCTTACTATAAAGAGCAGCTTATGACTGGTGGAAATTAGTACTGAAGCAAAATCAGTTAACAGATCCCCTCATATGGGAATTTTTCAAAGTTGAATTCAGAAAGAAATATGTTATTGAGGCATATAAAGAAGAGAAGTTAAGCCAGTTCTTGAATTTGAGATAGAGACCCATAACTGTGGCTAAGTACAAGAAGGAATTCAGTCATCTATGTAAATATGTTCCTAACTCGATGTTGACAAGAACTTTTAAGTGTAGATAGTTTGAAGATGGCTTGAATGATTGGATTAGAGAATAGTTGATTAGACCTACATCCTTGCAATTGGTGGATTTCCATCAACTTATTTTAGAAGCCATAAAGGTTGAAAAGAATGAAGTAGCTAAAGGAGAAAAAGAACAGAAAAAGTGGTTCTAGAGGTAGATCTTCCACTAGTAAGAGGGTTAGAGGAGCTCAGAGGAATTCAATAGTTGATTCTAAATGCAGTTCTGCAAAAAGGGATAAAGACAAGACTCATCTAGAGTGTCTAAATCAGGTAGAGAACCTTCAGGGAGACAAAGTGGGGGTCAGCCACCAGAATGTCCCCATTGTTCTAGGTAGCACTACGATAATTGCAGAAAATTGCTAGGAGCATGTTTCAGATGTGGTAGCATTGACCACTTAATAGCAAATTATCCATCAAAGTGGGAGTATGGTTTTGGACAGTAGGGTAGCAAGGAAGCTTCTAATACATCCAAATCTAGTAGAGTCAAAGGTAGAAGGCATGGTAGATCAAATCATAATGGATCCCATTCCAAGAATATATCTGAATCAATTGGTTGACCCATATATCTAAAAATTGCAATGAAAGCTTGAAAGGATCATAATGCTCCAAACGTTATAGCTAGTGTTTTCTCTTTCTTTGATATTCATGCACTCATTGATCCTGGTTCTACTCATTCTTATATTTGTATTAGGGATATAGGTAGAAATAAGTCAACCGCTCATGAACTAGAATATGATATTTGTATAACCAACCCATTGGGGCATATTTTTTGTTTTAACATAGTTTATAAAAAATGTCCCATTATGATCCAAGGGAAGGAATTTTTAGCTAATCTCATTGAATTGCCATTTCGAGAGTTTGATGTGATTTTAGGCATGGATTAGCTATCGAAGCATTATAAAGTAGTCAATTATAGGGCTAAGACATTAACACTCAGAGATACCGATGGTGAATAAGTAATGGTACAAGGTATTTAAACTAAACCTTTAGCTAATGTGATATCAGCTATCCAAGCCAAGCGATTTCTGAGAAAAAGATGTGAAGCATCTTTAGCCTTGGTACTTGATTCAAAAAGGAAAAAGGTTAGGCTTCAAGATATCCCTATTATAAATGAGTTTCCTGATGTATTTCCAGTCTTCCACTTGAAAGAGATGTGGAGTTGTCTATAAAAGTTCTACTGAGTATAACTCCTATTTTTAAGGCACCGTACAGAATGGCCCTAATAGAATTAAAGGAGTTAAAGGTTCAGTTATTGGAATTGCTTGACAAAGGCTTTATTAGGCCTAGTTTATCTCCTTGGTATGCACTAATTTTATTTGTAAAGAGGAAAGATGGGTCTATGAGAATGTGTATAGACTATTGATAGCTAAATAGAATGATAGTGAAGAATTAGTACCCATTGCCAAGAATTAAAGGCTTGTTTGATTAGTTGAAAGGTGTCAGAGTATTTCCAAGATTGACTTGCGATTAGGGTACTATCAAATTTGGGTAAAGGATGGGGATATTCCCAAAACTTCATTTAGAACTCAATATGGTCATTACAAATTCCTAGTAATTCTATTTGGGTTAACAAATGTACCAGCTACTTTCATGGACCTTATGAATAGGGTATTTAGACCTTGCTTAGACCACTTTGTGGTTGTGTCCATAGATGACGTATTGGTCTATTCAAGAAATGAAGTAGAGCATGCTAAACATTTGAGAAGTGTGTTGCAAACTTTGATGAGAATCGATTGTTTGCTAAATTGAGCAAGTGCAATTTTTGGCTTAAGGAAGTCTCTTTCCTTGGGCATATAGTGTCTTCTGAAGACATTAGAGTGGATCTAACCAAAATTGAGGCTATTATGAATTAGAGATCGCCTCAAAATGTGGTAGAAGTGAGAAGTTTTCTAGGTTTAGTAGGATATTATCATCGCTTTGTGAAAGGCTTTTCAGTTATTGCTTCACCACTCACTAAATTGTTGGGAAAGGGTATCAAATTTGAGTGGATTGATCGATGTCAGGCAAGCTTTGACCAATTAAAGAAGATGTTAGCAGAGGTTTTGACTTTAACTTAGCCGATTTTAGGAAAAGAGTATGCCATGTACAATGATGCTTCTAGAGTTGGTTTGGGTTGCGTGTTAATGCAAAATGGTAAGGTAGTGGCTTATGCATATAGATAATTAAAATCGCATGAGCAAAATTACCCAACCCATGACTTATTATTGGCTATAGTAGTGTTTGCTTTAAAGATTTAGTGGCATTATTTGTATGGGGAAAGATGCAAAATCTATATGGATCATAAGAGTCTCAAGTATTTGTTTACTCAAAAGGAACTCAACTTGAGACAACAAAGATGGTTAGAGTTATTTAAGGATTATTACTGTATAGTAGATTACCACCTAGGTAAAGCTAATGTTGCAGCTGATTTTTTAAGTCATACGACGATGGCAGCTATGATGTTAAAAAAGGGTAGATGGAAATTTTCATCGGATGGTGCTTTGATAGTTCAATTGAAGGCTATACCTTATGTAAGACAGGAAATGTTAGATGCACAGAGAAACAATGGAAAGTTACAGCAAATTGTACAATCATTATACGGACATAATTTTATGTACTTAGTATAAGAAGATGGAAGTGTGTATTTCCAAAACAGGTTATATGTTCCTGATGATGGGGAATTAAAAAGAATGTTGTTGTATAAAGCTCACAATACAGTGTTCACTATGCAACCTAGTGGGAATAAGATGTATTAGGATTTGAAACAATTCTGTTGGTGGCCTGGTATGAAGAACGATATAGTGGATTATGTTTCGAAGTGTTTAACTTGTCAATAAGTGAAAGCAGAACACTAGTTTGCCTCGAGATTATTAAATCCCATTCTAATGCCATAATGGAAATGGGAAGACATTACCATGGATTTTGTGATAGGTTTTCCTTTTGCACAGAGGAAGCATGATGCAATATGGGTTATAGTGGATAAGTTGACTAAAGCAACCCATTTCTTACTGATTCAAACAGATTATCGTATGGATAAGTTAGTAAAACTCTATGTAAATGAGACTGTTTGATTACATGTTATATTGATGTCTATAATTTCTCATAGAGATCTAAGGTTTATCTCTAGATTCTGGCAAAGTCTATAGAAACCATTGGGAACATAACATTGTTACAGTACAACTTTCTATCCTCAAACAGATGGACAATCTGAGAGGGTTATCCACGTCTTAGAGGATATGTTAAGAGGTAATATCTTGGATTTCACAGGATGTTGGGATAGATATTTGGCTTTAATGGAATTTGATTATAGTAACAGTCATTAAAGAAGTATTGGTATGGCACCATATAATGCTTTGTATGGTAAGAAATGTAAAACTCCAATTTGTTGGACTGATTTATCTGAACGCATAATGATTAGTCCTAACCTTGTTAAGGACATAGAGGAAAAGGTATAGGTTATTAAGTAGAGATTAAAAGAAGCTTATGATTGATAAAAGTCTTATGTGAAATTAGAAAGAAAAGATATTGAGTATTAAGTTGGTGAGAAAGTATTTCTAAAAGTGTCCTTTTGGAGAAAAGTATTGAGATTTAGGAAGAAAGGTATATTGAGCCTGAGGTATATTGGTCCAAATGAAATACTTCAAAGAGTTAGACTAGTAGCATACAAATTGGCTCTTCCTATGGAATTAGCAAAATTAAATGATGTGTTCTATGTGTTGATGCTTTAAAGATACCTTTCGGATGAATCCTAGGTGTTACGAGTATAAGATATTTAGGTTCAACCAAACTTATGATGAAGAACTAAAAGAGATTTTGGTTAAGGAAATAAGATAATTGAGGAATAAGTAGATTCCTCTTATCAAAGTGCTTTAGCAACATCATGGGATATATGAAGTAAATTGCAAACTGGAGGCAATCATGAAAGAGTAATACCCTCAATTGTTTAAAACATGTGTGAATTTTGAGGACAAAATTCTTTAAGGAGGAGAGAATTATAAGGCCCCAACTTTGACTATAGTAGGAAATACATGATTAAAATGGTATTATATTTGATTAAAGTTTAATTAAAAATTTGAAATTCAGATTAGGGTCAAAAAGGGGCAAAGCGGTAATTTTAATATATGTTATGTGAATGAATGATTTAATATGTTAGTGTTAAGGATGTAATTTAAAAAAAATGATTTTTTTTCTCTCCACACAAAGTGACAGCTGCCACTCTAATTTAGTATGCTTCATTAGGGTTTAAACTATGCATATCACTATATATATAGTTGACCTAACCCTAATTTATAGAGATAAAATTTTAGGCCTATATTTCTTATTAAAATAAGAAATATTTTTTCTTATTTAAAATTAGAATTATAATATTAATCTTAATTAATTTTTTTATATTTATTTTGAATTTTAATTTGTCATGAAATAAAATTTGAAATGCCCAAATTAACGCTTAGTCCATTCATTATATTCTATATGTGTGACCCAATAGGTTCATTATCTGGTAGTGGGCCCCATTCCCATCATAGGCCCATAAATCATAAGCGGCCTCTAGCAAGACATTATCACTTTGATTTTAACCTAATAGAATATGTTATAATCCCTTTGTCACACGATATCTTGTTTGAACATAAGTCATGGTCCATGTCAAACTTATATAGTCCAAACATATAATTTCTTAATCACTAAGGATATTAATAGCATCAAATGATATTGATCACTCCATCAATTTATTTGAGCATGACCATACATTTCTTAGTCCTACTTATCGAGGGCCCCTATAGATATCTCTCTCATAAGAGATGGACAAATTCCTTTTTGATTATTTACTATCCTCTGCATGATTCTTATCATGTCCAATCATAAATGTTATGATTATTTGCAAAACATAATGTTCAATTATGTTAAAACATAATGTTCGTCATGTAGGATATTGTTACAATCTCAGGTCTAAGGATCGATAACATAACTATTATGAGATCACTAATGCCATTAACCTATGTAGTATCTCATAGCAGGTCTATCTAGTACTCTGTTCTCTAACAATTATTTATAAGTTTAATTTATATCACCATGTATAATAATCCCATGATTATCAATCAAACTCATACTAGTCTTTATTTATTATTATTCATTTAATGATAAATGACTAGGGATAGTCAAAATAAAAGTAGATTGTTATTTATAAACATTATTATAATGTAACATGCCAACATTATAATAACATGAAGAAAACCTAATTTTATAAAAGGAAATGTGACATTACATAAAGGACCAAATGTTTGGCCTAGGGCATGACCACTAACATACTAGTATCCAGTGACTCAGGACTTATGTCTCTAGTGTTTGATATTACTTGCAAGTATCAAATGTTTGTTCCCGTTATCTGCTATCAATGGGAATTTAGGCGATGTAAGTGACTTAATTGATGAATAATGATAAGTGATTAATAGTGTAATGCTATTGTGTCTTGTTATAATGCTAGTGTCTCTTATTGATATTATTAGCGTGACTGATAAGTGATATTAAGATGTTCCTTATTGCATGGGATTGTTACTATAAGCGTATATGTATTATGACATGATAAGGCATGCTATTATATTATGTGCACTAGTGCATCATACTATTTGTGTTTGAGACTTTGTCAAGAAGTCAGTTGTATTATTTTACTCCATACTGAGCCATTGCTCAATATGGGTGTTCTTTTCATTTAGGTACACAAGTGTAGACTATAAGTGCTAGTTTTTCAGTCAACATTTACATGTCACTAGGGACAAAGCTTGAAGACTATTTTTAGCATATAGTTAGTTTTGCCATTATATAATGTAAATAATATGTAATATATGTAATGAACTAGCAATGTAAATATTTTATAAGCATCATGAGTTAATATATGTGTTCGTATATGTTGTAAATAGGAATTGTATGCATTTGAATAAGTTAATGTAAAGTGTAAAAAGGCATAACTAAAAGACATATAGACTCATAATTTAAAGATAAATTTTAATAGGATGAATTTGTTAAGCCTTGTAGTGCTCTTATATTCCTTTTAGGGGGTATAAGGGTGTAACAATTTAATTGGTATTAGAGCATAGGTTTAGGTTATTATAGACTATAGGAAGTTAGAGAATGGATTAGATGTATCTATCTAGATAGTGTTGTGGCCTTAATGTGGATGTTGTTTTGTGTAGGGTAAAGATAGAATTGGATCCTAGTGAAGGTATAGGTAGAACAGCTGCAAGTACAAATCCAGTGCATGATAATCCTTCAATATTTGAACAACCACCTCTAATAAGGGGTTTAGATCCTACTCCAGATAATCCAGTGTTAGTGTAAGAACTAATGCAGATAATAGATAGATTGACTGCTTCAAAGGCTCCTACTAATTTTGTTAGAAAGAGAGGGGCAGAAGAGTTTGTGGATACATTTGTATATGAGTCCAATGTAGTTAAATTTTGGTTAGAGAACTTAAAGAGAATATTGGAAGAGATCAATTATCAATAGGAACAACTAGTTGCATGTGTAGTGTCCTTATTATAAGGCCCAGAGTATGATTGGTGGAAATTAGTGCTCCAAAATCCTCAACGACTTGTTAAATAGACATAGGACTTCTTCATCCAAGAATTTAAGAAGAGATATATCACTAAAGCCTATAAAAAGGCCAAGTGGAAGGAATTTTTGAGTCTAAAGCAAAAGAATTTGACAGTGGCTAAATACAAAAAGAAATTTATCCTAGTCAGTAAGTATATGTTTTACACATTGATGACTGAAGTCTTTAGATGTTGGAAATTTGAAGATGGTTTGAATGAGACCATACAAAGATATCTTGTACCAACAACTACCATAAAAAAGTGAATTATTACCAATTAGTTAAGGTTGTCTTAAAAGTGGAAGAAATTGAACGAGTGAAGAAAAAGAAAGAACAAAAGAGGAAAGTAAAAGAAAATTGAGTGATTGGTAGTAAAAGGGCTCGTGGGGCTCAAGGTAAGCAAGTTACCTAGAGTTCACCTCAGAAGATAGCTTCAGTGGTTAGTTCTACAACACCATCTAGTAGAGGTAACACTCTGCTACTATGTGAGCATTGCCAAAAGAGGCATTGGGGTGTGTGCAGAAAGCTCAATGTTACTTGTTTCAAGTGTTGTAGCATGGAACATGTGCTAGCCAATTACCCCTTAGCCTAAGAGAGTCTAGCTTTGCAAGTGGGTGAAGGCAATGTTAATGTTTCTGAAACTAGTAGAGGAAGAGGAAGTCAAGGAAAAAAGGGTCGAGCACCATTTGAGATGTTAGAGAAACCTATCGCTTTTGACACTCCGATCCAAATGTATGCAATGATTAGAGAGGACAAATATGATCCCATAAATATACCTGGTATACTTTATCTAGTGTTAATATTCAATATGACATTATTAATTGAAGATATTGCATTGGCATACATGGTAAAGGGAGGAATTTTGAGGACAAAATTATTTAAGGGGGAGAGAAATGTGAGGCCCCAAAAAATACCTTAGTAGGATTAGTATGTAATTGAATAAGAGGTTGAAAGAGTTTTAGTGTGAAAGAATCATTAATTATGCAATCAAGATGTACTCAATATTACTGTAAAAGTGAAGGATAATTTTGTAAATTGTTAATTTAGGAGTAAATGTGCATTATTAGTAAAGAAGTAGAGATTAATGTATTAAAAATAGTTATTAGGGTGTGTAATTGGTAATTAAGACTAATTAGAGGGGGAAAAGTGCAAATTGCTTTAGGGTGACAAGTGAGCCAATTAGGTTAGGACATGTGTCTTTTATAGAAAAGTGAAAAAAAAAATAGGAACAAAAGATAGAAATTTACCCTTTCTGTGGGTTAGCTAGCCACTTTAAGGTCAAAAATCTTTAGCAATTTTTCTTCTTCTCCATACCACCCTCTTGCTCATTGTTTTACTTAAAAAAGCTTATGTCTTTTGGTTGATTTAAGATGAGTTTTTATTGGATTTTTGCTCAAATTTGATTGTTTGTTTGTTCTAAAACATAAAAAGCTAGAATTATAGATGGGATTGAATATTGATGTGTATTTATGATGTATTTCAGTTGGAGAAAAAAAAAAGAACAAAGGGAAGGAGAAAGATGAGCTTTAAAGGAGCTAATTTGGATCAATTTTGAAGTATAGAAGTTTTTATTTTATTTGCATGTGTTTAGGTTGATCTAAGGTTGTAAATACATTTGAAAAGAACTATATTTAATTTTAAAGTTCGTAAATGATGAATAAATTCTTAAAAAGAGTGATTAATGTCCTAGAGAATGACTTAGGGAAAATTTGTCCTAAGTTTACTTAAACTAGTTTTAGTGTAGATGCCATATATATTTTTTGTAGATATTTAAATTAAATGATTCTTGTTAGAGATCAAATACAACACATAGCTTTACAACTTTGTAGAAGAAACTAAAACCTAATTCTTTGTCTAAAACCTTTATAATATAGCTTAAAGTTGAGTGACCTCTACTGCCCTATCATCTAGAGCAATCCTAACTATTTTATGAATATCATGTGATTTATAAGTTATAATTGAATAATTTTAAATGTTATGGTAACTAGAAACCCATAGAGAAAACTTTGTGGAAGATGGTTTTTCCAAAAATTCCATTTGTTATGTTTTAAATGCATCACAAAGTGAGGTAGAATAACTGCTAATTGGGAAACAGTCAACTTAGTAGGGATGACCCATCATCCCTACTGAGTCATAGGCCTCTAGACTGAATAGGACCATTCAACTCAGTAGGGACACCCTCTCATCCCTACTAAGACATCAACTACTTAAATAGGGACAATCAACTTGATAAGGACAACCCACTTCCCTACCGAGACACCTGTCTTTTTAGCCCAAACTAGAGTTTTATGTCTTTAAAACACTACCGAAACTCACCTAAAATTTCTTGAGCACATTTAGAGTTTTTTTAAACATAAAAACAAGAGTAATATGTGACATGAAATGTATGTAGAGAATAATAAAATATTGAAATAAAGTTATAGACTCAACCTTAACATATAGGAACACAAGTAAATGAATATGTACAATCAATAAATGTGAATGAACATGATTAATGATATGCATAGTGTTACATGTTACATGACAAATGATAACCATGTTGAAGTGTATCTTAAGAGTAATTGAGTATGGATTGTTTAATGATCTTGTGCATGCTCTATTGTGTATATTAATTTTATGATCCTAAATGCAT
The DNA here is from genome assembly GCA_037975025.1 of Excoecaria agallocha. Classification (NCBI taxonomy): domain Eukaryota; kingdom Viridiplantae; phylum Streptophyta; class Magnoliopsida; order Malpighiales; family Euphorbiaceae; genus Excoecaria; species Excoecaria agallocha. Next base: position 35,469,385 of record CM075815.1, on the reverse strand, counting down.
AAAATGTATATTCTTGAGTGACCACATCTTTATTGTAAGCTTGAATTTCACATAGTAATGGATAGATCGAAAATCCTATAAGGGATAGTGATTATAACTACTAGTGTTAACACTAAGAGGTGTCTAGTGTCACGATACCTATTGGTATCTAGTGACTTAGGACTTATGTCTTTAGTGTTTGATGCTACTTGCCAATGTCCAATGTTTGTTCCCATTATCCTCTAAGGACCCAATCATGACCCTAATCGAATTGTTGTTAATTAATGAGGATCATCGTTAATTAAGGCAAAATTTGATTATTTTCCAATTATCGAGGTTAAGTCCCATAGGGGTATTTTGGTAATTTTAGCATGTAAGTATATGAGTCAAGTTAAATTATAATTAAAGAAAAGGATATAATTGAAGTGAATTAGAAAGTCTTAGGGTTAAGTTGGAAGAAATCGAAATATTGGGGGTTTAATTGTGTATATGGGTATAGTTGGAATTTCCCTTGGTGAGATATTTATCCCACCATAAATTAGGGCTTTTGGGAGAGATAGAGATTAGCATTTTGAAGGATCTCTCTCTCTCTCTCAATGGTTACGGTTTAGAGAGGAAGCTTAGGGTTATGTTGTTTAAGCATCATGAAGGAGAAGAAGGGAGTCATGAGCAAAGAAGTTGGATGAAGGAAGATTTAAGGCTTTAATGTTAGGTACGGAAAAATTATTTATGAGTGGTTACTGTATATGTTTTTCCCTCACTTGCTATATGTGTTTTCTTAGTTGAGATTAAGGATTTAAAATAGTAAATAAGATGAGTTTTAATGATTGAAAACTTAGATGATCATTTAAGGAAGTTGGGATGTGAGATCTAGGGTTTAAAATTTATGCTCTACTTAATTGGGGTTTATGGGTTTCTTGTCATCCCCCAATGCACGGCCACTTGGCCATTTTCTTCATGGGATACATGGCCACTCATTGTTTTGCCTTTGAGAATGAGTGGCCACTCATTGTTTTGTTCTTGAGAATGCACGACGACTTGTCTTGTATTTCTTCCCTATGCACGGCCACTCATTATTTTGCCTTTGAGAATGAGTGGCCACTCATTGTTTTGCCTTTGAGAATGCACGACCACTTATTTTTTTGCCTTTGAGAATGCATGGCCACTCATTGTTTTGCCTATAAGAATGCACGACCAAGCATGGATTTCCTTAATGTTATGCACGACCACTCACCCATTTTCTTCATGGAAGTGCACGGCCACTTATGGCCTTTCCTCTTCTCATGCATGGCCACTTGTACACTTTAATTTTAAATCATTCTTCTCCACCCCAAGAGCACAATATTGTATAGCCATGTTTATAAATATAGTGATATAATAAGGAGGAATTAAGCTAGTAATGGGAATGGTTGATGATGGTTGGGCATACAAGGGATGAATGGTATGTTAATTGATTACCCATGAAATGTTATAGTTCTAAAAGTCTTTTAATGCTAAGATTTAAAGTAAATATATAGTTTAGAAATGTGTGACTACAGAAAGGTCTATTAACTGAATTTGAGCGTTAAGAATGTATAATTGGTGCCATTCGGAAACTTAACTAATAAGAGTAAGAGATAATATAATAAGCATATGACTAAGGACAGTAAAAAGTAACTTAATGACTCTAACATGTATATGCTATTTAATGTATCCTATGAAATTGGTATCGATGCGAACTCAAACAAAGTAACTGGCTTTGCCTAAGTACCACATATATATATCATTGTTTCTTTACAAGGGCAAGAGATTACCATGTTATGATCTAGTAACATTAAGAAGAAAGTTATCATGTGCATGACTAAGTTAAAAGAGATGGAATATTTATCGACACTCAAAGGTGGAACTGTAGAAGTTTGGTTATGCTTTAAGCCATAATAAGAATTTAATGATGAGCCTTGATGTAAGAAAACCTACTTACTTATTTAAATGCCCAATGACATAATATGAAAATAGCAAGTCTGCAAGTATTGTACTAACGATTAAGATGATATAACCTCACACAACTTACCTAAGTATAAAATGTTATGAGATGAAAAATACCAGTAAGATGATTGAAGTATATACGACTATGTTAAAGTATATCACATGTAGTTTGTAATTTGGTAAATCATGAAAGTGAATCAAGGGATCAAATATAAACAAGTGGTGACCTGAAGGTATAAGAGAACCTACTTATTTTATTATATGGATCATAAATGCTTAAGTGTTGCTATGTATATATATGTGTTTATGCCTTAATGTGAATAAGTATAATAATAGGGAAACTATTCATAGTAAGCAGCAACAAGGTATGTCATCAAGAACTATCCATGAGTCATGTAAGTTCTATAAATTGTATAGTTGATATGAGCATGCTATGATGAGTAGCTTATCTTAATATGTGAACAAGTATGAGTAATAAAAGCATGTATTTCTATGATTTAAACTACATAAAAACATGTATATGTGTATGTGGTCACGCTTAACGCTAATTATAAAAATTTCATGTTATTATTGTTTGCATAAACATGCAACTATATGATTATATGATAGCATTCATGTGTATTGGAGCCTAGAGCTCAATATTGAAGTATGATAAGAATAATGTGCATTCTTATATGAGTGATGGTTTTAAGTGGGGATGCAATATTAAGTAAAGAAAGATATGTTAAATTGAAATATGCTTACACTACAAGAAAATTAGCAAATAGCAACGAAAATTAGCAACCGAATTGTTGAATTTCCGTTGCTAATAAAAATTAGCAATGAAAAATAGCAACGGAACATTAGGTTGCAAATTTGGTGGTTGGTATTTTTTAGCAACGGAATTTGCTTTCCGTTGCTAAATTTAGCAACGGATTTCAATTTCCGTTGCTATTTTTTACCAACGGAATTAGATTTTTCGTTGCTATGTTTAGCAACCGAATAGAAATTCGGTTACTATTTTTGCAACCGAAATCAATTTCCGTTGCTATATTTAGCAACCGATTATAAATTCCGTTGCTATTTATAGCAACCGAATTGAAGTTCCGTTGCTAAATTCAACCAGTGTTATTAAATAAATGTGACGAAATTATTGTCGCTATTCCGTCACTAAATATAGAAACCGTATTGGATAATTTAAAATACTTTTGGATTAATACATTTAACTGTACCGTAATGAATCAAATAAATTAGGCAATAAATCAGATAAATCAGGCAAAATCACAACTCCAAAAGTAATGTTATATATACACAAAACATGTTACACTTCCAAATGTGGAGAACCTGAAATAAATAAAGAATTCAAAAAAATTACAAGCTTTATAGTTCTTAATACCATGTAAATATAGATGTATGAAATAAATAAAGAATTCAAAAAAAAATTACAGGCTTTTATCTGATCTGCGCTTTCTCTTGGACCTAGATAGCAAAAAGTAATTCAGATCTATTTGAAGCAACAACTTAAATGACGTGCATTGGGCAAATTTCACCACCACCATCATAAAGATACTATATTAAGATTTCCCCACCACCACCATCATAAAGATCCTACATTAAAAATATTACAGCCCCTTGCAAGTCAACTAATTGGAAACATGTTCAGCAAGTCAGCTAACCTTAGCGAAGCGACTTTGGATTTAAGCTGTGAGGAAGCCTTGCTTTGTTTGCCAGAGATAGATTTTGAATCCATATAGTCAGCAATAGTGTCTTCTAAGTCTCCCTGGCCAAAATCAGAGAATATTTTTGAATGGTTCCAACTACTTAGCCTGATGAAAAGGAATGATCATAAAATATCAACGACACTTTACAGAGAGAAAGACACTAGGACTGGATTTTCATTTAGTAAATCTTCTACACGTCTCTATATTGTTTCTTAAATGTCATATCAGCATAACAAAGTGTCGAATAAACTAACAAACGAAAGGCACATTCACACTTGGGAATTTAATAAACTAACAAACGAATAAAATTTGCCAAAGCCATTAATCAAGACAGGCAAAACTTACAATTCTTTCTAAGATATTTAGAATGCAATTTGATTTTGCCAGTTTTATTTTCAAGATTGTCCAGAAAGTTCAAAATTATATTTGAAGTCAATGCATCTCGTTTATCCATCTATTCATAAGGGCTGGGAGTAAGTATCAAATGAAGCTATTCGGATAAGTGAGATAATTTAGAAATCAAGTAACTAAAAAGTAGAGAAGTCACCAGCATGAACCAACAAAGCTTTGAAATAGAACGCGTAAGTGCAATGGCACGTATTGGTGATTCAGCAAACCAATTATAGTCCAAAACTGCATAGCATAAGCCTCACAGTTTTAGCATTGCGATTTGGACAACAGCCTAATGTTGCCTTGAGTGTCATTTAAACCACGAAAAAAAATTGACGATAAACCAGAAAACGGTTCGTATTTCTTTACCTTCCATGATGTCAACTGAACCGAAGGGTAGTCCTGCCTAACCTTACGTGTGATTGAGCCCAACGGTCTTCCTGTAATAACAAGCAAAAGTTTCCATGTGAGACAGTACACTACAAAGAAGAAACCACTGTTGCTTATTTGCCTTTTAGCATCATGTTAAAATGTCGACATTTGATTGAATAGTTCACTCTTCAAGAGATTAAGCCAGTCATGCTTTTGATGAATATAGCTAGCAAAAGGGCATAATACGGAACAGGGATTCTTAACATTGATAACTATCTGGTTCAACAATTGTGATAAAGTTATTCATATACGTTCTGGCATAGATATAGATCCCACGATATTCATTTTCACAAGATCATCCAACACAAGTATTACATGTTATGAACAATTGACTCATTCAAAGATAAGAATTCTGTGTTAAACCAAGCCTAAAACAGTGTATGTCACTGTTTACTAATTAACAATCCATTAACAAAACGATGGGACTCATTTTGCATGTTTACAAGAAAAAAATAAAGATGCCAATCCACACATGAATCCTAGAGATAGTACGCTTAAGCTACAAAGAAATCAAACTTATTGCTCATGAGACTTATGATTCACAAATTGGGTATCAAAACATCTTACTAAAATTGCATATCATATATTAGAGAGATTAAAATAATAAGTCCAACTGCTCCATTATAAAAATTTTTTGAACAAAATATCATGATATAGATATATGCATAAACTATGCATATCGTTTACGAAGAATTGCACAATTCTTTGTAATTCAAAAGTCTAACAAAGGGTTCTTTGATATTCTAAAATGAGAAAACAAAGGTGAAAAAACCTAATAAAGGATGGGAAGACTGTATCCTGGAAATCTTAAACTTTGTAGAGCCAAGTCAAAGCTTAATAGCAGTACATCGATAGTAAAAAATGGACATCTGCTAAGTGGGCCCAAAAACGTTATGATGATAAAATTGAATGACCATAAAACAAAAGAGGGAAAGCGAATAATTGGTTCATATACCTTCAACTACCAAGCCATAGTACATCATAAATAACAAATTGTTCCAAGGAGAATAAATTAATTGTTCCAATAACACCTAATAGATCAAGAAAAAAATTATTCAACGGTTTCATTTTAAAGCAACAAATCCACATAAGGAAAAAGGATCCAATTTAACAAACTCCAAATTAGTTAAATAGGAATAAAAGCTAATAAGCAGGCAACAACAGAGTTTCAAGCTGAACAAGAGGCTTACCTTCTTTGCAACAGTTTTACCGTCTGTCTTTCCCTTGAAAAGAATATCCAGCAATTTGTGTAGGAAGTGCCCAAAAGGTCCTTTATATGCAAAGCCATAAAGCTGCAAGAAAATGCTTTTTATTTAAACAAGCACAAAATATATTTCACATAAACTGGAAACTGCCACAATTTCAATAGAAAATTTGTCCAAAAAATTAATTCTTGATTCCAAGACTCTCTACTAGCCCAAAACAGAATCCTTTAAGAGAAAAAGATAATATCATTTCATTGAAAATTTTTGTTCAGAAAAAAAAATAGCACTAGTATGCATTGAAAATGAAACCAATCTCTTTTCTTCTCATCTCACAATATCTAAATGAAAGCACAAAAGGAGAAGTCAACGAACCGTGATGAGAAGAAATCTCCTCAACTGAAGCCTTTTGATCCCAGCAATCTTTTGAGCAACGACATCACTGCATCCAGCTAAAATCCCTGAAGTAATTGCCTGAGACACCCACCCAAAGTATGTCAATCAATTAAAAAACAAAGAAAGAATACATTTTGATATAAAACTGTACTTGAAAAACAAATAAGACAAAAACTTGAAAAATGGGTTGATCGAGAATGTGCCTTTCTTTTCATTAGCTTATCATTTTATTATCACTAAACTTGTCAAACCTCACCAACCCATCAATTTCTTTAATTGATTTCTTGGATTTAGTGTTCCCTTCTCTTTAGGAAATTATATTTTGTCCTCTTTCCACCCAAAACACCCAACACAACACAAGAATGTAGAAAAGATATCTATATATATGTGAATAGCCAACGAACTAATATAATTTAAAAAATAGCCACTTTCAAATGCAAATCAATAATATCTCAATCGTATCAAGCTCATTTTCTCCATTTTTTTCATTGCATCTTTTGCCTCCAATATTTTACTTGATAAAATTCCAAATCGCTATCACCAATTTAATTTTTTTTAAATTATCCATAAAGTAATCCTAAAAATTTGCCATCAAACGTCGAAACATCTTAATCACTATGCTGTTAGCTAATGGTGTCTAATCCATTAGCTACTAATGGTGATCCCACTTTCACCACTTAATGGATAATGGTGATTCCACTTTCACCACTTAATGGATAATGGTGATTCCACTTTCACCACTTAATGGATAATGGTGATTTCACTTTCACCACTTAATGGATAATGGTGATTCCACTTTCACCACTTAATGGATAATGGTGATTCCACTTTCACCACTTAATGGATAATGGTGATTCCACTTTCACCACTTAATGGCAACTTTCTACCATTATAAATAGATTTGACACCCTTGATGGAAGGTTGTGACTTAAGGCTTATAATGGAGAGGTCTAAACCAAACATTCACTAGTAGTAAAAAAAAATACACCATCAAAATTGTGAGTGAATTGGTTAGTATTTTGTTGCTTTGAGTTCTAAGAGGTTGAAGAAAATTCTAGTTTCAACAAACTCAACAATGGCTGGAGGTTAGTTTGATTTATTTCCGCATTCGATTCTATTTTATGCTATTTTGTTTAAAAGCATGTTAGGAATCGTGTTTAAGTGTTTTCATGTTTAAATAACCCAACATTTGGTATCAGAGCCTCAACATGCCTCTACCTTATTGATTTTACGATTTGGTTTTCATGAAATATGAAAACTTTTATAGTTTTTTATGTGTGTGTTTGCTATGAATATGGTGTTATTAATGAGATATTTGATCTTATAACATAAAATAATCATGAAAAATTAGACTGGATATGGTGGGAAAACTGAGTTATGCATGAATTTTTGAGAACTTGAAATTCTGTTTAAGACCCATATGAACAGTCTGTGTTTAAGACCCATATGAACAGTCTGTACTATTTTAAGGATATCTTGAGTTATAGTGATTGGAATTGAGAAATTCCAGTTGGAGATGAAACTAGACTCGTAGATATTTATTTCATATGAAGAACACAAAATCTCAATCAATTATTATGATAGGTAAAAATAAGCTTGAATCTGGGTCATGACTGCTGCCACTGTCATTGGGAACAGTTTTCGGTTTTTAATGAATAACTTGAGATTTAGAGCTCTGATTGGGTTGTTTTTTGATGTTTTGGAAACTAGACATATAGTTCTAAAACTTTATAGAAGACAACTTTGTCATAAAAAGTCATTTGGTATGCCTAAATTGAGGTACAAGTTGATGTTCTTAACCAGTCTACAGGATTTTGTAAGTTTACGCATAAAAATAATAATGTTTGTGCATTATTAATAAAATTGTATGTATATTATATTTGATGCATGCAACTTTTGGTAGCTATTATGCATAAATAAATAAATAAATAAAAGTCTAGTGATCCATATATATTTTAATTGATTAGAGATTAGCCACAGCATTGATAATTGATTAAAATATATATTAAGAATTTTAGGATCACATAAAGGAAAGGACTTTAAATGTGAAACAGATTGTGATTCACAAGTGTTGGATACTTAAATATTCTATCGGAAAATTTGTGTCTAAGAATTTACCAACATTGTAATTAATCACATTAACATAATAAAATTTATCCCACAGGAATTTTTTATTATATTAACATGATTAATTAGGATGAAATAACAAATTTTTTTTTTTAATCTACCCACAGGAATTAAAAAAAAAAGGAATACAATTTGATAGTCTCATCATAAAGTGATTATGAATCTATTTAAATTAGAAACTTTGCCCACAGGCAGTTTTTACATGTTATTTGATTCATATTTTATGATATGATTTACATTGGTAAAGCATGATATATAATTAATTTGCCTCAAATTTGTGACATAAACATGTATTTGTCATTATTCAGTTTCTCAACCTATAAAATTTTCTGATTATAAAATTGATGTTCCCGAGCTAAATGGTGAGAACTATAAAGTCTGGAAGGAATCAATCCTTCTTCAGTTAGGGTGCATGGACATTGACTATGCTATAAGGAAAAATGAACCATCGGCTCCTACGGACACTAGCACTGCAGCTGAGATTGCTCTTTATGAACAATGGGAGCGGTCCAACCGTCTTAGTGTGATGTTCATAAGGAGTAAAATTTCTGCTAGTATTCGTAATTCAGTTAGTCAGCATAGCAATGTTAAGGTATTGTTGAATGCCATTGATGCGCAGTTTGAGACTTCTGAAAAGGCGCATGCCATGACCTTGATTATGAAGTTATCATCTCTAAAGCTCACCAGTGTCCGAGGTGTGCGTGAACACATCATGAGGATGAGGGATATAGTGGCTCAGCTTAAGAACCTTGAGGTTGACATATCTGAGTCTTTCCTTATGTACTACATTCTGAACACTCTCCCACAGCAGTACGCCCCTTTCAAAATCTCCTATAACACACATAACCATAAGTGGTCAATTAATGAATTGATGACCATGTGTGCTCAAGAGGAGGAAAGACTGCTTATGGAAACAGGAGAGAGCGCTCATCTGGCAACACGATGGAAGAATAAGGTCAAGGGCAAGGCAATCAGAAGGGTAAGGGTAAGATACCCCCCAAAATTGATATAAAGAAAGAATTTAAGTGCTTCTTCTGTAAAAAGAAGGGACATGTAAAGAAGGATTGCCAAAAATTTAAGGCCTGGCTCGAGAAGAAAGGTATTTCAATCTCTTATGTCTGTTATGAATCTAATATGGTAGATGTGAGTCATAACACTTGGTGGATTGATTCTGGATCTACAATCCATATTTCAAATTCCTTACAGGGTTTTCAAAACCACAGGAAGCCAGTACGAAGTGAGCAATGCATCTATTCGGGAAATAAGATGCGTTCGCATGTGGAAGCTATTGGGACATGCAGATTAGTTCTTAATAGTGGCTTTGTTTTAAATTTGGAGAAGACCTTTTATGTTCCTAGTTTCTCTAGAAATTTGATTTCAATTTCAAGACTATTGCCGTTGGGTTATTCCTGTAATTTTTCAGATTTAAACTTCAGTTTATTTTATAAATCTGATCTTGTTGGAAATGGCATTTTGTCTGATGGTCTTTTTCGAATTAATTTACAAGACAATTTCTTTCATAATGCAATGAATGTTCAAGATAATGCTGGTAAAAAACGGTGTGTTATGAATGAGGATTCCTCTATGTTATGGCATCGGAGATTGGGACATATCTCCATACAGAGAATTAAGCGATTAGTAAATGATGGAGTACTTAGTGCTTTGGATTTTACTGATTATGATACTTGTTTGAACTGCATAAAGGGAAAGCAGACAAACAAGACAAAGAAAGGTGCCACAAGGAGTTCAGAAATATTGGAAATCATACATACAGATATTTGTAGTCCGGATATGGACTCATATGGTCAGAAATACTTCATCTCTTTCATAGATGATTACTCACGTTTCATGTATCTCTACTTACTTCAGAATAAATACGAAGCATTAGATGCGTTTAAGGTGTTTAAAATCGAAGTAGAGAAACAATGCGGTAAGCAAATTAAGATTGTGAGATCAGATAGAGGTGGGGAATTCTATGGTAGATACACTGAAGATGGACAAGCACCTGGTCCATTTGCAAGGTTTCTTCAAGAGCATGGGATAGTGGCCCAATACACCATGCCTGGTTCTCCAGACCAAAATGGTGTAGCAGAAAGAAGAAACCAAACTTTGATGGACATGGTTAGGAGCATGCGTAGTAAAACCAAACTTCCTGAATTCTTGTGGACTGAAGCTCTAAAGACGGCAGTGTATATATTAAATAGAGTTCCAACCAAGGCTGTCCCAAAGACGCCTTTTGAGTTATTCAAAGGTTGGAAACCGAGTTTGCGACATATGCGCGTTTGGGGATGCCCGTCTGAAGTAAGAGTGTATAATCCACAGGAAAAGAAGTTGGACCCAAGGACTATTAGTGGGTATTTCGTTGGATATGCCGAAAGGTCTAAAGGGTACAAGTTTTATTGTCCATCTCATACGACTAAGATTGTGGAATCAAGAAACGCTAAGTTTCTTGAGAATGACTTGATCAGTGGGAGCGATCAATCTCGAAGCTTTGTTTCTGAGAAAGATCATTCAGATACTCAACCTTCCACCTCAAGTGTTAGATTGGTTGTTATTCACAACGCCCCTTCAATTCAACCGACTATTGAACAATCAATCACTGAAGCTCCACAACCTGCTGACATTGATCTAGTAGATCCAAATGTTCAACTATTACCAGAAACTGTTGAGCAACCAGTTGAACAACATGTTTCTCAAGAAAATGTTGACACAACATTAAGGAGATCTACCAGAATGAAGAGATCAGCAATTCCTAGTGATTACATTGTGTATCTGCAAGAAGCTGACTATAATGTTGGAGCTGAGAATGATCCTGAAACATTTTCACAAGCCATGAGTTGTAATGAATCTAAATTGTGGTACAATGCTATGAAGGAGGAGATGAATTCTATGGCATCTAACAAAGTCTGGGATTTGGTTGAGTTGCCCAATGTTGCAAAGGCCATTGGTTGTAAATGGGTCTTTAAAATAAAGAAGGACTCATTGGGCAACATTGAGAGATATAAAGCTAGACTCGTTGCCAAAGGATTCACTCAAAAGGAGGGAATTGATTACACGGAGACCTTTTCTTCTGTATCTAAGAAAGATTCTCTCCGCATAATTTTGGCATTGGTTGCCCATTTTGACATGGAATTGCATCAAATGGATGTGAAAACAGCATTCCTCAATGGGGATCTAGAGGAGGAGGTTTATATGAAACAGCCAGAAGGATTCTCCTCTAGTAATGGTGAGCATTTGGTATGCAAGCTTAAGAAATCTATATATGGATTGAAACAAGCATCTAGACAATGGTATTTAAAATTCCATGATGTCATCTCTTCATTTGGTTTTGAAGAGAACGTCATGGATCAATGTATATACCATAAGGTTAGTGGGAGCAAAATTTGTTTTCTTGTCCTATATGTGGATGATATTTTACTTGCAACCAACGATAAGGGGTTGCTACATGAGGTGAAACAATTTCTCTCTAAGAGTTTTGACATGAAAGATATGGGTGAGGCATCTTATGTCATTGGCATCAAGATCCATAGAGATAAATCTCGAGGCATTTTAGGACTATCTCAAGAAACCTATATCAATAAAGTCTTAGAAAGATTTAGGATGAAAGATTGTTCACCAAGTGTGGCACCTATTGTAAAGAATGACAGGTTCAATTTGAACCAGTGCCCAAAGAACGATCTAGAAAGGGAACAAATGAAAAACATTCCATATGCTTCTGCTGTCGGAAGCTTGATGTATGTTCAGGTTTGCACTAGACCTGACATTGCCTTTGCTGTGGGAATGTTGGGTAGATATCAGAGTAATCCAAGAATAGACCACTGGAGAGCTACAAAGAAGGTGATGAGGTACCTTCAAGGTACAAAAAGCTACATGCTTATGTATAGACGGACTGACAATTTGGAGGTAGTTGGTTATTCGGATTCGGATTTCGCTGGCTGTGTTGATTCTCGAAAATCAACATCTGGTTATGTTTTCATGTTCGCTAGCGGAGCCGTGTCTTGGAGGAGTGCAAAGCAGACTTTGACTGCTACTTCCACTATGGAAGCTGAGTTCGTTTCTTGTTTTGAGGCTACATCGCATGGTGTATGGTTGAAGAGTTTCATATCTGGGCTTAGAGTTGTGGATTCAATTTCTAGACCTTTGAGGATGTTTTGTGATAATTCAGCTGCAGTTTTTATGGCTAAAAACAATAAGAGTGGTAGTCGAAGTAAACATATCGACATTAAGTATTTAGCCATAAGAGAACGTGTTAAGGAGAACAAAGTGGTCATAGAACACATTAGCACTGAATTGATGATCGCTGATCCTTTAACTAAAGGCATGCCACCGATGAATTATAAGGATCATGTAGCTAGGATGGGACTTGGTCCTATCATGTGATTTTCCGTTATATGAACGATTTTTGTTTTATGAAACTTTTATTCATTTGGAATATTATTCTCAAATTTGGTGTACACATTTATTGATTTTTGAGAGTAATATTTATTTTGGACCTAGAATAAACATAAGGTTTATTCATTAAATTATGTTGCCACATATAGGCTGACATTAAAGGGATAAACTGTATTGTAATACATGGAAGATACTACTCGTTCATAGAGGACATATCGCCATGATTCATGCATTTTGTTTCTTTACTGTAAGCATAAAGTTTTCATGAATTTGGGTGGATAATACTTGTTGGGATCAAGTGGGAGAATGTTAGTTAATGGTGTCTAATCCATTAGCTACTAATGGTGATCCCACTTTCACCACTTAATGGATAATGGTGATTCCACTTTCACCACTTAATGGATAATGGTGATTCCACTTTCACCACTTAATGGATAATGGTGATTCCACTTTCACCACTTAATGGATAATGGTGATTCCACTTTCACCACTTAATGGATAATGGTGATTCCACTTTCACCACTTAATGGATAATGGTGATTCCACTTTCACCACTTAATGGCAACTTTCTACCATTATAAATAGATTTGACACCCTTGATGGAAGGTTGTGACTTAAGGCTTATAATGGAGAGGTCTAAACCAAACATTCACTAGTAGTAAAAAAAAATACACCATCAAAATTGTGAGTGAATTGGTTAGTATTTTGTTGCTTTGAGTTCTAAGAGGTTGAAGAAAATTCTAGTTTCAACAAACTCAACAATGGCTGGAGGTTAGTTTGATTTATTTCCGCATTCGATTCTATTTTATGCTATTTTGTTTAAAAGCATGTTAGGAATCGTGTTTAAGTGTTTTCATGTTTAAATAACCCAACATATGCTACATTATCTCATATAATTGCTACACCAAATTAATAATAATAATAATAATAATAATAATAATAATAATAATAATAATAATAGTCTGAATATCCAACCAAAGAGAAAGCTGCAGCCCGTACACTCCATAAGAAAAACCCTAATAATATTTTCATAAATAAAATATAATATAACACGAAACCAAGACACTTCCCAACCAATAAAAATTAAATCAGCTGAACAATGCAGTCCTTGAAAAGAAACATTCAAGCTACCACATAGAAAATCATAATTAAAAACAGATAATTACTTGTTTAAAAAAACAGATAATTAAAGAAAATTAATAATCTGTTAGATTTAATTACTGACTTAATAGGTCCATATGCAGTCAAGCTCCGTTGGACCCATCGCCATTCTTAACAAACCTTGGCGATAATTGACAAAAGGGGAGAAGTGCGACAAAGTAAATGTAGACAAACCTCAGATTCAGAGAGCGACGATAATATGGGCTTCAGCCTCAGAGTCTGCCGTTGACTTCTTTGCTAGAGAGAGAGACAGAGGGGTGACGGTGTGTGAGGGAGGAGATGTCTGCCGTCGACTGTTTCGTTAGAGAGATAGAGAGAGGGACGGCGGTGTGTGAGGGAAGAGATGAAAATCTAGGATTTTCCCAATTTATAGTTCTAACAAAGGTAAAAGTACTTAAATGCCCCTAATTTAGTAATGGAATCATAATTCCGTTGCTATATAGCAACGAAATTTAATTTCCGTTGCTATTTTAACAACCAAAACAAATTTCCGTTGCTAAATAGCAACCAAATTTTATTTTTCGTTGAAAGTGAAATTTAGTAACCGAAATTATATTCCGTTGCTAAAATAGCAACATAATATAATTCTGTTGCTAAATAGCAACGAAATTCATTTTTGGTTGCTAAATTAGCAACGAAATAAATTTCGTTGCTATTTTTTCGTTGCTATTTCAAGATTTTCTTATTGTGATAGCAACGGAATTGAAATTCCGTTGCTAAATTTTTTTAAAAAATTTTCCCATATTTTGGAACCAAATTTAGCAACGGAAATGAAATTCCGTTGCTATTTTAGTAACGGGATATAAATTCGGTTGCTATTTAGCAACGGAATTCTATTTCGATTGCTATTTTAGCAACCGAAAAAAATTCCGTTGCTATTTTAGCAACCGAAAATTAATTCGGTTGCTATTTAGCAACTTAAATATATTTCGATTGCTATTTTAGCAATCGAAAATAAATTTCGTTGCTATTTAGCAACCGAATTATCTTCCGTTGCTAAATTAGCAACGAAAAAATTCCGTTGCTATTTTTTGTTCCAATTTTTTTCCACCATCTATTGGCGCCTTAATTAGCAACGGAATAGTGATTCCGTTGCTAAGTTTCATTGCTGAATTTTGACGCCAAAAATTCCCTCCACTTTTAGCAACGGAAGATAACCAAAAGTTTTTTTGTTGCTAAATCTACAAAGTTTAACCAATTTTAGCAACGAAAATTAGTTTCCGTTGCTAAATAACAATAGAATTGGCTTTCCGTTGCTAATTTAGCAACGGAATCATTTCCGTTGCTATTTTTCCGTTGCTATTTTTAGATTTTCTTGTAGTGTTAAGAATGGTAAAGCCTGCGGGACTTAGTTCAGTTGTGGATTAGATAGGCATGCCTAAAGGTATACAGTCGCAGCTGCCATAGTTGACGCCGTTTGGGTCTTGTTCCTTAATGGAACCATCGTTCGGCCCTTTTAGGTCCATAGCTTGTTCCTTGCTGGAACCATTGTTTGACCTCATTTAGATCCATTATTTGATATCTTCGGATATCCATAGTTTGATACCCTTGGGTATCCATTGCTCCCGTTATCTACCCCTTTTGAACTAGTACTTAGGCAGGCTATTAAAGATGTTAAAATGTACAAATGATAAAGTAAACTATGCATTAATTCCTTCACTTATGTAAGGCAAGCACAATGAATGGCCATTATTGTATTGTTATTTTAAATTCCCTTTGACTATGAAACTATCTCCATTAAATGAAATGCTATGTTCATTATGATATGATTTCGATATCTCACATCTATTATAAGGAAGTTTCCCGTGTGAGTACCAGTGCGAGTTAGTTCCACCAATGGGCTCCATGGTGAATAGTTAGGCCATTTGAGCCACCAGCTTATAAGAATATATTAAAAGTTATATGAACTGTAGTATACCTAAAGATCTTCATTTATATGGAAATTATAGCATGTTGCATATGGTATAAGGACTTGGTCTATTAATCATGACATGTAGTACCTATTCATTGGAATGACATGTAAACTCGTTAGTATGTATGTGAATATTTCACATGTATATGCATATGTATGATTCTGATATAAACCAAAGTGCAAACCATGATATACTATGATATGGTATGATGTTTAAATCGAAATGATAAGATAGCATTAAATAATTAGTGTTTATGAACTTGAATTGAGAATTGTATAAAGATATATGATGAAATCTTGTCTAACATTGACTCTATGGTTTCTACATGGCATAAGCTCTCTCGTGTGCATGGATTTAATGCAGATTTCACAACTTATGTAACAATATGATTAATGCATTAAGTTAAAGTTTTGTGCTATGAACAATCTGGATGTCTGAATTCTGAAGTAGTAAGAACTTAGAAAGGTATGAATCAAGCTAGTTTAAAGAAAGAGAAGAAATATAATAATGATAGTAAATTGATAAGTTTCGAAATAAGATAAGTTACGGAAATCTCTAGAAATAAGTAATTATGGTATTCTTAATAAGCTTGAGAACTTCTCCAAAATGTTCATTGTGAAATGGACAATGCAATAAACTCATATGTTATTATGTGTTATCTAGGAAGTTGTATATATGATAAGATGGATTATGGAAATAAGTTATCTATAGAGTTTGTTCCCCACTAAGCTTTATAGCTTAGCACAGATTTATTTATCCATGTAGGTTTCAAGTTAAGCTCAAGTGGATCGATGGCTAGTGCCAGACAACCAATGAAGAGAAGATCAGGCATAATGCAATTGCCTTTGAGGATTTCATTATGTATTGTTGGCCAGATATGTTAGGCCTTCTTATTTAAGAGTTTGTTTTTAATTTATTTTTGGCATGTATTATTATTATTATTATTATTATTATTATTATTATTATTATTATTATTATTTTTGCTTGACCTTTACTAGGTTTAAGATGATAATGATTGATGATTATCTATGGTTAGTGGATTAGGGTGTTACATATCCACCATCAATGGAAATTCAGGCAATGAAAGTGACTTAATTGATGAATAATGATAAGTGATTAATATTGTAAATCCTATTGTGTTTTATTATAATGCTAATGGATCTTATTGACATTGTTAGTGTGACTAATAATCGATATTGAGATGTTCCTTAATGTGTAGGGCTGCTACTATGAGTGCATGTGTATTATGACATGATAAGGCATGCTATTATACTATGTGCACTAGTGTATTATACTCCTTATGTTTGAGACTTCGTCAAGAAGTCAATTGTATTGTTTTACTCCCCACTGAGTCATTGCTTCGTACGAGTATTCCTCCCATGTAGGTACATAGGTGTACACTAGAAGTGTTGGTTTTCAAGTCAACATCTATAGGCCACTAGGGACTTAAGAGTATTTTTGGTATATAGTCATTTTTGGTATTATATAATATAAATGATATGCAATATTACAATTTAAATATTTTATAAGCATTGAGAGTTAATATATATGTTCATATATGTTGTAAATGGGAATTGTATGCATTTGAATAAGTTAATGTAAAGTGTAAAAAGACATAACTAAAAGACATATAGAGCTCATAATTGAAAGATAAATTTTAAGAGGATGAATTTGTTAAGGCTTGTAGTGCTTTAATTTTCATTGCCTATTGCTCATTGCCCTTATAATTGCCCATTGTGCTTCATTCATCTTTATTTCATCAAGCAACAAGAATGCTTCTTTAGGAATTTTGTTCATAAAGCTTCCCTCGGATGCTACATCTAGCAAAGATCTCATTGTGGGGTTGTACGTTGCATAAAATGTTAGCATGAGGTGATGTATGGCTATCTCATTATGAGGATAGCTTTTCAATAGCCTTAAATCTTTCCAATGCTTTATTGAAAGACTCCTCACTTAATTGCTAGAAATTGTAGATGTTATTCCTTATACATGTAATCTTTGTTAGAGGAAAGAATCTAACAAAAAATTTTTCTTGCATTTACTCTTAAGACCGAATGGATTGACTAGAAAGCATTTGCAATCAATCTCTAGCCTTCCCAATAAGAGTGAATGGAAAAAGCTTTAGCTGAATTGCATTAATGGACACTTCTTGAATCTTGACCGTATCACTGATCTTGGAAAATATGTCCAAATGTTGTACTAGGACTTCTATTTCTGCTCTTGAAAATTGATTCCTTTGAACCATTATAATCATAGCTGATTTAAACTCAAAGTATGGTTGTCGGGGCAGTAAAATTGTCCTATGCTCTTTATTCCACCTTGGAGTGGCATAATCTTTAATGGTCCTAGGTCTAAAATCATCTTGATTTCTAGCTTGTTGTTGTCCTACTACTTATTCATTCTTAGGAGGTACATCAGGAGGTGGTGGATCATCCATATTTTTGGCTTGGTTTTCTCTTCTTTTTCTATATTGAGTCCTCTCAATTTTAGGATCAAACAGTGCTAGTTGTTGCAAATGCAATTTGTTCATACAAAAACATCACCTAAAAAGAATAGACAAACAAAAACAAAAATAAAACAAAAAGAAAAATACATACAAATAATAAATAACAAATTCACACAAATATGCCAATTCCCAATAACGACACCAAAAACTTAACTGAACGTCAACAAGTGTACTGAATTGGCAAGTAATAAAGAGAAATATTTTTAAGACCTCAAAATTATCGTACTCTAGATATTATGTTATGATAATAAAATCGATTGATTATTGATATATGGAAAGAATTTTCCCAATTATTTTGTTGATTAGAGTTATAACTATTAGACTTAACTAAACAAAATTAAAGAAAACTAAATTGAAAGTGTGACATCTTATGTTTACTCATAATTCAGTATGCTATAAACTAACATATAGTGACATTGCATGGTTACTTAAGTTCTTTATCTTATTAGTGATGGTAACTAAATATTTAACATTCAAATATCATCTTATACTTGTTAAAGAGTATGCCCTAGAGCCCATGTAATGGAGATGTGTTTCAAATGTATGAACTCATATTCTTAATAAAAGGCATCATTCATTTATTAATGCTATGTTTAAATACATGAGTTTGTAAATCTTAAATTAATAAATGAAGTCCTAGATATTATAAACATAGTGCAAATGCAATCATAAAAGTGTTCATAATGTGAGATGTCTATTGCATGCAAATGTGATAATATTTAAATATCACTAGTCATAGAATTAACAAGATAGGACATTGTCAATTCGGACATACTAGCACATGTTATGCTTCTTGAATAGTTCAAGCAGTGGTTCTCATAATTGTGATTATAGAAGATGGTCAAAGCTGACATTTGGATGCTTGTTAGAAGAACAAGTTCATTGAAGACCTGCAAAGAGAATCCTCTAATAGATATTAAATCTATGTCAGTGAGGAATCTCTTCATAGCAGTTGTGCAAGTATTCTTAGACTTGAGATCACCAAGGTTATCTTAGGTAGCAGGTGATATACTTTGACTTTATAACTGATTACCTCTAACTGGAGGTGAATATAGTTAGGAGGTTTAGTATATCATGACCTACTTGAAGGTAGTTGAGTGATTGACAAAGGATTCACCACCCGAAATTTATTAAGGAAAGTTATCCGTATGATTCTATAATTGCCTTGTTTAGAGAATCTCTTGTCAGAGTAATATGCCAAGATGGATAGGGATCCATGAAGGGTATTTTGGGAATAATGGTTAAATTAATAGAACATACATAATTAGATTTATATGAGTTGACAGAAATCCATACTTACAATCTAATTGAGATAAGAGTGGTGAAAGGAGTAATTGCACAATAACTGTTTCTATGGAAAGGTATAGTCAAACCACTTGACTTTCCTGAAATTTGGGTAGTCATGATGCCTAGCTAGAGGCCGTTCATGATTTGTATAATAGTGTATCATAAATATCAAGAGGGATTGATAAAATGATTTAAAGAAGTTTAAATCGTGTGAATTTTGAATAGAACTCGTAATTACATATTATACTGCCAATATGGATGGAACCTAATAGGTCACACATTTATAGAGTAAAGGATAAAATGGCAAAATGACAAGGATAATAATATTTGATATTATTATGGGAGAAGAGAAATGAATAAGAGAATAATTAATTAAAGAGTTTAATTAATTATGATCAAGTAGAATTGTTCACAGAACTTTTTAAAAATATTCTGTAAAATGGATCTAATTAAAATATTGTATTTTATAATTAATTATTATTGGACTATAAGTATTATAGGGTTGAAATAATAATTAATAGATCCATTGGAGGAATTAAAAGAGGCCTAGAGAATTGGTTCTGTCGTAGAAACCCTAAAAAAGAAGGGTTACACGTCATACTCAGATAGAAGGCCTTAAAGGCATAATTCTTAGATCAAAATAAATTAAATATATTTTATAAGTGTTATGGGGCCTGCGTATATAATTTGGATGGATTTGGAATTCATTTGTATGATTAAATCCAAGTGGATACATAAAGGGCCTAGTTTATTGGTTTTATGCATAGTCCTTTATGAATGGACTTAAATTGGATTTAATTGAGCCCAAATAAATTATTAATAATTTCATAAGCCTATTTAATATTTCTCTAGCAATTTTAATGAGACCAATACCATTATGAATTCGGATTTTTAACCTAACTATAAAAATCCAAGTGATAGGGATTTTAGGGTTAAGTGAACATTAAGAGAAAAGAAATACCCTCTCTCTGAAAAACCCTAGCCGCCACTCCCTTGCTAGCATCAAGGGGAATTCAGCTAGCCCTTGTGTTCCATCATTCTTGGTTCATTCAATCCTTCTCTAGTATGGATTACTAATTGGAGGTGTTCAATTTTGGACACTGTGGTTTGCGACAACCCTATGAGAAGGAAAATCAACTATTTAACAAAAATCAAAGGTGACTTTTCTGATTCTCATTAATATTTATATTGTAAATTCATAGAAAGATCAGATCTATTGGTTAAAATTTTTAAATTTTGCTTATGCATGTGATGCATGTAATCGATAAATCCCAACATGGTATCAGAGCCTTGGTTTTGCCATGAATCTACAATTCTATATTTTTTACGAAATAGTTTTTATTTTTGGGTTATTTATTTCATGAACTTTAGAATATCAGATTTGATTGTTCATGAATGAAAAATATTTATTTCTGAATGTATGTGATCAAATATATAAAATGAAAAATAAAAATGATTCTTTTGAGAAAAGAATCATTGTTTTTGGCATGTAGGGTTTCTATTTTTTAATAAAAGTTTTAGGGGCTGTACTAAATTAAATTTTTGTTGATCCAATCTAAAATTATTTTGATGATAATTTATGTGCTTAATATGTGATATTAAGCCATAGGATCAAACAAAATTAAAATCGAACAAATTTTGCACGAAAACTAGTTTTGTCGATAAGTTCGATAAATTGGTGTTTTTCGTGACTTCTTGGTGGGTTCTTGTTTAGAACAATTTTTAATCTTCAAAATATGATATATCTGATATATTAATATGTTTTAATTAATTAGATTACTTAAAATGTATTTTGCATTAATTGGATTAATTCCAAAAGGCCCAAATGGTCCAATAGACACAAAAATAGTTTGTGTGTAAACACATTTTAAGGTTTAAATTTATGAATTTCAGCCTACCCTTTGTTTTAAGCCCAAAATTGATTTTTAATTATTTAATATGATTAATTAATTAAATAATTAATTGATAATCAATTAATAATCAATTAGATTGATAATTAAGGCAAGAACACATGCATGCAAAAAGGTTTCCTAAAATGAAAGTTTCCAAAATGGAAAAAATTTCCTAATTTGATCACATTATTAAAATAACTCAAAAGTAAGTTTCAAGAGTTGAAACATAGTTTTTATTCCATTATATGTTTTTACTTTATGCATTAGAAATGCATATAAGGGTGTTTGATTGGTATGATGGGTATTTATGGATAAGGCCTAATGTGATTGAGCATAATACATGTTTCGGCCCAATGAGGACTTTCATGTCCCGGTCACTTGTTTCTGGTTTGTATTTCTTTTTCAAATTGTAATATGTAATTAGATTACTTAGATTAGAATTAGAGATAGAGATGGAGACCACTATCAAAGAGCAAGATGGGCCGGATGGAGATCCAACAAGATTGAAGATAATGTAATTATTTTTTCTTGTTTGAATCATGCATATTACCTAGGTATGACCTTTTGATTTCCCTTTTGGCTTGGGAAAATCAATGTAGTAAAGTCCATAACTATAACATATTTGTATACTTATATTTATATGATAGATATAGGATGCATACCAATGTATGCCAGCCATGTATGATGAGACTTAATTAACTAAAATCCCTCAAACAAATACTAAGGTATATAAGCCTTCCATTAATTGGAGGAGAACCAAAGTTCTTTATAGTGTGGGTTATTGACACAGTTAAGCTCACATTATATCGAATATGTTCGAATCTAATTAAATAGGTCATCTTAGCTAGCTTATTAACTTGTTGACCACACAGTCAAGGCTAATGATTCTAGAGGCAAGATTAGGGAATGCATATATGATATGCATGTATCAAGAGTTGATAACCTAATGATCCAATAGTTGTGTAGAGACACAATTGGTATAGAGATACCTACCTTTCAAGGGTATGGAGTTTGGCTTGTTGACCATGGTCAACGTCAAATTACATATCAAGGATTGGATATTGGCCCATTAAGAAAACCATCATGTTTTCTCGGATTATATAGTAAGGGCTATTAATTTACAATAAAATAGTGGGAGTAAATGGATTAATTAAAGACCTCATTAATGCATACATATATATGAACATACTTTCATATGTTTTCTTTCCACATCTAGGTCATCATCATGAGCACATCGAACATGAACATACGATCAATCTTGGATAATAAACTGGTTGGCAGCAACTATTCTGAATCGATTAGACAAGTTAGAATTGTTCTTAGAGCTGAAAGTTCCATTATGTCTTGGATAAAGATCCACCACCGCTTCTATCAGATGATGCCATTGATGAGATCAAGGACACTTATCAAAAATACATGGAGGATAGTGAAGCAGCGACATGTCTAATGCTGGGTGCTATATCCTCAGAGCTTCAGAAGCAACATGAGATGATGGATACTAGAACCATCATTTTGTATCTAGAGTAGCTTTATTCTTCTCAGGCTAGAACTGACTAATATGAGATTGCTCGAGCTCTATTTAGCTGCAAAATTGTGGAAGGCACTTCGGCTGCTACTTATGCATTAAAGATGTATGGGTATATTGAGCATTTGAGTAGACTTGGCTATGTAATGGATAATGATCTATACATAGATTTAATCTTGTACTTGTTGGCTCTAAGTTATACACCTTTTGTGCTTAACTTTAACATGAACAAGATCAAAGTAACCATTCCTGAGTTAATCAACATGCTTAAAACAGGTGATGGATCCTTCAAGAAGGATTCAAAAAGTGTCATGGTTATCACTTCTGCTAAAGGCAAGAAACAAAAGAAGAAGATGACCAAGGTACAACCAAAGAATGATGGGGTTTCCAAAAAGAAGGTTACCAATAAAGAGAATCCCAAAGGAACTTGCTTCCATTGTGGAAAAGATGGTCATTAGAAGCGTAACTGCAAGGCCTATCTAGATTCTCTCAAGGAGAAGAAGCAGGCTGATGCTTCTACTTCAGGTATTCATATGATTAAAATTAATACTTATTTTATTGCTTTAAAACAATCTTAGGTATTAGATACCAGATGTGGATCTCATTTGTGTAATGATCTACAGGGGCTTAAAAGCAGTAGAAGAGTTACAAAGGAAGAAATATGTCTACAGTAAGCTACTGGATAAAACATCTCTACAAAAGTTGTGGGAACTTATCATTTTCCTCTTTCAAGTGAATTAATATTGGAATTAAATAATTGTTATTGTGTTCTAGCTTTATCCAAACATATTATTTCTTTCAGTTGTTTATTGAACGATTATGACATTTCTTTAAAAGCCAAATATTGTTACATTTTTAAGAACAATATTTTTTATGCTAAAGCTATCATTGAGAATGGTACATTTGTTCTTGATTTAATAAAGGAAGTACATAGTGTGGATACCAAGAGAATGAAACAAAATAATCTAAACACCTCATATTTATGGCATTGTCATTTAGGCCATATAAATAAGAAATGCATAACCAAATTACACAAGTCAGGTGATTTAGGGTCAATTGATTATGAATCATTTGATACATATGAATCTTGTTTATTAGGAAAAATGACAAAAGCTCCCTTTATTGGTAAAGGAGAACGAGCTAAAATGGTTTTGAACTTAATACATTTAGATGTATGTGGTCCAATGACTACATATGCCATAGGAGATTACTCCTACTTCATTGCTTTCATAGATGATTATTCCAGGTTTGGATACATCTATCTAATGAAATATAAATTAGAAGGATTTGAAAAGCTTAAAGAATTCAGAAATGAAGTAGAGAAGCAACTTGGCAAGAGTATTAAGACACTTAGATCAGATCGAGGTGGAGAGTACTTAAGTCAAGAATTTCAAGATTATCTTAGAGATAATGGGATTTTATCTCAGTGGACTCCACCATATACACCATAATGTAATGGTGTATCTGAAAAGAGAAATCAAAAACTATTAGATATGGTTCGATCCATGAAGAGCCGAGCAGACTTGCCTTAGTTCTTTAAGGGATATACATTAGAAACTATTGTTTATGTGTTAAACAGAGTTTCTAGTAAATCAGTTGATGTTACTCCATATGAGATATGGAATAAAAAAAAGCCCACACTTTCTCATATAAAAGTATAGGATTGTTCTGCTTATGTGAAGAGGACAATGTCAGAAAAACAAGATCTTAAGTCTGACAAATGTTTATTTGTTGGATATCCAAAAGAAACATTTGGATATTATTTCTATCATCCCTTAGAACAAAAGGTATTTGTTTCAAGGTATGCTGTCTTCTTAGAAAGAGAATTTCTCCTACGAGAGGATAATGGGAGTAAAATTAAACTTGGTGAAGTTCGAGACCCATAAATAGAAGTAGATCAACCAATTGAACCTGAGACTAAATTTCATAATGATGAGATTATAGTTGAACCTAATTATACACAAAATCCTAAAAGATTTACTAGGATGCATTCTATCCTTGTGAGATATGGATTTCACATTGATTCAGATAGAGGCATAACTGTAGTATAGGACAATGAGCCTACAAGCTATCAAGAAGTTTTGAATATTTTAGAACATGATTTATGGCTTAAGGCTATGCAGTCTGTGTTAGAGAGTATGCCCTAGAGCCCATGTAAAAGGGATGAATTTCATATGTATGAATTTATATTCTTAATAAAAGGCATTATTCATTTATTAATGTTATGTTTAAATACATGAGTTTGTAAATCTTAAATTAATAAATGAAGTCCTTGATATTATAAACACAGTGCAAAGACAATCATGAAAGTGTTCATGATATGAGGTGTCTATTGCATGCAAATGTGTTAATATCTAAATATCCCTAGTCATAGAATTAACAAGATAGGACATTGTTAATTTGGACAGACTAGCACATGTTATGCTTCTTGAATGGTTCAAGTAGTGGTTCTCATAACTGTGATTATGGAAGATAATCAAAGCTAACATGTGGATGCTTGTTAAAAGAACAAGTTCTTTGGAGACCTGTAAAGAGAATCCACACATAGATATTAAATCTAAGTCAGTGAGGAATCTCTTCATAGCGGTTGTGCAAGTATCCTTAGACTTGAGATTACCAAAGTTGTCTTAAGTAGCAAGTGGTATATTTTGACTCCATAACTTATTACTTCCAATTGGGAGTGAACATAGTTATGAGATTGGATATATCATGAACTACTTGAAGATAGTTGAGTGATTGACAAAGGATTCATCATCCTAGATTTAATAAGGGAAGTTATCTCGTATGATTCTATAATTGCCTTGTTTAGAGAATCTCTGGCCAGAGTAATATGTCAAGATGGATAGAGATCCATGGAGGACATTTTGGGAACAATGGTTAAATTAATAAAACATACATAATTAGATTTATATTAGTTGACAAGAATCCATACTCAGAATCTAATTGAGATAAGAGTGGTAGAAGGAGTAATTACACTGTAACTGTTTCTATGGAAGGGTATAGTCAAACCACTTAACTTTCCTGACATTTGGGTAGTCATGATGCCTAACTAGAGGCCAATCATGACTTGTATAATAGTGTATCGATAATATCAATAGGGATTGATAAAATGATTTAAATAAGTTTAAATCATGTGAGTTTTGAATGGAATTCACAATTACATATTATACTGCCAATATGGACAGGAACCCAATAGGTAACACACATATAGAGAAAAGGATAAAATGGTAAAATGACAAGGATAATAATATTTGATATTATTATGGGGATAGAGAAGTGAATATGAGAATAATTAATTAAAGAGTTTAATTAATTATGATCAAGTAAAATTATTCGTGGAACTTTTGAGAAATGTTATGTAAAATTAGACCTAATTGAAATAATGTATTTCATAATTAATTATTATAGGACTATAAGTGTTATAGGGCTGATATAATAATTAATAGATCCATTGGAGGAATTATAGAGGCCCAGAGAAATGAAGTTGGCCCAAAAACCCTCAAGAAAAAGGGCCACACGCCAACTCCAAATAGAAGTCCTTAGAGGCCTATTTCTTGGACCAAAATAAATTAAATATGTTACATAAGTGTTGTGGAGCCTACATATTTAATTTGATTGGATTTGGAATTCATTTGGGTAATTAAATCAAAGTATATGTACAAAGGGCCTAGTTTGAGGGTTTTGTGCATAGTCTTTTGTGAAAGGGCTCAAATTGGATTTAATTGAGCCCAAATAATTATAAATAATTTTAGAAGCACAATTAATAATTCTCCAATGATTTTAAAGAGCCCAATCCTATTATGAAGTTGGATTTTAAACCTAACTATAAAAATTCAAGTGATGGGGAATTAGGGTTAAGTGTGTGAACACTTAAGAAAGGCTTCTTCTCTTTTTCTCTCAACCCTAGCCGCCACTCCCAAAGCTAGCTTCAAGGGCTTTTCGGCCAGCCCTTGTTCTCTACCAATTGTTGGTTCATTCTATCATTCTATAGTGTGGATTACTCATTAGAGGTGTTCGATTTTGGACAATGTGGTTTGCGACAACCCGGTTAAGGAAAATCAACTGTACAACAAAAATCAAAGGTGATTTTTCTTATTCTCATTAATATGTATATTGTAAATTCATGGCAAGTTCAGATATATTGGTTAAAAATTTTAAATTTTGCTTATGTATGAGATGCATGTAACCGATAATCTCCAACAGTCTGAAATGGACTCCATGTATAAGAACAAAGTATGGACTTTAACTCAACCACCTGAAGGGATAAAACCCATAGGGTGCAAATGAGTCTTCAAAAAAGAGACCGACATGGAAGGTAATATAGTTACCTATAAAGCTCGGTAAGTAGCAAATGGCAATCATTAAAAAGAAGGTATTGACTATGATGAAACCTTTTCTTTTGTAGTGATGCTTATTCAATAAGAATACTTTTAGCCATTGTAGCTCATTATGATTATGAGATTTGGCAAATGGATGTGAAGACAACTTTCCTAAATGGAAATCTAACTGAGGATGTGTATATGACACAGCCAGAATGGTTCACATCATGAGATGGCAAAAAGGTATGCAAACTTTAAAGATCCATTTATGGATTAAAGCAAGCCTCTAAGAGCTGGAACATACGATTCAATGAGACGATCAAAGAGTTTGGTTTCTCACAAAATGAAAATGAGCCTTGTATGTATAAAAGGGTCAATGGGAGTGCAATTGCCTTCCTAGTTCTATATGTAGATGACATATTGATCATGGGAAATGACATTTCTCTTCTCTAATCTATTAAAATATGGTTATCCAAGCAATTCTCCATAAAATACCTTGGAGAAGCATCCTATATTCTTGGAATAAGGATCTATAGAGATAGATCCAATAGGTTGCTAGGTCTTTCTCAAAGTACATATATAGATAAAGTATTGAAGAGGTTCAATATGGATCTCTCTAAGAAAGGATTTATACCCATGGTGCATGGGAAACACCTTTCTAAGTCTATGTGTCCGCAGACACTAGGGAATAGAGAGAGCATGAAGAGAATGCCATATGCATCTGCAATTGGTTATATCATGTATGCTATGTTATGTATACGTCCAGATGTAGCATTTGTTTTGAGTGTCACAAGCAGATTCCAATCAAATTTTGGAGAGGAATACTAGGCAGCTATCAAGAATATCCTTAAGTACTTGAGAAAGACTAAGGATATATTCTTGATATATGGGGAGGGCAGTTTGGAAGTAAATGGGTATATGGATGCCAGCTTCCAATCTGATAAAGATGATTGTAAACACAATCTAGTTTTGTGTTCATAATGGGAGGAGGAGTAGTTAGTTGGAAGAGTTCCAATTAAGGAACAACTGCTGATTCCACGATAGAAGTTGAGTACATTGCTGCTTCGGAAGCAGCCAAAGAAGTAGTCTAGATTAAAAAGTTTATATTTGAACTAGGAGTGGTGCCTAGCATTATTGATCCGATTCCCTTATATTGTGACAAAAATGGAGCCATTGCGCAAGCAAAGGAACCATAGTCTCATCAACGATCCAAGCATATTCTCATACGCTACCATCTCAAAAGGAAAATAGTAGCTAGAAATTATGTGAAAATAGAAAGGGTCCCCACTGATGATAAGGTGGCAGATCCCCTTAATAAAGCACTTTCCCAGATAAAACATGATCACCATATAAATAACATGAGTTTAAGATATATGAGTGATTACCTCTAATACAAGTGGGAGATTGTTAAAGAGTATGCCCTAGAGCCCATGTAATGGGGATGTATTTCATATGTATGAACTCATATTCTTAATAAAAGGCATCATTCATTTATTAATGTTATGTTTAAATACATGAGTTTGTAAATATTAAATTAATAAATGAAGTCCTAGATATAATAAACACGGTGCAAAGGCAATCATGAAAGTGTTCATGATGTGAGATGTCTATTGCATGCAAATGTGATAATATCTAAATACCCCTTGTCATAGAATGAACAAGATAGGACATTGTTAATTCGGACAGACTAACACATGTTATGCTTCTTAAATTGTTTAAGCAGTGGTTCTCATAATTGTGATTATGGAAGATGATCAAAGCTAACATATGGATGCTTGTTAGAAGAAAAAGTTCATTGGAGACCTGCAAAGAGAATCCTCACATGGATATTAAATCTATGTCAGTGAGAAATCTCTTGATAGTGGTTGTGCAAGTATCCTTAGACTTGAGATCACCAAGGTTATCTTAGGTAGCAAGTTATATACTTTGACTCTATAACTGATTACTTCCAACTGGAGGTAAATATAGTTAGGAGGTTGGGTATATCATGACTTACTTAAAGATATTTGATTGATTGACAAAGGATTCACCATCCTAGATTTATTAATGGAAGTTATCTCGCATGATTTTATAATTGCCTTGTTCAGAGCATCTTTGGCCAGAGTAATATGCCAAGATGGATAGGGATCCATGAAGGGTATTTTGGGAACAATGGTTAAATTAATAGAATATACATAATTATATTTATATGAGTTGATAGAAATCCATACTCAGAATCTAATTGAGATAAGAGTGGTGAAAGGAGTAATTGCATGGTAACTATTTCTTAGGAAGGGAATAGTCAAACCACTTGACTTTCCTTATATTTGGGTAGTCATGATGCCTAGCTAGAGGCCGCTCATTATTTGTATAATAGTGTATCATAAATATCAATAGGGATCGATAAAATTATTTAAAGAAGTTTAAATCATGTGAATTTTGAATAAAACTCATAATTACATATTATATTGGCAATACGGATAGGAACCCAATAGGTCACAAACATATAGAGTAAAGGATAAAATGATAAAATAACAAGGATAATAATATTTGATATTATTATGGGAGAAAAGAAATGAATAAGAGAATAATTAATTAAAGAGTTTAATTAATTATGATCAAGTAGAATTATTCATAAAACTTTTTAGAAATGTCTATAAAATGAACCTAATTGAAATATTGCATTTCATAATTAATTATTATTGGAATATAAGTGTTATTGGGCTGAAATATTAATTAATAGATCCATTTGAGGAATTAAAAGAGGCCTAGAGAATTTGTTCTAGCGCAGAAACCCTCTAGAAGAAGGGTTACATGCCAAACCCGGATAGAAGGCCTTAAAGGCCTAATTCTCATACCAAAAAAATTAAATATATTTCATAAGTGTTATGAAGCCTACATATTTAATTTGGATGGATTTGAAATTCATTTGGGTGATGAAATCCAAATGTATGCATATAGGGCCTAGTTTATGGGTTTTGTGCATAGTCCTTTATGAATGGACTTAAATTGGATTTAATTGAGCCCAAATAAATTATTAATAATTCTAGAAGCCCATTTAATATTTCTTAAGCAATTTTAATGAGCCCAATCCCATTATGAAGTTGAATTTTTAACCTAACTAGAAAAATCCAAGTGATAGGGATTTTGGATTTTAGGATTAAGTGAACATTAAGAAAAAAGAAATATTCTCTCTGAAAAACCCTAGCCGCCACTCCCTTGCTATCATCAAGGGAAACTTAGCCAGCCTTTGTGTTCCATCATTCTTGGTTCATTCAATCCTTCTCTAGTGTGGATTACTAATTGAAGGTGTTTAATTTTGGACATTGTGGTTTACGACAACCTAGTGAGAAGGAAAATCAACTGTTCAACAAAAATCAAAGGTCATTTTTCTTATCCTCATTAATAGTTATATTATAAATTCATGGTAAGATCAGATCTATTGGTTAAAAATTTTAAATTTTGCTTATGCATGTGATGCATATAACCGATAATTTCCAACAATACTAGTATCAAAAAGTTAGTATTCATTTGGTGAAAATATTGGCAGCATAACTGCTTATAATTCATGCTACCCAAACTTGCGAATCAGCTAAATAATACTCCCAAAATGACAACCTCCACCTCTAAGACTCCATCAATAATAACAACACTTCTAATTTTAATCACAAACCATTATCAAAACATATATCACATAGCTATATTTCAAACATCCATACTAGCATACATAACAATATGCTCACTAAAGCTTAGTATCCATTACATATTACATAATCATTTATAGAAAAACTAGTACTTTACACATATAAGTCTATACATCTCAAAATGAGTCTACATGTACATGCCATTCGTCCATCCTTTACTTGGTCTTTAATTACCTATCCCTGCACATAGTCAAACAAACCATGAGCTAAGAAATATTTTTGCCTAGTGGTGGATACAACTACACAAAATTTTATCGATAAAACTATAATATGTAAAATTACCATTATACCCTTAATTGTTATTTATTACCATTGAATCTAAAATTTATTCTCTTGATGTCTTAAATTACCATTTAGTCCTACAATTTAGTCCCTAAACTTTCCTTTTAATGTATTTTACTTTATTTAACTCCAATTTTGGCCCTTTTTGCTTCTTTTGACTTTAATTCCATCGTAAGTGTAAGATTTACATTTTAGTTCCTATACTTACTCATGTAACAATAAATTATAATTTGGTCCCTATAACTTTTCCATAATTATGATTTTTCCCTTCTATATATATTTAACCATTTTAGTTCTTTAATCACATTTTTAATGCAAATTTATGATTTATCTCTCATTTTTCTCGTGTAATTATGTAAGGACCCTAAATAGGCCCTAGTAGAATTCAAGGGCAATCATATGTTATCAAAGTCAAATTGAGCATTATGGGATGAATTATAATTAGTTAGGATATTGTTTGGGTTCATAAATGTTATTAAGTTATAATTAATTATGTGATAAATGTGTGAATTATATGGTATAAATTTTATAAGGGTATAATAAAAATTATTATATTGGTATAATAATATTCAACGGTGTAATTGAAGCAAGAAGTATGAATTTAGGGGTAAAATTGTAAATATGGCATCTTAAGGGTCAAATGTGAATAAAAAAAGATTTGAGAGGTTGATTTAAGAGAAAGAATAAATGGATAGGCCAATTTATAACATGCAAGAAGATGAGAGGCAAAGGTGTAACATGTAAGAAATTAAGAGAAATTAGTGGAACATGCAAAATTTTAAAGGACCAAGAAAGAGAAAACATGCATTGTGAGGGATGCAAATTGTAGAGAGAGTTATAGAAAATTCTCTTTCTTCTTCTCATTTCTTAAAGCCATAGTTGATTTCTCAAGGTATTATTGAAGAGGAAATTCTTGCAAGTAGTTTAATCAAGATAATTAGTGTAACAATAAGGAGAAGAAGAAGGTGGAATGAGTAAAGAAAAAGGAAAAGCACAAGATTAAAGTGAAAGGGGAATTTTTGGCAAAGGTATAAGATTTGTGTGATTTTGAGTTTAAATGGATCTTCTTACTCTTTCAAATGCATGCAAATTTAGGTCTTTGATTAGAATAACAAAAAATGCTAATGTATGTCAAAAATGATGGAAGTACTATGAATTATTAATGCGAGAAACTGGGGATAAAATGGTGTAAACTCCAGTAAGTTATTTAGGCATGAAAGGGAATCCTTACAAGTGCTATTATTACTGAAAGGATATTAGAATTTTGTAATTTGCATCTGTTGTGCTCGTGACAATGTAGTATATGTGGTCTTTCAATTTCGCCTCTATCATGCTCACGACCCTTGTCGCGCTTGCAACTTGCCTATGTAACATGTATTCTTCTTTTATTGCCTTGCTTTTGTATGAGAGAACTTGCTATCTATCTTAGTACCTCTACTGATTATGAACAACATTATAGTATGCCAAGAACCCATTTGAATATAGTATTGATATATGTCTAGTTAAAGTATAACCAGAGAATTCATTGAATTACATGATAAAAATGAAATTGAATGTTATGACATGTTATAGAGTTTCATATGTCAGGCATGTGTTATGATGAGCAACCAAATAGGTATGTTCCATTACTTGATTGAAAATATATGTGAAAGTAATTGAAAGTAAGTTAAAAGAATATAAAAGACCATATGGTAGATACTTTTGAAATAAGTGATGCTTTATCACGGCTATGAACACATGTAATGTCTAATGATAACACACTTAAGTATATGATCATGTTGATATGTTGTATGTGTGATAACTTGGAAGCACATTGAATTATGCATGGCATATGTTACGTTTATTGATGAAGATATATATATATATATATATATATATATATATATATATATATATATATATATATATATATATATATATATATATATGATCAACTTATGAAAAGGCTTGTTATATGTAAACATACTTAAATGTAGATATAAATACATACATGATAGTTAATATTAAAAATGCTACCCATTAATGTTCATTTGATGCTGGAGTATATGAACCAAGAAAAATGAAACCATGTCATGTTATATATATTTATATGTAAAGATGATGGTACCTAATTGTATAGATATCAATGAATCTAAAGTTACTATATTTAGTTGTGTGACTTGTCCTTGAATGGGCTAATATATATAAATATCTAAATGATTATATACGATCTTCGTTGATTTCTTGAAGTTACTATGATACTTATAGTTTGAAATGTTAACTTTACTTGTATAAAAAAGTAATGTGATTTGTAGATTATATGTGTACATATAAACATACATACACACACACACACACACACACACACACACACTCACACACACACATATAAATAATATGATCTTATATGATTGGGTTTGAATCTTGAAAGATGCTTTAGTTTAATAATTCAAAGAATATGTTTAAAGTGAAATGTCTGAATATGTCTTTATTTAATGATAACATAGATATGTACATGCATTTGCATATAATTACATTTTAGTGTAATAATAATAAAATATAATTAGGTATATTGTGAGTAGAGACACTCAATATAATATGATGATAAATGTTGTTCATATGGAGATACATGCCTTGATCTCATTGCAATTAAAGAGTAGCAATACTTAAAAGTGGAAATGATTGCATGTCAATTTCCTTACACAATTTCATCGGGTATACATTTTGATAAATGTGTATATATATAGGTAGATATTTGAATAAAGTCAAGAAATTAAGTGAAGTGAGTTTTGTAAAGAGTTTTAACTACCTGCGTTGAGTTTAGGAAGTGGATAGATAGGCATGCTTATAAGCATACCTTGCAGCTGCGATAGTTTTAACCCCGTTTGGATTGTAGTCAACCCCGTTTGGGTGACTAAACAGACATGGTCCCATTTGGATCAGTGGTGCCTTCGAGTGACCTATTATTTTAGTGGTGCCTTCAGGTAACCTATTATCTCTTTGGTACCTTTAGGTGCCACCGTATAACCCGTTATCCACCTCTTTAGAGCAGTGCAGGATTTATACCAAAGTTAAGAAAAATTTGATATTGAAGTTTCATGAAGCATGGCAATTCCTAAATTGACTTCATAATATATATATATATATATATATATATATATATATATATATTTATATATATATATATATATATATGAAATTCCTTTTTTTTATCACATATGAAAATTATGATATTAAAAGCGTTTGCAATATACACTTATGCATAATTTTTGCATATAAAAATTGCATGTACAGAGTTATATGAATGAACTCGTGCATCACTAATATCTTGTTCTGGACTATATTAGAGATAGTATGTTTCCCTATAGTAATATGTTGCCTACTTAAGCTAATTAAATGATTTGTATGATTCATCATATATGCAAGCTATGAAAATGTTTCGCCAATATAAGTGTCTTCTTTACAATGGAATATAAGATTTATGCTTAGGTATTCATGTTGGTGATTGCCTTTCAGTTTATACATTAGGTTATATGTTTTCGTAAGGCCACTCGTTCCTGATTTCTACTGGGAAATGATGTACAATGTCTTGTATGCAAACATAAAATATTTACGGATCTATAAGTGATAAACTCAATATGATATTGGTATTTAAGATGAAAGTAAGTTAGTAATTAAATGTATGCATTCATACATTAAATATCACAAATACATTTTAGATCAATAAATGAAGAACTTGCTTAGTACTAATGCTCTGCCTTTCTCATTAAGATACATATATATTGTAAGGACCCTAACATGACCCTAGTTAAAAATGTGTATGCTATTATAGGATTATGTTGATTATAATTAAATTAAAAATATTTATTTCATATAAAGTATGGGGCAAGTGATAAATTATTTTGTTATTATATTAATTACATGAAAATAAAATTTAATATTATAGTTTAATATTATTCGAGGGTATAATTGAAGTATAAAGTATTAATTTGGGGTAAATTTGTAATTATGGAATTTTAGGGATCAATTGTGAATAGAAGAATAAATTGAGAGGTTAATTTAAAAGAAGAAATAAATGGAGAGGTTGATTTAAGAAAAGGATTAAATGGAGGGGTCAATATTAAGCATGTAAAAAGGTGTAAGGTTAATATGTGACATGCAAAATTTTGAAGGACTAAAAAAGGGATTTTACATGTCACTATATAAGCTATTTTGAGTGGAGAGAGGGCTAGATTTTTCAAACGAAATTACAGAATTTGGTTCTCTTATTCTTCATCTTCTTTGATCTTTTAAAGCCTATCTTAGTATTGTTGAATAAATCCTTACATGTGGTGATTAATCAAGACCATTAGTGTTAAACAAAAAGATAATTATCTTAATTTAATGATTTATCATCTTCTTCTTGATTTTGTTGAGTGATTGACTGATCAAATGCTGGAAGTTTGAGTTAATGAATGAAATTGTTGATCAAGGAGAAGATGAGAGTAGAAAGACCAAAGGAAAAGGAGTGGCAAGAGATTGAAAGTGAAGGGGGATTTTGGCCAAGGTATGGGATAGGGTTTATCTTTCATGTATGTGAATAATAATTAGATAATTAAGATGTAAATGTGTGTTGGATTGATTAAATGGAAGGAGGCATGAAGTTAGGATGAGTTACATTAAGTGTTACTAGAGAAATTAATGAAACTAGTGGCTGTATTTTCATTATAAATTGAGCTAGAAACCTCTAATTGAGACCATATTAATTTCTATAGCTACATAAGAGTTATATGTATAATTTTTTAGTTGAAACCTAGCACTAATTTGGCCTCTAAACTTCCCTTATATTTAATGGAATATTGTGAGAGTTGTTGAACCCGGTTCTGGAATAGGTTGTGGTAATTGTGCTATAATTTCTTGTGAAATGGTCAGAATGCTATGAGGTTAATTCATATGCAAAATAAACTCCTAAATTCAAATTTTTATGTAGGAATTATGAATTAAAATCGTGTACAAGTATGTCAAATATTGACTTGAAATTTGTAGGGACTGGAGGTACTATTAGGGAATAGATCATTGTAAATTGGGCATAACTTTTGGTAGAGCTGTTAAAATGCTACAAAGTAAAATTATGGTAAAACTAGAGACATGTAAGTATAACTTTGATGAAGAAATGTTGATCTAATGCCTTATGTATTTTATTCTAGAAATCTTTATAAGTGGTAACAAACATTGTTTTGGTTCTATGAACATCCTATAGTTTTTCTCAAATATCTCGAGCTATAGACAAGATATTAAGGTGAATTTTGATGTTTTGGAAACTAGAAACATAGGGGAATAAAATTTAGAAGGTGATTTAGCCTAAAAATAATGTTTTTAAAATCATACGTGGCTCACAAGTTGGGTCCAGAATGCTACCCTGTGTAGAATTTTAATATATCTTACATTATTTTTTTTATATAGTCGAGTTAAATTTGTGTTTATGTGAATATACAATGAATTGGATATGGCATGTGATATGACTATTAATAAAGGGTATATATATATATATATATATATATATATATATGGGATTAAACTTATATATATATGATTGTTATATGCAAGATTAATTTTATGTATGTAATCCTATGATGAGTAAGTGTATATTTTAACATGTACCTATACTTTGAAATAAGAAATACAATAGTATGAACATGTTCACATGTAGTGTATTATGGATCACATGTTGAGGTACCTATTATGATGATATATGCACAATTGTCAAAATATTGAAATGTTAAATGGCAAATTGGTTACATGTATTTATATAAACTAGGGATTTTGGATCTTTTTACATGATCACATACCTAAATTTTGTTGTATTGGAAAGTTCTATGAACAAGGCATGACTTATGTTGAACTCTTGAACAGGTATGATATATTACCTGATTGCCATGGTATGATCAAGCTAAATATGATGCCTACTAATAACATGATCAAAAACTATGTGAAATATTATATGAACTTTGTATACATAGTTATGCTATAGTAATAATATATTTTTACTTTGGTTATACGTGTGCAAATTGATTTAATCAAGTGTAAGCATGATATATGAAAATAGAATTAAATAAAGTATTGCCTGCAATTAGAGTTCAATTGTGGATAGATAGGCGCCTATAGGGATTTTGCAGTTGCCACCGTCGACTTGATTAGGTCTCAAGTACAGTGATCTTATTGGATCATGAACAACCCATTTGGGTTGTTAGTTGACCTCGTATGGGTCCATTTGATCGGTCCACCATACAATCGACCCCGTTTGGGTCCATAAATCTGATATCCTCGGATATCCACCATTTTGATACCCTCGGGTATCCATCGATCCCGTTATCCACCTATAGAACTTAAGCAGGCTATGTTATAGTATAAATACATCATAATTGGTTATAGTATACCAAGACATATAATTTATGGAGTATCCTATTTAATTGAGTTTTCCAATACATGTATCTTATTCTTATGCTTATATATATATATATATATATATATACACACACACACACACACACACAGAACACTTTATGAAATGTTGAATGTATAGAGACTACTTGAATGCAAGAATACATTGCAGATCAAAGACATTGTTACTTTTATCATATGCTTATCGTTTATGTGTTATTTTAAATGTTTTTAAATTATGTATGATTTAATGAATCTGACGATCATTGTGAGTGGTTGTCCTTCACTTTTATTATCCCTACTAAGTTGTATAGCTTAGCACAAGTTATTTTGATCCGTCTAGGTTTTGGTGGTCAAGGCTTTTACACAGGAACGTTCTCTACATCAGGACAGGCCAACACCAGTCTTTAGAAGTTGATGTAGGAATTATGATTAATTTTGTATAGTTCCTTAATTATATGTTTAATATGTATAAATTTTATATTATATATGTATGTCATATGGAGGTCAAGGTTGTAATAGGCTTATAGTGAGAATGCTAGTATATGCATGCATCTGGAAGCTAGAATGACTTTATTCAAATGTACTGGAATGTTGAATGCTATGCATGATAGTGAAATGATTAAGATAGTTGAATCTAGTATGATTAAGGTAATGGGTTGCATAATGACTCACTATCAATATTCAAAATGAAATGTACATGAGAGATGTGATAAGCCTAATTAGAATACAAGTTATATGATAACATGGATCAGGTGACATGAATGCATGTAGATGTTAATCGGGTTAATTGCCTAACATAACATGACTTAAGTAGACTTCATAATATATGATAGAGATGCTAGATTAGGGTGTTTCATATATTCTTGTTAATCATATACTTATATTTGAATATACATATTCCTAGTATATGTCAAAGTGTGTGGTATGTGGAAGGTATGACTTAATGAAAAGAGTGTTATATTATTTAATGAATGAATTGTAGGTCTAAAAGATAAGTATGCTTATATGATTAATTGTTGTGTATTTAAAGCACCAATGTCAAAATTACTATCATTAAGTCATTCGGTTAGCATATGTGGACTCTTGTTTATTTCTTTGATTGAATTAGTATCTCTTTCATTTAAGCATAAGGTATACTTGTAGTTCATGATGTATGCTTGTTGGCAACCACTATGAGTGGTTGTTTATCATATTTTTTGTTCCGCACTAAGCTTTATAGCTTAGCACGAGTTATTTATCCATGTAGGTTGCAAGGATAGGACTTTTTCACATGACTGATATCTACAGCAGGTAAGCCAACACAAGTCTTAGAAGATTGAAAAGTATAGTCTTCTTTTTGTTCCTTTATTTTCTAGTTATGGAAATTTTAATTATGTTGGAATTTTTGTATAAGTACAAATGTTTTGTTTGAGAAAATATTGTAATGTATTAAGGACTCTTATATAAATTAAGGTATTACTCTTAAGTTCACATGATACGATTTTTAATTTCTTCTATAAGTTATCTAATAAGAAAAATTTTTCAGCTTGAAAACATAGTAAAACATGTCTTATGATACAAGATATAGTGTTAATAGCTAAGTACAGAATATAGGTGTTATAATTAGTGGTATCAGATCTTATGTTTAGCCATTTCTGGGTTGTAAGTGTTTAGAGTAATTGTTATATGGAAGCTTTAGTGTGTTGGCCTAATGCAGATATCTTTGTTTTGTTTTGTACAGATTAAAGATGGATAAACTGGAAGAAACTGGAAAAAAGATCATTAAAGTCAGCAATTTCGGGGCATTGAACTTATTTGTCGCCGATCCTATGAATGTAGCTCATATAGAGATGTTTATTTCTATTTTAGAGGACCTAAAGAAAATGAATTACATCTTGAATCAGATTTTATAAGAGTTAACTGAGCCTAGAGTATCAAGAGAGGTGGATAGGAAGGAACTAGGAAAAAGAAATAAGATATTAGAAATAGGTTCTTCTGGCAACACAATTCATCCTTCATAAGGTTTGGTAGGGAAAAGTCGGGGAATTCAAGTTCCTAAATGTTTGCATTGCACAAGCAATCATTGGGGTGTTTGTAGAGCTTTAACATAGGCCTATTTTAGATGTGGTATAACAGATCATTTTGTTGCAAATTGTCCAAAACCAAAAAAGAAAATGGGGACAACATCAATGAATGAAAAAAAGCTTAAGTTCCAATGAAACAACATTTCACCAAATGAGCTTTTGGTATTTATTTTCTCCTCTTCTAATTATTATTATTATATGTATTGATGAGATTCTGATAATAAAGATGCATATATGTGTGATGGTATATTAATAAGATCCTAAGTTTGAATTAGAAAAGTAAATGATATGAAATGTGAATATGATTAGTGTTTGGATTATAGTATAAGTGTGTTAATATGGTTTTGGAGAAATAGTTTATGTATTGTGAATAAAATCTTTCATATGTGAAGTTACCGTGACAAAATTGGGGTTATTTACAATGCTATGTATACCTGTCGATGATTCCTTAATAGGCATGGGCAGTTGACAAAACATTTCATAGTTGGGATGGGGCAAAACATATGCATTATATGAGAATATACATATGCATTCCATTTCATACATAAAAGCAGCATTCACTCATAGTATATTATCATACTACATGTATAGGCCTTAACTAAAAAGGAAAAACTGACAGGATATATAGTAAGCATAGTAATGATATAACAGTATGATACAGTTGCCCTTATTTCGAGATAAGGTTAAATAAGAAGTGACTAAAGAAGATGGTAGAGGAAGTACAGGATCAGAGATGATTGTGATAGACATAGAGGTATAGCAATGATAGTGTTGTACATGAGTAAAGGATACATGTATGAATTTCGAGGATGAAATTCCTTAAGAGGAAAAGATTTGTAAGGACCCTAAATAGGCTCTAGTAGAATTCAAGGGCAATCATATGTTATTAAAGTCAAATTGAGCATTATGGGATGAATTACTAGTAGTTAAGATATTGTTTGGGGCATAAATGTTATTAAGTTATAATTAATTATGTGATAAATGTGTGAATTATATGGTATAAATTTTATAAGGGTATAATTAAAATTATTATATTGGTATAATAATATTCAAGTGTGTAATTGAAGCATAAGGTATGAATTTAGGGGTCAAATTGTAAATATGGCATCCAAATGTGAATAAAAGAAAGATCTGAGAGATTGATTTAAGAGAAAGAATAAATGGATGGGCCAATTTATAATATTTAGAAGATGAGAGGCAAAGGTGTAACATGCAAGAAATTGAGAGAAGTTAATGGAACATGCAAATTTTTGAGGGACCAAGAAAGAAATTTACCTTGCCATTATATATATATATATATATAATCCACAAGAAAGGGAAAGAATGCATTATGAGGGACAAAAATTATAGAGAGAGTTATAGAAAATTCTCTTTCTTCTTCTCATTTCATAAAGCCATAGTTGATTTCTCAAGGTATTCTTAAAGAGAAAATTCTTGCAAGTTGTTTAATCAAGACAATTAGTGTAACAATAAGGAGAAGAAGAAGGTGGAAGGAGTAAAGAAAAAGGAAAAGCACAAGATTAAAGTGAAAGGGGAATTTTTGTCCAAGGTATGGAATTTGTATGATTTTGAGTTTAGATGGATCTTCTTACTCTTTCAAATGCATGCAAATTTAGGTCTTTGATTAGAATAAAAAAAATGCTAATGTATGTCAAAAATGATGGAAGTATTATGAATTATTAATGCATGAAATTGGGGATAAAATGGTGTAAACTTGAGTAAGTTATTTAGGCATGAAAGGGAATCCTTACAAGAGTTGTTATTACTAAAAGGATATTGGAATTGTGTAATCCGCATTTGTTATGCTCACGACCATAGTCACACTCGTGACAATGTAGTAGTGTAATCCGCATCTGTCGTGCTCGCGACCATAGTCACACTCGTGACAATGTAGTATATGTGGTCTTTCAATTTTGCCTCTGTCGCGTTCATAACTTGCCTATGTAACATGTATTCTTCTTTTATTGCCATGCTTTTATATGAGAGAACTTGTTATGCTATCTTAGTACCTCTATTGATTATGTATAGCATTATAGTATGCCAAAAACCCATATGAACATAGTATTGATATATGTCTAGTTAAATTATGACCAGAGAATTCATTGAATTATATAATAAAAATGAAATTGAATGTTATGACATGTTATAGAGTTTCATATGTGAGGCAAGTGTTATGATGAGCAACCAAATAGGTATGTTCCACTACTTGATTGAAAATATATGTGAAAGTTATTAAAAGTAAGTTGAAAGAACATAAAAGACCATATGGTAGATGCTTTTGAAGTAAGTGATGCTTTAATATGGCTATGAACACATGTAATGTCTAATGATAACATACTTAAGTATATGATCATGTTGATATGTTATATGTGTGATAACTTGGAAGCACATTGAATTATGCATGGCATATGTTATGTTTATTGATGAAGATATAAACATTCATATATGATCAACTTATGAAAAAGCTTGTTATATGCAAACATACTTAAATGTAGATATAAATACATACATGATAGTTAATATTAAAAATGCTAACCATGAATGTTAATTTGATGCTGGAGTATATGAACCAAGAAAAATGAAACCATGTCATGTTATATATATTTACATGTAAAGATGATGATACCTAGTTTTATACATATCGATGAATCTAAAGTTACTATATTTAGTTGTGTGACTTGTCCTTGAATGGGCTAATATATATAAATATCTAAATGATTATACATGATCTTTATTGATTTCTTAAAGTTACTATGATACTTATAGTTTGAAATGTTAACTTTACTTGTATAAATAAGTAATTTGATTTGTAGATTATATGTGTACATATCTATATATATATATATATATATATATATATATATATATATATATATATATATATATATATATATATATATATATATGATTGAGTTTGAATCTTGAAATATGTTTTAGTGTAATAATTCAAAGAATATGTTTAAAGTGAAATGTCTGAATATGTCTTTATTTAATGATAACATATATATGTACATGCGTTTGCATATAATTAAATTTAGTGTAACAATAATAAAATATAATTAGGTATATTATGAGTAGATACACTCAATATAATATGATGATAAATGTTGTTCATGTAGAGATACATGCCTTGATCTCATTGCAATTAAAGAGTACCAATACTTAAAAGTGGAAATGATTGCATGTCGATTTCCTTACACAATTTTATTGGGTATACATTTTTATAAATGTATATATATAGGTTTATATTTGAATAAAGTCAAGAAATTAAGTGAAGTGAGTTTTGTAAAGAGTTTTAACTGCCTGCGTTGAGTCTAGGAAGTGGATAGATAGGCATGCCTATAAGGGTACCTTGCAGCTGCGATAATTTCAACTCTATTTGGGTTGTAATCAACCCCATTTGGGTGAATAAACAAACATGGTCCCATTTGGATTAGTGGTGCCTTTGGGTGACCTATTATTTTAGTGGTGCCTTCTGGTGAACTATTATCTCTTTGGTGCCTTCGGGTGACCTATTAGTTCAGTGGTGCCTTCGGGTGACCTATTATTTTAGTGGTACTTTCGGGTGACCTATCATTTTAGTGGTGCCTTCGGGTGACCTATTATCTCTTTGGTGCCTTCGGGTGACCTAGTACCTTCGGGTGCCACCATGTAATCCATTGTCTACCTCTTTAGAGTAGTGCAGGCTTTATACCAAAGTTAAGAAAAGTTTGATATTGAAGTTTCATGAAGCATGAAAATTCCTAAATTTACTTTATAATATATATATTATATCTGAAATTCCTTTTTTATCACATATGAAATTATGTTATTAAAAGAGTTTACAATATACACTTATGCATAATTTTTGCATATAAAAATTGTATGTACAGAGTTATATGAATGAACTAATGCATTACTAATATCTAGTTTTGGACTATATTAGAGATAGTATGTTTTCCTATAGTAATATGTTGCCTACTTGAGCCAGCTAAATGATTTGTATGATTAGTCATATATGAAAGCTACAAAATTGTTTCGCTAATATAAGTGTCTTCTTTCCAATGGAATATAAGAGTTATGTTTAGGTATTCATGCTGATGATTGCCTTTCAATTTATACATTGGGTTATCTATTTTCCGTGTAGCTACTCGTTCTTGCTTTCTACTGGGAAATGATGTACAATGTCTTGTATGTAAACATAAAATATTGACGGATCTATAAGTGATAAACTCAATATGATATTGGTATTTGAGATCAAAGTAAGTTAGTAATTAAATGTATGCATTCGTACATTGAATATCACAAATACATTTTAGATTGATAAATGAAGAACTTACTTAATACTAATGCTCTGTCTTTCTCACGAGGATACATATATATTCTTGTTGATCATATGCTTATATTTGAATATATATATATATATATATATATATATATTCCTAGTATATGTCAAAGTGTGTGGTATGTGGAAGGTATAAATTAGTGAAAAGAGTGGTATATTATTTAATGAATGAATTGTAGGTCTAAAAGATAAATATGCTTATATGATTAATTGTTGTGTATGTAAAGCACCAATGTCGAAATTACAATCATTAAGTCATTCGATTGGCATATGTGGACTCTTGTTTATTTCTTTAATTGAATTAGTATCTCTTTCATTTGAGCATAATGTATACATGTAGTTCATGATGTATGGTTGTTGGTGACCACTGTGAGTGGTCGTTTATTATATTTTGTGCTCCCCACTAAGTTTTATAACTTAGCACAGGTTCTTTATCCGTGTAGGTTGCAATGATAGGACTTTCTCACAAGGTTGATATCTGTAGTAGGTTCACCAACACAAGTCTTAAAAGATTGAAAAGTAGAGTCTTCTTTTTGTTCTTTAATTTTATAGTTATGGAAATTTTAATTATGTTGGAATTTTTTTATAAGTACAAATCTTTTGTTTGAGAAAACATTGTAATGTATTAAGGAATCTTATATAAATTAAGGTATTACTCTTAAGTTTACATGATACAATTTTTAATTTCTTCTACAAGTTGTCTAATAATAAATGTTTTCGGCTTGAGAACATAGTAAAACATGCCTTATGATACAAGATATAGTGGTAATAGCTAAGTATAAAATATGGGTACTACAAATTATATTTTTCCCCTTTTTAA
Source organism: Excoecaria agallocha (assembly GCA_037975025.1). NCBI lineage: Eukaryota > Viridiplantae > Streptophyta > Magnoliopsida > Malpighiales > Euphorbiaceae > Excoecaria > Excoecaria agallocha. Next base: position 35,424,625 of record CM075815.1, on the reverse strand, counting down.
TCGATTAATCACATTTTTCACTTTAGTTGCCATTTAATCACACATATGGCTTCTTTTATGTAAAAATTTACCATTTAGTCCTTTTTTCTGCATAATTACATTTTTCCCTTAGTGGCGTCCAGTAGAAATCCTCAAACCAGATATGCTGGATGAGAACTCTAATGATGTAAATTGACTGAAGGGATCATTTGATGTGATCCTACTTCTCTAGATTATGGGTGTGTGTGTGAGGTGACTACTCGTTGTAGCCAATGCCTCAATAGTAAATCTAATCTCATGGCGTTACCATAGTATATGTGTCCCTATGGTTAGCCATTGTATTCTTTGATCCTGACTTACCCACTGTATACTAAAGGCAATATTTGTGGTTCTCTTATGTTATAATTTCACGTAACTTTTCATGTCATCCACATTATGTCATAACTTCCATTTGCTTATATCTTGCACATTTAAGCTCAACATACATCAATTTATCATAATTAAGTAAACACATCATTTTCACATGGTAACCCATTCAACCACATTATGTACTTTAACATACATGATTAATTTTCATACTACTTCACATTTCATAAATTCTTTTAATCATATGCAGCCTTCATTTAAAAACACACATTCAAATTATGCTTATAAACCTTTATTACATAATTGATCACCATTATGTTCCATCTATATACCTTATGTACACAACAGATTAAATGTTCTAATTATGAATACTCGGTTTATTTATCACTATCATGTCAAAATTATGTCAAATTTCCTATGAATTAGCCAAAAATCACAATGACCTAAATTACACTATTCGGCCTCACTAAGATTTATTAAATTTTAATTGTTTTCTTCCTTAATTCTTAATCATTATGTAATATCACCTCATTTTATTAGCATATATGAAATTATTTCACATTCATACCTAAAGTTGTCATAGTTACATAATGTAAAATTTAGCTAAAATTCAAAGAATTAAATGAAATTTAGTGTAAAATTGGATCCATTAACGTTAAATAGATTGAAAATCACCTATAATTCCTTCTCTTTGCCTTTTCCTTTCTTGGTCTTTTCTTCCTTTTAGTTTACACCTTTAGGACAAATTGAGCAAGGAAGTAATTTTATGTCATGAATTTCAACACATAAATGCTACTAAATAATCATATTAATGATGCTTTACAAATATATACCAAAATCCCTAATTAAGACTATGAGAAAAATGCCCTTTAAGAAAGGAAAATTTGGTCATTAAAAGTCAAAATCTAGTTAGTAAAAGCACCGTAGACAAAAGTATAGACGATCGAATTTTGAGTTCGATCCTTAATGGCTTTAACGATCAGAAAGATTTTGGTTGTTAAATGATGATTTTTAGTGACCAAATTTTTCCTTTGCTAATTGTGTTCACTTTCAATGAGGAAAATTTTCGTAGTTAAAAATTCCTTTTAGCAACCGAAATTTTCCTTCGCTGATTTTGTTCACTTTCAACTAGAAAATTTCGATCGTTAAAAATTTATTTTATTGACCAAATTTTTCCTTCATTAATTGTATTCACTTTAAGCAAAGGGATTTTTTATCGCTAATATTAAATTTTAAAAGTAATTAAAATATTATTAGAAATCCATTCCATTGGTCAATCGAAACAACTTTATTTGAATATATTACCAACACATATATATACATTTAAAAATATAATAAATATTCTCATTTCATAGATCAAAAAATAAAAGTTACAGAATATTCTTATCTTTCCAAATTGTATAGTAGATACAAAATCAAACTTATGAATAACAAAACTAAGATAACTACATACAAAATAAAACTTTTCGTATTTACTTTCTATATTAAGTAATGGACCTAAGATTCTTACAGCTTATCTAAAATGTCATGCCTCTTCTATTGAAAATTCAAAACTATTGAAGTTAGGCAAAGATAAGACAATATATGAAGTTGCAAAACAAATACAAGCATAGTAAGAAGTTTTTAAATGAAATGGAAAACATGTGTAGGAAATTATTAACATAAATACAAGTACAGACAAAATGCTGATAATAGACACCTTTTGTTGCCTATACTTCACACGTACAATAATCAAAGGACACCCTTTAGTGTTCAATTATAGGTATTGTAGTGCAATAACCGTGTTTTTAATATCTGAAGCCTTATAAGAAGTGCAGTGTTTTAGAGTTGGATTATGCCAAAAAGATGAGAAGAAGTTAAGAGTCTAAATGCAGAGTCTAGAAAATCATACAGGGTAGATAATAAAATTCATACTGATGCATGGATTGTCTGATCCAATGTCTATCTAGCAAGAAATACACGTGATGCAGTAATGACTAAAGGAACAAAGTTAAAGAAAATAAAGTCAATCAATATTAGTTTCGTTCAATAATCAACCAAGTACTCCAGCTCATAACTAGGACTCTACAAACCAGAAATTCTTAAAAAAATAAATTCCTAAATTAAAATGGTGAAAGAGCAAGGATGTTGATAAGGTCAAGCAACTATATAAAAGCATTATTATAAAAAGAATATGATATAATCCTGCATGCGTGAAAGATTCAAATGAGGAGATCGTAGAGGCAAAAGAAAACTGCAGCATCATATTAAAATACTATTTTAATAAATTTCAACACCATATATATTTTAAAAAGTAAATTCCAAGTTAGTAACATTCAATGAACTTAGCAATGGTGTATTTTATATGTTTTTCACTTAGAGCATAAATGTCATTGCATGTATCTTCAGAATATCATCATGTGGAGGATAAAAACGATTCACCTCCCTCCTACCCCCACCTATAAATAAATAAATAAATAAAACAAAAGAAATAAAAAAGCATGCCTGTTAGTTCTAAAGTTTCAATGTATACTGTCTCGAGCAAATGCAATCTTTTTTTTATCATAACTAAGTGGCATTTCAAATAAGAACTTCTTTTCTTTTACCTTAGCATTCTATGTTACAATCTCGAAATTGGATGCCTATAACAAAAAAGGAAACAAGAACGATTGAAAGATGGAGTATGATATAAAATGTCTAAAAACTGGAGACCTTATCACCAAAAGAGAATTAGGAAGAATGAAAAATCATATAAAATACAATCTAAAATTTCTCAATGCTATAACCACAAAAAAATAGAATAAATGAGAATCATAAAAGCATAGGACACAATTAAGATGACAGGCTAGCAATCATAAGTCGAAGAAAGGAATAAGCATATATTCTTTTATAATTATTGTAAAGGGGCACTTAACAGCCCAAAAATTTTGCAAAATATTAAAAAATTAAATATAGCATAGAAAACAAAAACAATAGCACAAAAACCTGTCTGAGTTTGGCTATGGTGATCACATCAAAATCTTTAGGTATTCTTTTAAGAAGTAAATCTTACACATCTACCAACTAAGTAAGCTTGAAATCCTGCAATTTAATACAAAAATACACCATCGAATCACTAAAATAGTTTTGGTGTTACATTAAATAAAATTGATATTTAATACCTCAAAAGGCTAACAAAGAGCTAAAATCAAGCAAAACCAGCACCTGTAAATAGGTTGGTACATTGTATGCCTACTTCATATTCAACAAAATATATTACCCACTACTTAAATGATGAATTATTTACCAGTTTCTAACCATGGGAAGCATATCAAGTATCACAAAACTGCTAGAAAGAAAAATGTGAGAGTGAAAGAAGAAATTACCTTCTGCTTGTAGAATTCTTAAAATAGACCATGTATTAGAGGGAATATCGAGTAGGTTTACACTAATATGATATGTGTTTATCATTTTCCATTTCGACAAATCAATAACATAATTTGTAACAATAAATTAAAATGTCAAACACAAATAATGAGACATATCTGATGATGATGATGATGATGATGATGATGAAACAAGAAATAACCTAGATGATTTTGATTCACTACTAGGTTTTTATAACCAATATTAGTTTAAAAGATCAAATTTAGAATTACACTCACTATGCGGAGAAAAACTATATAAGCCTTTAACTACAAAGTAAGGGGAACGTATTTAGTAAGAGTGTGGCCGAGTCTCTGTACATGAAACACAAACATATGAATGTTTGATGATTTTACGCAACTGAAAAAGAGAAAGGATATATTATTGGTCACTCAACTTCATATTTAGTTTGATGAATTATCTTTATATATATGTATAAGAAGTTCAGGGAAAAATAATTAAGAGATACTAATAGCTCTATAATTTGTAGCAACACCAGAAATAATGAACATTAAAAGGTAAGTTATGATAATTTCAAAAAAGAAAGAACGAGTTTGAAATCCTAATGGCATTATCCCAAAAAATTTTTAACAGAGTTAACTATTTGCCAACACTAGTAACCACCCAAGGTTTTAAATTTTTAATGCTTTGGTTTCTTTTTTTGAGACAATTCTTGTTTCGACTACAAATGAATTTTGTTAGTCAACTAAATCAATAATAAATTATAATTTTTATATTTTTACATAGAATTGCTAAATAACAGACACTAATAGTGACAATCAAATAGGTTAAACCTTAATATAACAAACACCAATATGAGACCAAAATACTAATAATAGCATTTGCTACTAATAGTTTTATCAAACACTAAAAATGAATCTACTGTTAGTTATGCAAAACAGATATAAGCTTAACATTTTATTTTATTTTAGTCTCCATATAACCACAAAAATCCCATGATCCATTAACTTTGAAGTACTGGTTCAGCCTGAAATATGTGGATATTTCCAGTGCATTTATGCATATAAAAACCCAAAAATAATATCTTCCACCTAATAAAAATGTAACAAGTTTAAAGCATAATAAGAAAGGTTATTTCAAGTGTAAACACTACAGGAAAGCTGTTAATCTTTTGATACAGTAATGAGAAATGTTCAGTAGTTAGTTTAAGCAAAACTTCACAATCAAAATGATGCTTATGGACCTCAAGATCAATAATTCCCCAAGATTGATCATAGAGGAATGCAAGCCTAAGCTCAATACATTGTAATATAAAAATTTAGAATTCAGTTGTCCTATATCCATCCAATATCTGTGTTTCAAAACCCAAAAAAAAAAGATTAATTTTCCATTTTAAATATCAACTCTTCGAAGCCCATAAAGTAAAAAATGTAAAGCCTTTAAAATATTAAAAAAAATCTGGCATTCACTATCCATAAAAGCCAGTAGAAAACTATATATCTCTTTGCCAGAAAGAATTATGAATTAAAAAGCATGTATATATTTTTTTCTTTTCTTTTTAAAAAAGCTGCAATAAACTAAAAATAACAAAAGGCACATTCAGCGTATAGCTGTAGTAAAGAACTGAGTTTAAAATCTAGAAATCAGTAGTAAGGAAACAATAGTACATAAATCTATAGAAAAAAGTCAAGCAAATTGGATGAAGTCACAAAATAGAGAAATAAAGATAATAGTCATGCCTTAATTTGGGTTTGCATAAAATGTGAATTCGGGATACATCCAAACCAAAATAAGATTGAAAATCTATAAATTTGGGTTTAGAGAAAAGAAGAAAGAAACTAGAGAAAGCCATAGCCATAGACATTGTGTTTGATATCTGTTTCTATGATAGTAGAGACTGACGCAGAGAATCACCAAATTAAACCTGTAAACCAAATTAGAAGAGCAAGTCAAGAAATTAAAATAAAAGAAAGTGAATAAATCACAAACATCTTTGTGGCATCCCATTGATGATGAGCTCGTGAATCCATGATCAATCAAAATCACCAAACTTGATTCGAAACACATAGAAAACTTATCAAACAAAGAAGTTATAGTTATATAGAAATCACATTCATAGATATAAAAACAAAAAATGAAAAATAAAGAAATAATTGCATGGAGAAAGAGTTACCTAATTGTATAGTGCCTCTATTAGATACAGGCTTTAAAATGAAAAAAAAATCAAAATATTAAAAAGAAGAACCCAAAAAATTTAGAAGGGGTTAGGTTTCATAGAACTAAAAACCAAATAAAACAAAATCGCTCACCATTTTACTATATCAATTAGCACAACAAATTCCCAAATCCTTAGAATATCTCAGAGTTGGTTCTTCAACCATGAAGAAATACCTTATTTTCCTATTCAGCTGGAAAAAGATTAGAAATAAAGTGACATTCAATCGATATCAAAAGAGAAAGAAGGTTTTATTAATTTCTCACTTGCAATCGCCAATAGTACAGCACCCCAGACCGATTGAAGTAGTAAAAATTAAACTTCATCTTGCAAAATCTAGAAAAGTGAAGCAGCCAAGTGAGGTGGATAGCCAAATAGATATCAATCGAAGCTTTTTCCATTTCTATTAGGTTTTGATGGGTTCGCATTTTGGAAGATTTTTTCACCTTTTAGTATTTTGTGCTTTTTTTAGGGATAATTTTGTGTTCTGCCAATTTTTTTAAGGCAATAACGATCGGATTTACAGTTTTTCAACCATCGTATTAAAAGCCCTCGTTAAATCATAATAAAGTTTAAGATTTAATAACCAAATTAAATTCCCTTTGTTATTTATTTATTTTTATAATTGAATTTTTATCCCTTCGCTAAATTTTTATCATTAAAACGCAATTTTCTTATAGTGTAAATCAAATAAAAACTCAAGAATTTACCTAATTAGGTCAACTTTCTCTTACTAGAAATCTTTATTTTTTAGGTTCCCTTTTGTTTCAATTTGATTTCTATGTTGAAGAGGATGTTTTCTAATGTATATGAGTGAAATTAGAGCTTGAAACACTACAAGAAAAATGTAAAATAGTGAGGATAAAATTCCTTGCTAAATAATAATTTTTTGTCGCTAAATCAGTTTAGTGAGGATTTAATGAGGAAAAAAATTTTGTAACAAAAGTCATCCTAGTTGATTTTAGTGAGGACTAAAATCCTCGCTAATTTTTATGAGGGCTAAAGTCCTCGCTAACTTTTGCGAGGATTTTCGCTAACGTTTGCGAGTACTAAAAACCTCACTAAATTTTGCAAGGCTAAAACCCTCGGTAACATTTGCGAGAACTTTTTTGTCGCTAACTTTTGCGATGACTGAATTACTCGTTAAATTTTACGAGAAATTTAAATTTTAGCGAGGACTTTAATCCTTGCTAAATTTTGCTAGGATTTTTAATTTTAACAACAATAAATTTCTTACTAAATTTTAGCATCAAATTTGTGACAAATATTATCATACCATCAAATCTCAGCATGAAGCTCGGTACGAATTTAGCATAGCATACAATCAAATTTTTTATTTATAAATAAATATAATCCAAATTAATAATGAAATTTAAGAAAATAATCTTATTGATAATATAATATAAAAATTGTAATTCACAACAATTAAAATCCTTAAAATATAGTATATTATTGTAAAGTAAAAATCCATGAAAACCACAAAAAAAACAATAATAAGTCAGCATCAATAACTAAAATTACAAGTCTAAGCTACGTAGTTGGTGGAGGTGAACGAGGACGATCTAGCTGCTGAGCAACCTTGGTTTCCAAATCTTCTACCCTATTCTTTAGATGGGTTACAGTGTCCATAAATAAGGTGAATGCGGTCTATAGTTGAACGACTTTCTGAGAAGATTCACACCACTTACTAAATAGAAAGCAAAAGCAGAAATAAATATATTCTTATAGAGAGAAATAGACAATTGTAACCATCATTGTGATATAAAATTTATGAATATATTTAACCATCATCAATAGTGCAAGTTGGATTAGATGCACAACTTATCAGTTATTTTGTAAAATAATAGCCTGAAAAACATTCATTGACCAGGAGCTATTGTAAATTGGGGGACTGAACCAAAATAACTGCTTGCTGGAAAATAAATTGACATGCCTTTAAGGGCATATTTGCTCCCAAGCGAGGAGTGCTTTAATATGTTATATGATACACAGTGTTAACCAAGCCAAAACAACTCTAGCTTACATGACTTTATTAAAACACAAAATCCTCACCCACCCAACCCCCTGCACCTATTGTAAATTACTTTAAGTGGAACATCCTAACCCCAAGATGATTACCCTATATCAATTTCGTTCTAGCCAATTTTGAAAGAAGAAATTCAAAATTCAATTATTCTCATACTCAGCAAGTAACAAGTCATTACGTTGTCACTTTATATATTAAAGGCCTGACTGGTGGATGTGTCTAATATTTTTATGGTATCCAAAGAACTATTGTTCAAAAGGCTGACATTGGGAAGGTTTGGGGCTGGACTTCCAAAAGCAACTACAAGAGTGAATGGATTCTGGCTAGCCATAGCAAGACCTTAAGCCGCACTTGCTTTTCCTGAGTTCTCCCCTACCTTGGCTTTTTTTCCTTTATTTTCTCACCTGAGGAATGCTTACCCGTTCTCTTTATAACTGCAAAACAAGAACACAATGAGAAAATATTAGAATTTACTCCTACAAGTACGAAATAAGTTACCTCATTTCTTTTTTTGATCTCTTCGTGAGCTGAAGGCGTAAAGCAATTCATAAACATCTATTTTGTCTTGGGCAAGTTCCCTCCACTAGTCCAAGGTCTTTTCTTCTTCCTCACTTAGCAGTAGAATGTTGTCATTACTGTTGACAAACCAACCCCAAGAAGTTCGGATCGCTAAATCTTGCTCGCTCTCTACAACAAAGAAACTATCTTTCCATTTCTTTAAAAAGTCTGGTTTTCTCGAAAAGATGCCATATCCAACTTAGGCTTGGATGTAATTATTAGTGGTTATGCCTTAGGCCAAACATTTGGTCCTTTATGTAATGTCATATTTCATTTTATAAAATTGGATTTTCTTCATGTTATTATATTGTTGACATGTTACATTATAATAATACATGTAAATAACAATCTAATGTTATTTTGACTATCCCTAGTCATTTACATTAAATGAATAATGATAAATAAAGACTAGTATAAGTTTGATTGATAATCATGGAATGATTATATATGATAATATGAATTAAACTTATAAGTACTTGTTAGAGAATAGAGTACTGGATAGACCCGCTATGAGATTTTACATGGGTTAATGTCATTAGTGATCTCATAATAGTTATGTTATCGATCCTTACACCTGAGATTATCATAGTAGCCTATAAGATGAACATTATGTTTTGACATAATCAAACATTATCTTTAATTGAATAATTATAAAGATTATGATAGGACATAATGAGAATCATGCAAAGGGTAGTGAATAATCAAAAAGGAATTGTCCCTCTCTTATGAGAGAGATATCTATTGGGCCCCTAGATAAGTAAGATTGAGAAATGCATGGTCGTGCTCAAATGAATTGATGAAGCAATCAATATCATTTGATATTATCAGTCTATTTAGTGATTAAAAATTATATGTTTGGACTATATAAGTTTGACATTGACCATGACTTATGTTCAAATAATATATCGTGTAACAAAGGGGTTATAACATGTTTTATTAGGTTAAAATTTAATTATCGATATTCATATTATTTAAGTAGTCATAATGTCTCGCTAGAGTCCGTTTATGACTTATGAGCCCGTGATCAGATTAGGGTCCACTGCCAATATAATATGAACCTATTAGGTCCCACACATAGATGTGATGAATGGACTAAGGGTTAATTTTGTTTATTTCGAATTTTTTGTAAGTATTTCTTATTTTAGTAAGAAAAGTGGGCCTAAAGTTTTCTCTCTCTAAATTAGGGTTAAGTCAACTATATATATGTAGTGATATGTATAGTTTAACCCTAATTAAGTATAAAAGAAGAGTGGCAACCATCACTTAGATTGAGAGAACAAGAACAATCATTTTTCTTCTCTAACTTTGAGATAGAGAAAATAAACCCTAGCCGCCAAGGAAAGAGGCTAACACCCCAGGCGATTCTCTTCATTACATTTATGTGTGGATACCAATAGAGGGTGTCATTTCGCGTGAGGTCGCACCTATAAGTTCAATTTATCTGTACTTCAAGAGGTTGGTAATCGTTACACTTCTCTTTCTATTAAATCAATTGGATTGCTTGGATCCATGGTGGGTTTCTATTTTTCGCTACGTATTTTTTATTTAGTATTGTGAAATTCAACAGTGGTATTAGACCCACTTGCGAGTTCAATTGATTTAATTATCATATTTTGTATGTATGTGATGTGTTCAAAATTGATTTTATGTGATATGAACAGATTGTATGTTGATACATGATGAATTAATAACTATTATAATCATTTATATTAATTTATTTATATGGGATATGAATGAAATTAATCTATTTATATAAGATATAAATGTAATTAATCGATTGATGTTTATGATATAATGTATATAGGCTGCGAAATTGATAGATGTTAATATGATTGACATGTATATCTTAATTCTGTTTTAACATGATTAAATGAATTAAGATGAGATTAAATGTATAATCTATATTCAATTAAATTTGATGGTATTTTGTATTGATCCTATGAATGTTTAATATGATTAAACAGTTGTTGATATGATCGACGGATTTGATCTTTTAGGATACAGAATGGATTTTTTTGGTAGAAAATTGTTAATGAGATTAACATTGCCTCAAAACTTCGAGGGGTGCCACCCCTTAACCTCGTCCGCTAACCGGCTAGCGAGACCGCGATGTTATCTAATCATAGCACCTAATATATCATTAATGTTATTACTCACCAATTTTAATACATGAATTTTATGCAATTAATTAAGCTTGATATGAGATTACTTAATTTTAATTGATGTATGTATGTATGATGTCTTTGCATGGTTCATAGCATGGCCAATTGAGACCCTTGTGATGGTGTTTTCTTTATTTATTTATTCTTTTTATAGGTTTGTAATTTTAAATATGACCTACATGCCATTCTTTTATTGTAATTTTATTTTACTAATAGTTTTAGTAGAATAGTTTATTTCATTATTGTAAGGAAGACAAAGGAATTTCACGAAGACCATGAAGGGGATCAATCCAATTCCATGATGATGGAGGTGCAAAGTGGAAGCTGTTGATCAAGATAAGTTTATGTAATTCCACCTAGGATTTACCTTTGATCTTTATATTGGCTTGTGAAGATCATATAGTTTTGGCCATGCTATGACACATTTTATATATTATGCATATTATATCGGTATGTGATGCGATGAATGGTTATATATGTGTATGAGATGCCATGTATGGGATGATGCATGATATATAAATAAATAGACATCATAACTTAAAATTTAAAATTCCCTCACCAAAATTTTAAGTCTTTTACCACCCTTAATTCTAACACCTGTCAAGACTAAGAACACCAAAATGTAGGTTTTAACAAAGCGAAGTATATTAGGTTATCATAGTAAGATAGGATGGGTAATGGTGTTACCCATATGTTTAAAAATGGTTAGAATTAATTAGGCTATCAAAATGGTTTTAGGCCTAAGGCATTAGATGGGATTATAACATGCGGGGACATATGATGTCAAAATCCCATAAAGAATCTAAGAGTTATATGAGATGTAATTGGTAAGGAGTTATCTACCTAAATAACTTGATTTTAAGCATCATGCCAAAGCTGACTTAGAATTAAGTGAAATATGGATCTTAGCCCACTAAAACATTACAATTGTTGTAATTAACATTAAGGGTGAATATTTTAGTGGGAGTTTTAAGAAATATCCTAAAATGAAATTTGTACTAATTTTAATTTTTGTATATTTGTAGATTAATGGCCTCAAATAACACTTTCACACTATCACTATGATCAGTCCTTAAGAAGGACAAACTAAACGAAGATGGCACTAATTTCCTTGACTAGTTTAAGAACTTAAGAATTGTTCTCAAGTAAGAAAGGAAGCTATATGTGCTTGATGACCATGTTCGGCCTATCTCGCCTGTTGATGCCTAAAAGGCAGTTAAGGACAAAAAAAAAGAAACATGCTGATGATTTTATTGATGTGGAATGTCTTATGTTAGCCACAATGTGCCCAGAACTTGAAAAGGATCTGGAGCATTTAGAGGCTTGTGAGTTGAGTAATCATCTCAAAAAGACATTCGAACAACAAGCAAGGCAAGACAGGTATGAGACTACCAAAGCTTTACATGCTTGTCAAATGGCTAAAGGTGCATCAATAAGTGCTCATATTCTAAAAATGAAAGGCTATATTGATCACCTTAAAAGGATTGGATTTCCCATCACTTTAGATTTGGCCATGGATTTGATCCTTAATTCATTTCCTAGTAGTTATAACTAGTTTGTTTTGAGCTATAATATGAACAATATGGAGAAATCCCTTCCTGAGCTACATGCCATGATTAAGGCAGCTGAGCAAAGCATTACGAAAAGGCCCAATCATATTCTTATTGTTAATAAAGCAAAAGGGGATCAAAAATATGGGCAAGGATAAGGCTAAGGCAAAAGTTGCTAGTAAGCCTAAGGCACAAGCTAAATAAAAACCCAAAGCAAAAGCTCCAGAGGAGGGAGTTTGGTTTTATTGCAATGAACCTGGTCATTGGAAGAGGAATTGCAAGCTTTACTTGGAAGAACTAAAAAAGAATAAGAAGAAGAGTAGTGAGACTACATCTTCAGGCATTTATGTTATAGAAATTAATTTATCTACCTCTAATTCCTGGGTATTAGATACTGGATGTGGTTCTCACATTTGGACAAATGTGCAGGGACTCAAAAGGAGTAGGCAACTGAAAATGGGTAAAGTGGACCTACAAGTTGAAAATGGAGTAAGAGTTGCTGCTTTAGCTGTAGGGACTTATGAGTTGACTTTGCCCAATGGGCTTTTGTCAGTTTTGACCAATTGCTTTTATGTTCCTACTTTGAGTAGGAATATTATTTCAGTTTTTTTGTTCGGATGATGAAGGTTTTCTTTTCTTATTAAGAATAAGAAAGGTTCTATTTATTATGATGATATGCTTTATTGTATTGTTGATTCATATAGTGGCCTTTATGTCCTAAATCTAGAAAAATCCTACAATTAGGATATATATAACATAACTACAAAGAAATCCAAACCCAATGCTTCGAATAAAACATATTTATGGCATTGTCACCTTGGTCATATAAATGAGAAATGCATATCAAAACTCGATCAAGATGGACTTTTGGAATCATTTGATTTTGAATCATTTGAAAATTGTGAATCTTGTTTATTAGGCAAGATGACAAAAGATCCATTCACTGGACAGAGTGAAAGGGCCACTAATTTATTAGGTCTTATACATATTGATGTATGTGGATCATTAAGCATAAATGACAGGGGAGGATTTCAATACTTCATTACTTTCATTGATGATTTTAGTAGATATGGCTATGTCTATCTAATGAAACATAAACATGAATCATTTGAAATGTTCAGAACCTTTCAAAATGAAGTTCAAAATCAACTTGGTAAAACTATTAAAGCACTTCGATCTGATTGGGGTGGTGAATACTTAAGCCAAGAGTTTGATGATCATCTAAGAAATTGTGGAATTGTTTCACAATTAACTCCACTGAGGATGCCACAATTGAATGGTGTTTCCAAAAGAAGGAATTGAACTTTATTAGATATGGTTTAATCTATGATGAGTCAAATAGATTTTCCTTTATCCTTTTGGGGCTATGCATTAGAAACAGCTGCATTCACTCTAAACTGAGTTCCATCTAAAGCAATTGAAAAGACATCATATGAAATATGGACTAGCAGAATTCCTAGTTTGTCTTTTTTAAAGATTTGGGGTTGTGAGGCTTATGTCAAACGACAAGTCTAAGATAAATTAGCACCTAAATCTGATAAATGTCTTTTTTTGTGATATCCTAAAGAAATTAAAGGATATTACATTTATAATCCCTCTGAGAATAAAGTGTTTGTTGTTTGAAATAGTGCCTTTCTAAAAAAGTAATTTATTTCTAAAAGAACCAGTGGGAGTAAAATAGAACTTGAAGAGGTTTAAAAACCACATGATGGCATTGGACCATCGATGGAAACTCAATAAGTTTCACAAACAGTTGTGGAACCTGTGCAAGTTACACAAGAATTGTGTAGATCTGATAGGACACGAAATCAACCCAAGAGATATAGATTTCGTAACAGATAGTCGTGAAGTAATGCTCATGGATCAAAATGAGCCTACTACCTATCAAGATGTTGTATCAAGTCCAGATTCTAAAAAATGACTAGAGGCCATGAAATCTGAAAAGCAATCCATGTATGACAATCAAGTTTGGAACTTGATTGATCCACCAAAAGGAATTAAAACCATTGGACGCAAATGGGTTTTTAAGAAGAAAAATGACATGGATGGGAAAGTAAATACCTTTAAAGCAAGACTTGTTGCAAAAGGTTTCAAGCAAACTCATGGTATTGACTATGATGGAACTTTTTCACTAGTTTTAATGCTTAAATCAATAAGAATTTTTATTTCCATTACTGCGTATTATGACTACGAGATATGGCAAATGGATGTCAAAATAGCATTTCTTAATGGAAACTTACTTGAGGATGTGTATATGACATAACTTGAAGGTTTTGTCCACCCTGAGAATTCTATAAAGGTGTGCAAGCTGCAAAGATCCATTTATGGATTAAAGCAAGCTTCTTGGAGCTGGAATCTTCATTTTGATGAAACAGTCAAAGATTTTGGATTCATAAAAAATGAAGATGAACCTTGTGTATACAAGAAGGTTAGTAGGAGTGCAGTAATATTTCTCGTCTTATATATCGATGACATATTACTCATTGGGAATGATATCCCTATGTTACAAAAGACCAAAGATTGGTTAGGGAAATTTTTTTCAATGAAAGATCTAGGTGAAACTGCTTATATCCTTGGGATTAAGATCTATAGGAGTAGATCTAAAAGAATAATTGGTCTAAGTCAAAGTACTTATATAGACAAGGTGTTGAATATGTTCAGCATGCAAAATTCTAAAAGAGCATTTTTGCCAATGTCTCATGGCATTACTCTTAGCAAGACTCAATGTCCTACGACATCTGTGAGTGAGACCACATGAGTATAATTCCTTATGCTTTGGTATGTTATGTACTAGATCGGACGTTTCATATGCATTAAGCATGACAAGTAGATACCAATCAAACCCTGGTGAAAGTCACTAGACAGCCGTTAAGAATATCTTTAAGTACTTGAGAAGAACTAAGGATGCATTCTTAGTATATGGAGGATTGGAAGATGAGCTAGTAGTAAATGGTTACATAGATGCAAGCTTCCAATCTAACAAAGATAACTATAGATCGTAGTTCGAATATGTGTTTTTATTAAATGGAGGTGTTGTTAGCTGGAAAAGTTCTAAATAAAGCATTGTCGCTGATTCTACAATAGAAGCTGAGTATATAGCAGCATCAAATGCAGCTAAAGAAGCAGTATAAATCAAGAAATTTATTGCTGAACTGTAGTTCCTAGTATCACAAATCCTATATACCTTTATTGTGACAACAATGGTCCTATAGCACAGGCTAAAGAGCTCAGATCCTATTAGAGATCCAAACACATACTCAAGCATTTCCATCTCATTCGTGAAATCATTGATAGAGGAGATGTCAAGATATGTAGAGTACCAACAAATGACAACATTGCTGATCCACTTATAAAGGCTCTCCCACAAGCTAAACATGATGGTCATACTAGGTCTATGGGTATTAGACACTTATATGATTAGGCCTAGTGCAAGTGGGAGATTGTTAGTGGTTATGCCCTAGGCCAAATATTTGGTCCTTTATGTAATGTCACATTTCATTTTATAAAATTGGATTTTCTTCATGTTATTATATTGTTGGCATATTTCATTATAATAATGCTTGTAAATAACAATCTAATGTTATTTTGACTATCCCTAGTCATTTATCATTAAATGAATAATAATAAATAAAGACTAGTATAAGTTTGATTAATAATCATGGGATGATTATATATGGTAATATGAATTAAACTTATAAGTACTTGTTAGAGAATAGAGTACTGTATAGACCTACTATGAGATACTACATGAGTTAATGTCATTAGTGATCTTATAATAGTTATGTTATTGATCCTTACACTAGAGATTATTACAGTATCCTACATGACGAACATTATGTTTTGACATAATCAAACATTATCTTTAATTAGGTAATTATAAAGATTATGATTGGACATAATGAGAATCATGTAGAAGGTAGTGAATAATCAAGAAGGAATTTGTCCCTCTCTTATGAGAGAGATATCTATTGGGCCCCTTGATAAGTAGGACTGAAAAATGCATAGCCATGCTCAAATAAATTGATGGAGCAATCAATATCATTTGATATTATTAGTCTACTTAGTGATCGAGAAATTATATGTTTGGACTATATAACTTTGACATGGACCATGACTTATGTTCAAATAAGATATCATGTGACAAAGGGATTATAACATGTTCTATTAGGTTAAAATCGAATTATCGATATTCATATTATTTGGGTAGTCATAATGTCTTGATAGAGGCTACTTATGACTTGTGGGCCTATGATGGGATTAGGGTCTACTATCGATATAATATAAACCTATTTGGTCGTACACATAGATTGGGATGAATGGACTAAGGGTTAATTTTGTTTATTTCAAATTTTATTTTTGTGAGTATTTCTTATTTTAATAAGAAAAATGGACCCAAAGTTTTTTCTATCTAAATTAGAGTTAAGTCAACTATATATATGTAGTTATATGTTTAGTTTAACCCTAATTAAGCATAAAAGGAGAGTAGCAGCCGTCACTTAGATTGAGAGAACAAGAAAAATCATTTTTCTTCTATAACTTTGAGAAAGAGAGAAAATGAACCTTAGCTGCCAAGGAAGGGAGCTAGCACCTAGGGGCGATTCTCTTCATTACATTCGTTTGTGGATACCAGTAGGGGGTGTCATGTTGTGTGAGGCTGCACCTGTAAGTTCGATTTATCTGCACTTCGAGAGGTTGGTAATCATTACACTTCTCTTTCTATTGAATCAATTGGATCGCTTGGATCCGTAGTGGATTTCTATTTTTTGCAGTGAATTTTTTTATTTGTTATTTTGAAACCCAACAGTAATTGTTATCTTCAGTCAGTACTTGAAGCTTGACCATATGGGTGGCCCTAAATAATCTAATTGTTAGGTCAATACCATGCTCAATAGCCCATATTTACAGAGCTAATAGGGTAAGCCATGCATTGGGGTAAAGTTGCCCAATGGTGAGGTCATAGTAGTTTAAAAATTGCAACTCGAACTAAGTCAGTAGAAGGTTGACTCCGGCCAAAAAGTTAGCCTTATAGAGAACTAACTTTTTCTTACTATTGAAATTGGCATTGGCTCGAAGATGTTCATCCGTAGCTTAGAGAGTGCACCGATCAGAAATGCCTAGTCTTATAAATTCCCAATTTAGGCCTTAGAAGAATATATAGGTATTCTTAAATGATAATATGGTCATTGTGTGTATGTATATTTAGTGAACTACAAGTAGGGGTATAAAGGTAATTACCTTAAGAAAAGAGGGGTAAAATGATCATTTCAAATTAAGTTGTGTGTGTGATTAATTTTGGAAAAGATGCTAATTAAAGGACCTAATTGAAAAGAGAAAGAGAAAGTTTGGGGGCAAAAACATAAATTAAAGAAATTAAGTGCAATTTTGAAAAGTGAAATTTGGAACCAATGGAAGCTTGGCACCTATCCACCTAAAGTTTTCTTAAGAATGAAGTATTTAAAGGGAATTTAGGGAGGATTGTGCCGGCCACTTCAAGGAGTTTTTAGGCCACCATTATCTCCAATTAAGCCTTCAAGAACACTTTGAAATCTAAATCTGATTTTGCTTGAGGAGAGAGAGTTTAGGGATTACCATTTAGGGTAACAATTTCTTCTTCTTTTCTTCTTGGGTTTGGAATAATCAATTTATAATTTATGTGAATCATTGTTTTATAATAGCATGTGAATCCATTCTTGTAGAGGGGACATCCAGCAAGGGGAAAGAAAAGCTGGAAGGAGGAGCTTGAAGGAAGATTAAATACAAGAAAAAGGTATGGGAACTTATTTGAAATTGTTATGTTGCTTGATGTGGTGTTTTGAGATGTTAGAATGAAGTCTTTATTGAGATGATACTTAAATAGAATGGTTAAAGTGGCATGGGAATAGGAAATTTTTAAGTTGTCTCCTCTTTGGCAAAAATCTATCCTTAGGCTCACTAAACCTATTTGGACTATTTGGCCATATTTTGAGTTTGAGAGACCCAAATTGAGTAATTTTAGTTGGGTTATAAACTAGATTTATAAATCTAAATTTCATTAGAAAAGACCCACGTCTGATTCTTACTCTATTATGGTCAAAATTGAGCTTGAAATCTAGCTATGTCTGCTGCCCTATCATTAAGAGCAGTCTGTCTTATTTATTGGATATCTTGAGATTGATAAGGTTAAGTGGAATGATTTTTAATTTTATAGAAAATAGAAATGTATAGGAACAACTTTGTAGAAGATAACTTTTCCAGAAAAAGTCGTTTAGGATGTCTAAATCATGATGCAAGTTGAGTTGTTGAACCAGTTGGAAGGATTTTGGTGAACAGGGGAAACTCCTAATTGCCAATGCCCACTATCACGCTCGCGACACTTTTTGCATAGGCTTTTGTTCCCTAATTTTGTTTTTTCTTCCCCTTTTCAACCACATTGGACTGCCCCCATGTGTTATGCCAATAATAGGATGCATTATGTCTTAAAATATGATCATATAAAGCCTATAAATGCATATGTATATGAATTTATATCAAGGTATGTATATATATGTATACATGGTTTATAATCTTCCCATTAGATAGTACCTACCAATATATATATGTGTGTGTGTGGGGGGGGGGATTGTAATATTAGTCTATATGTTGATGGTAATATTTCATTACTATGATACTTATGAACATGCATATGTACAGTTATGGATTATAATGCAATATAATGAATTGAATACAATTAATAAAATAATATATGAAATGTTTAATGCCTACACATAGAGCTTAGTGGTGGATAGATAGGCATGCCTATAGGGTTGTTAATGCAGCTACCACAGTTTTGATCCCGTTTGGGTATATGTCCCTATTAGGACCATAGTCTCAACCCCGTTTGGATCCACATATTTAATACCTTCGAGTATTTATACAATCGATACCTATGGGTATCTACAGCACCCATTATCCACACCCATAGAATTTAGGCAGGCATTCATGGAAAAGAATGAACTTTTAAGAAAGAAATGGCAAAATATTAATATGTTGCACATGTTTATATTTGTTTATAAGTGGTACATTAACTTATTCTCTCTTGTTATTAATTATGAAGTTCATTGAGTATAAACCTATATTTGTGCTATTGTGTGTTGTGTGTTTAGTAGTAACCACTGCGAATGGTTGTTCGTGTATTAGATTGGTTTTATCTGTGTAGCTATTCCAATTCAGATTCTCGATCAGGGGCAAAATTATGCATTAGCTAGGCCAACCCTAGGAAGAGTCGAAGTATGAAGATATTATCTTTTGGTTTTCTACTTTTGTATATTTACATTTTGTACCTAGTAAGGTGATTGTAAAGTATAAACAGTTGTAAATATACTATAGTGAGCAATACTTTTTGCATGATCTTAACCAATCTAATAAAAAAAATTCAATAGTATGCCAATATATGTATAATAATTATGCATATGAACTACATAAAGAATGTATGCACTCAGGATGGTATTAAGTAGGGATGACCAAGATAGGTGTAGTATAGTCTTTACAAGTCTTGCTCTAAAATCAATAAGGTCGTTGGTTTTAATGGATGACCTAATTCTATATACTCATGGGTTGGCTCATAGAGCTCTTCTTCTGGGTCTAGATTTGCTTTGGACTGGAGCTTGGAATGCAAGAGTTTCTATTAAAGCACTCGTTAATGATGCACTATTGGTAAAGATGCATGGAGTATTATCATCTAAAAGGCCATCACTAATTCTAATGTCACTAGAACCTACCGACACATTCATTTTGAATATAAATAAATAGGAAAAGGAAAAGGAAAAATAGAAAGAAAGATTTGGGCTACTAACCTGAAGAAATTGAATTTGAAATAGGGAAAAAGATGAAGAATGCAAGGATGCTGCAAAGTAAAAGAGAGAAAGAGAGAAATGTGAACAAAAATGAGATCTCAAAGCAGGAAAGGTAGAAATGAAAGAAAGGAAGAAGCTTTTAAAGGATAACAGTGTTGTCGGATGGTGGACGCATGTACGGTCTAGATAAGACTGGAGATGACAGCTTTGATGGAATATGACATGGTATGAAAATGGCAATCATGCAGCAGAAAAACAACAAAAACGATCATACATGCCAAACAATTCCATGACAAGAATCGAAACATGCAATTTTAGGGTTTTAAAACTTACAACTTTGGATGCCTTTTAAAACTTGAGTTTGGTGATGACCAGCAACCGAGATGACTTTATGCACCTTAGATCTTGATCACCAATGCCAAGGAATAGCCTTTTACGCCACTCCCTCTATTCTCACACACACAATTGCACCATCGGCTTAAAATCGAGATTGCTAGCTCTCACTTAAGGTATTGTGTAATGGCTATGGTTTGAAGCTACAAAATTTGATTTTGTACTTGTCTTAGGTTGCTATTACTACCCAAGATCACAAGAGAATGAGGAACTATCCTTTCTCCTTGTGAAAATTGGCTAAAAGAAATTCTTGAGAGAGAGAGAGAGTTTCACGCAAAAACCATAGAAGAATTAGGGTTTTTTGTGTTTTCTCTCTCATTCAATATATATCCTTTTATTTTTAAGTGATAAATCTAAAATCAAATACTTAAAGATAATTAATTTTAGCCTTTATCACTTCTTTAAAATAAGAGATATATATTGATTTAAATTCTTTTGAATTAATCCAAGATTAAAACATAAGACATATTAACCAAATAAATCACTTAATAAATAAAAGCATGTGCCAACATTCCTTTTATTTTTCTTTAGGAATTTCGGCCACTAATATTCATAATTAAGAGATTTAATTTGATCATAAGTCTTTTAGGCTTTAATACTCAATTAATTAAATTAATATAAGACATTTAATTAATTGAAATTAAACCTTATGGGCTGAATTTTTCTCTCTCATGGACCAAGGTCCAATAGCAATTTTATAACCCATTACACACATTAATTTGACTTTAATTAAAAGCCCAAATTAATGCCCAATACATTATTTAAATATTTTAAGCCCAATGCTTTGTGTGCGATCCTATAGGTCCATTTAATGTTGGTAATGAATTAATAAATTAATTCAAAGGCTATATATATTCTCTAGCAAGATATTATAGCATTCCAAATTAAATGAAAATGCATATGGCATTTAGTGACCTAATGTAATTTTGCATAGTCCCTTACCCATAAATATCAGAATTAATATAAGGCATGGAACTAGTCATCCTTATATATTTTAATTCCTTTCTTGATATTCCAGTGACACTGAACTCTCAGATAAATAATGATTACTCATTATTTCATCTCGGTATGGCCATACACTTCTCAGTTCACTGATCAAGTGGCCGGTGATATTTTCTCTCTTATCGAGAAGGGTAATCCCTTCACTTCTCTCATGCTCTCTAACATGAATCAATGCATACCCAATCATACCCGTACTTGTCACTCTGTTACGAGCACGTTAGGTGTATGTCAAAGCACACATTAATTCATAAAGAGTTTCATAGAGATTTTAGGTCTAAGAACTCCGATACAAAACTTGCATATGAGAAACACTTATGACTTATACCATGTAGTGTTCTCATGAGCGGATCGTATCTAGATACCATGTTCTTTAACATGTATCTATGATCTCTGATTGACACTCTTGTCCTAATGATCCGTAAGACAGAACTCATAATATCAGAGAGAGTATACTAGTCTTAATTCATTGTTATTCCCATAACAGTGACTGACTAGGGATGTTTAGAATGAAGTCTCATTTGTTTCAAGGTCCTACAACCATGTGCCTCACACATGATAACTTAAACCGAAATGACATTCTTGGATATTTTTATCAATTGATATGCACAGGAATACAAAAGATAAAACAAATGCCTCATTTCATTAATTCTATGTGTTTTATTACAATGCATTGGGGTTATTGCTTACACTAACAATCTTCCACTAGCACTAGTCCTAATTGGGCATAGCCCTAAGATCGAACGCTCTCAAATGAGCTTCGTGCAGATTTGGACACAACTGTTTCGTCAAAGGATCTGCTACATTGTCTTCACTTGCTATCTTGCTAACCTTGACGTCCCCACGATCAATGATTTCTCTGATCAGGTGGTATCTCCTGAGTATGTGTTTGGATTTCTGGTGTGACCGGCGCTCCTTTGCCTGTGCGATGGCCCCGTTGTTGTCTCATAAAATTTCTAATGGATCTAGGATGCTTGGGACCACTCCTAATCCAAAAATAAAATTTTTAATCCAAACAGCCTCTTTTGTAGCCTCACTTGCTGCAATATACTCAGATTCTGTAGTTGAGTCGGCAACGGTCTCTTGCTTTGAGCTTTTCCAGTTGACAGCACCACTGTTCAAAACAAAAATGAATCCAGATTGTGATCTAGAATCCTGAGTGCTAGTCTAAAAAGCAGCATCGGCATAACCTTGTATGACGAGCTCTTCTTGACCACCATACACCAAGAAGTGATCCTTAGTCCTTCGCAGGTACTTCAGAATCCCTTTTACAGTAGACCAGTGCTTCTCACCAGGGTCTTGCTGAAACCTACTGGTTATACTCAGTGCATGAGCAACATCCAACCTAGTACATAACATAACATATATGATAGATCTAATAGCAGATGCATATGGAATTCTACTCATGTTGTCCCTTTCCTCTTTAGTTTTAGGGCACTGTTCTTTAGTCAAAGGAACTCCTAAAGCCAAAGGTATGTACCCTTTCTTTGAGTCTCCCATACTAAAATGCCTTAATACTTTGTCTATGTACTTTTCTTGACTTAGTCGCAAGAGCCGATTCGATCTATCTCTATAGATTCGAATACCAAGTATTGTCTCGGGTTCACCTAAGTCTTTCATTGAGAAACATTTTCCCAACCATTGCTTAACCTTTTGCAATGTTGGTATGTCATTCCCAATGAGAAGGATGTCGTCCACATATAGGACCAGAAATATTACTATGCTCCCACTAACCTTCTTGTACACACAAGGCTCATCTTCGTTCTTAATGAAGTCAAATTCTTTGACTGCCTCATCAAAATGAAGATTCCAACTTCGGGATGCTTGCTTTAATCCATAAATGAATTTTTGAAGCTTGCAAACCTTCTTAGGATGCTTGGGATTGACAAAACCTTCAGGCTGTGTCATATACACATCCTCAAGTAAATTTCCATTGAGGAAAGCAGTTTTGACATCCATTTGCCATATCTCATAATCATGATATGCAGCTATGGCAAGCAAGATCCTAATGGATTTGAGCATGACTACAGGCAAAAAGGTCTCGTCATAGTCTACACCATGAGTTTGTCGAAAACCTTTTGCTACTAGTCTACCTTTGTAGGTCTTATCAGCTTTGAGTTTGAATAGCCACTTGCATTCAATTACCTTAGCACCTTTCGGTGGATTAACCAAGGTCCAAACCTGGTTATCGTACATTGATTGCATCTCGGATTTCATGGCTTCAAGCCAATTTTTCGAGTCTGGGCTCTCAATAGCTTCTCGGTAGGTAGTAGGATCCTCACGATCTACTAACTCAATAGTGTCACTGTCAGTGATTAGAAATCCATATCTCTCAATCTCCTGACGTACCCTATCGGACCTTCTAGGTTCTTGTGTAATGGGTTCTTGTTCCACAACTGGTTGTGAACTTGATTCCATTTCCAACTCATCCTCTATAGGATTTTGTGGCGCTTGAATTTCTCCAAGTTCTACTTTACTCCCACTATCTTTCTTGAGAAGGAACTCCTTTTCCAAGAAAACAGCCTTGCGAGCAACAAATACTTTGTTCTCGGCTTATGAGAAAAAGTAGTATCCCTTTGTTTCTTTAGGATAACCCACAAACAAGCAGACACTGGATTTGGACTCTAGTTTGTCAGATGTTAATTTCTTAACATGTGCTTCACAACCCCAAATCCTGAGAAAAGACATATTGGGTTCTTTCCCAGTCCATACCTTGTATGGTGTCTTCTCAACTGCTTTAGTTGGAGCACGGTTCAATAGAAACGCAGCAGTTTCTAATGCATAACCCCAAAAAGAGATAGGAAGATTTCAGATTTTTCATAATGACGATTTTTAATTAATTTTTTCATGCATCTAAAGCACTAAAATAAGCATGTTTAGGCTCTGATACAACTGGTAGAATATGACATGGTATGAACATGGCAATCATGCAGCGAAAAAACAACAAAAACGATCATACATGCCAAACAATTCCATGACAAGAATCGAAACATGCAATTTTAGGGTTTTAAAACTTAAAACTTTGGATGCCTTTTAAAACTTGAGTTTGGTGATGACCAGCAACCGAGATGACTTTATCCACCTTAGATCTTGATCACCAATGCCAAGGAACAGCGTTTTACGCCACTCCCTCTATTCTCACATACACAATTGCACCGTCAGCTTAAAATCGAGATTGCTAGCTCTCATTTAAGGTATTGTGTAATGGCTATAGTTTGAAGCTATAAATTTTATTTTGTACTTCTCTTAGGTTTCTATTACTATCCAAGATCACAAGAGAATGAGGAACTATCCTTTCTCCTTGTGAAAATTGGCTAAAAGAAATTCTTGAGAGAGAGAGAGAGTTTCACGCAAAAACCATAGAAGAATTAGGGTTTTTTGTGTTTTCTCTCTCATTCAATATATATCCTTTTATTTTTAAGTGATAAATCTAAAATCAAATACTTAAAGATAATTAATTTCAGCCTTTATCACTTCTTTAAAATAAGAGATATATATTGATTTAAATTCTTTTGAATTAATTCAAGATTAAAACATAAGACATATTAACCAAATAAATCACTTAATAAATAAAAGCATGTGCCGAAATTCCTTTTATTTTTCTTTAGGAATTTCGGCCACTAATATTCATAATTAAGAGATTTAATTTGATCATAAGTCTTTTAGGCTTTAATACTCAATTAATTAAATTAATACAAGACATTTAATTAATTGAAATTAAACCTTATGGGCTGAATTTTTCTCTCTCATGGACCAAGGTCCAATAGCAATTTTATAACCCATTACACACATTAATTTGACTTTAATTAAAAGCCCAAATTAATGCCCAATATATTATTTAAATATTTTAAGCCGAATGCTTTGTGTGCGATCCTATAGGTCCATTTAATGTTGGCAATGAATTAATAAATTAATTCAAAGGCTATATATATTCTCTAGCAAGATATTATAGCATTCCAATTTAAATGAAAATGCATATGGCATTTAGTGACCTAATGCAATTTTGCATAGTCCCTTACCCATAAATATCAGAATTAATATAAGGCATGGAACTAGTCATCCTTATATATTTTAATTCCTTTCTTGATATTCCAGTGACACTGAACTCTCAGATAAATAATGATTACTCATTATTTCATCTCGGTATGGCCATACACTTCTCAGTTCACTGATCAAGTGGCCGGTGATATTTTCTCTCTTATCGAGAGGGGTAATCCCTTCACTTCTCTCATGCTCTCTAACATGAATCAATGCATACCCAATCATACCCGTACTTGTCACTCTATTACGAGCACGTTAGGTGTATGTCAAAGCACACATTAATTCGTAAAGAGTTTCATAGAGATTTTAGGTCTAAGAACTCCGATACAAAACTTGCATATGAGAAACACTTATGACTTGTGCCATGTAGTGTTCTCATGAGCGGATCGTATCCAGATACCTTGTTCTTTAACATGTATCTATGATCTCTAATTGACACTCTTGTCCTAATGATCCGTAAGACAGAACTCATAATATCAGAGAGAGCATACTAGTCTTAATTCATTGTTATTCCCATAACAATGACTGACTAGGGATGTTTATAATGAAGTCTCATTTGTTTTAAGGTCCTACAACCATGTGCCTCACACATGATAACTTAAATCGAAACGACATTCTTGGATACTTTTATCAATTAATATGCACAGGAATACAAAAGATAAAATAAATGCCTCATTTTATTAATTTCAAGTGTTTTATTACAATGCATTGGGGCTAGGGCTTACACTAACAAGCTTAATGGCATTTAAGACATGGTATGAGACTTGAAGAGGTTTAATAATAGTTGTTTCCATTACAAAGATCGAAGGGACTTCATAAAAGTAATTATTTTTGTAGAGATCGAAGAGACATCTCGTTTAAAGCAGGCGTCAGACCTGTCGGCGACCTAGCAGTTGAAACGTCTTTAAGACATATATTTCTTGTACCTCGAAAGGGACTTATGATAACCGAACTGGGCAATCGGCTTCCTCGAGCAGCCCAATTCTCAAGTCATTTGATTAACTCCAAATCCAAGGTAGTACTCTAACGATGTCATTTTAAGAAGTCATACTTGGACATGGACTCGTAGTTACCTAAAGCGGGTAGAACTCCTATTCCAGAAACTTAGCTTAGCTTCCTAATCAGGTCATATGTCTTCCTCAATAAAAGTCACAACAAAAAAACTGCCAATTAGCGACTAAAAATAGCAACGACACAATTTTCGTCGCTAATTTTGCGACGGATTAGCGACTGTTTTATAATTGCGTCGTGAGAATGATATTTACTATTTTTTGCGATGAAATAGCGACGAAATTAATAAACAGTCGCCAATTATTGGCGGGAAGAGTATGCGCCCTATTTTGCGATGAAATTAGCGACAAATTTTTTATTCAGGAAATTAGTTCCAGAAATTTTAGCGACTAAAATTTTAGTCGCTAATTTTGGAGGGAAAATTTAGCGCCTTTTTTTTGCGACGGTTTAGCGACGGAAATATATCTGTCGCTAATTAGTATTTTGTTGTTGTAATACGATTAGCGATTGAAGTATTTAGTCGCTAATCTGTCGCAAATAAATTAAAAAAATAAGTTTCTAAATTTCACTCCCATGGTTTATGTATAGTTTCAAGTAATTTTAATATACACCATATAAAATGAATATTTTCTTTTGTAACATAAAATTATAAATTATTTTATAAGTTGGTAATAATTTTTTACCAATTATACCACAATCTAATGTTATTTATTTAGAAAATTTACATTTTTAATAATAATAATAAACTAATTGTTATGATTATTATATATTTGCGTATTCAAGATTAATAAAAATAAATATTTATAAAATTTATTATTTCATTCAAAATAATAATAAAAAAATTTGTAATTTATTTTTATTTTAAAAAATTTAAATCGAATATTAAATTATTAAGAATTAAATTGATTTGTTTATGAATTATCCCCAAATATAAACTTATTTATTTAAAAAAATTACATTTTAATAATAATTATAAAGTAATTGTTATAAGTATTATATAGTCATATTATGAAAAATAATAAATATTTATATTTATATAATAATAATATAAAGTTTATTATTTCATTTAAAATGATTATGAAAATTTTATAATTTATTTTTATTTTGTTAAAATTTTGAGCAAATTTTAAATTATTAAAAAATTTAAAATATATATTTATAAAATTATCCTTGAATACAAGGATAAAATGATGAAATTTGGTAGGGGCATTTTAGTAATTTTAAAAATTTACCCTACATATGAAAATAACATTTTATCTTCCGCCACATCTCTCCACCGTTTTCAATTTAATGCGTATATAATTTTAAGCTTAATTTATTATTTAGTTGAATAATACAATAGAGTTCAATCCAAGACTTAAACTCATACAAGTCAAAATGAATAAATTTTCTAATTTAATTTCTTCAATTTAATTTCTATTATTTTTCTAAATGAATAAATTTTCTAATATATATATATATATATACACACACACACTTTTTAATTTTATTTCTATTATTTTTTTAAATGTTCAAAGCTCCATCTAAACTCATCCTTACCATTTAACTTCACTACCGCGGTTACCTAATTGAGTGTTATGGAAGACTGAGTAAACTTACTGATTTGAAAATGGAGAAATGGCTTTGAAATTCTAAACATGGCCAGATTAATAAATAAGTTAAGATATTATCTGATAAATCCAAATATATAGTCCATTTGAATCTGCATATTTACGGTTTGGTTGGATCTTCAAATACAAATTGAACAGCTTTTATAAGGAATAGTGTAAGTAAAGATTCAACGGTTGAGTATTTGCCGTTAGATCGGCCTGATTTTTGGTGAGTACGTTCAAAACTTCTTGTTGTTAATTTTGAATGGTAAAGATTAGTTTTTAAGGTCTGTAAGTTCAATTTGTTTTGCAAAAAAAGGCTATTTTCTGGATTTTTACGTAATGACCAATTTTGTATGTGAAGTCGATCGAAAAACCATTTGCCGTTAGATCGGCCTAATTTTTGTTGAGTACATTCGAAACTCCTTGTTGTTAATTTTGAATGGTGAAGATTAGTTTTTATGGTCTGTGAGTTCGGTTTTTGTTGCAAAAAAGAAGTTATTTCTGGATGTTTTACGTAATGACCAGTTTTATATACGAAGACGATCGAAAAATCATTTTCCGTTAGATTGGCCTGATTTTTTGTGAGTACATTCAAAACTCCTTGTTGTTAATTTTGAATGGTGAAGATTAGTTTTTAAGGTCTGTAAGTTCAATTTTTGTTGCAATAAAGAGGCTATTTTCTGAATTTTTTACGTAATGACCAATTTTGTATACGAAGCGATCGGAAAAATATTTGCCGTTAGATTGGCCTGATTTTTGGTAAGTACATTTAAAACTCCTTGTTGTTAATTTTGAACGGTAAAGATTAGTTTTTAAGGTCTTTAAGTTCAGTTTTTGTTGCAAAAAAGAGGCTATTTTCTGGATTTTTTATATAATGACCAATTTTGTATGTGAAGACGATCGAAAAATTATTTGCCGTTAGATCGGCCTAATGTTTGGTGAGTACGTTCGAAAATCCTTGTTGTTAATTTTGAATGGTGAAGATTAGTTTTTATAGAATGTGAGTTCAGTTTTTATTGCAAAAAAAGAGGTTATTTTCGTGATTTTTTACGTAATGACCAGTTTTGTATACGAAGACGATCGGAAAATCATTTGCCATTAGATTGGCCTGATTTTTGGTGAGTACGTTCAAAACTCCTTGTTGTTAATTTTGAATGGTGAAGATTAGTTTTTAAGGACTGTGAGTTTGGTTTTTGTTGCAAAAAAAGAGGTTATTTTCGTGATTTTTTAGGTAATGACCAGTTTTGTATACGAAGACGATCGGAAAATCATTTGCCATTAGATTGGCCTGGTTTTTGGTGAATACGTTCAAAACTCCTTGTTGTTAATTTTGAACGGTGAAGATTAGTTTTTAAAGTCCATCCGATCCAAATAATCATAATAACTCTATCTGAATATCTAATTCAGATCGAATTATTCGATTTATTTGGATAGAGCCGAATTTTGCACATCCCTAAAGACATTGATATACAATAGAGTTCAATCCAAGACTTAAACTCTTTCTTTAACGAACCGAAATAACGAAAAAAATTCAGAATCGAACTGTACCGTTAATGTTTTGACTGTAACCAAACCGAATTGTATTGTTGACTTTGTTTGGAATGGATATGGATATTTTAATAATTTTTTTACATATAAAATTTAATTCAAATCATTTTTATTTTATATATTATTATTAGTAATGTATTATATGAATTCTTAATTATTATATTTTTTTATTATTTTTAAAAGATAATACTTTTTTATTCATTATTTCAAAATATAAAGTAATTTATTTAAAAAAATTACATTTTTAATATTAATAATAATAATAAACTAATGATTGCAATATTATATGAATTCGCCGATTTAATTCAAAGATTTTGAAGGATCTGTAAATAATAAGTTATTATATAGATTTTGTAACGCTCCAAAAATTTAAATCGCGCGAGAGTATTTTTTTTAACACGTGCAAAGTATTTTGATACTAGGTACAAAAGCCGATTTATTAAGGATATGATATAAATTTGCATAATTTCAAGAATTTTAAATTAATAATTATCAAATAGAGTAAAATTTAAGAAGAAAGAATAAATTTTAATTTAATAACTAATAATTATAATATATGTATATATATATATATATATACACACACACACACACATAAATGTCGAAAATCTCTAGAAAGTCCTACATGTTAATGTGGTTAAAAAAAAGAATAGGGAGAGGGGAGCGGGAACGGGAACGGGAGGGAGAAGGGGGAGCCGATATCGTCGTCCTCCTCACCGCCGTCACAGCGCCGATCACCGGCAGGGGTCACGACTATCGCTGCCGCTCTCTTCCATCGCTAGTGTCGTCCCGTCTTCCTCACGGGGTGTCCGTGTTCTCTTTCCAGATTCTCCCACCATAACCGAAGTTTCCTCTCCTCTCTCCGACGAGCCACAAGGGAGGACCACAACTCCGGCAGCACCGGTGAATTCCCAGAGAAGAGGTGCTTGTTTCAATGCCTTTCACCGCCCCCAAATCACCGGCAACAAATAGATTGGCGGAAGGAAGCGATTGGCGATTTATGGCGATTTTTGACTAAACGGCGGCTTAGGCTGGCGCGTGGCCACTGGAAGCAAGGTTCGGAGGCCTTGATCTCCACGACGAAAGTGGTGGTGTGCCTCCGGCGAAGGTCTGGCAAACCTCCGATCAGTCTCCGGTGAGCACACCAGTGAACAAAATGAAGAATATTTCCCAGTTGTAAGTTCCTCTATAAACCTCTTTTCTCTCATTTGGTTAGGATTTTGCTTTGTTGATGGCTGAAAAACTAAAGATTTTGATCAATCTGATGATTATTGGGCGATTTAGGCCCTTGATTCACGAGTACACAGTTAAGGTATGTTTTTTGACTGGCAATTACATATCTTTCTTGAATTCCAGAACTTGGTTAGCGTCTTAAATTCTCTCAATTGAACAAGTCTTTACTGGTAAAAAGGATATGGATTCAAGATATTAGGCTTAAGCTGAAATTGTTTTCCTTTTTTCAAGAATTGGAATTAGAACCGTTTGGTTTCTGCGATGAAGATTGGTGCTTAAATTTTACACACTGTTGAGATAGGAAGAGAAAACATGCGATTCATGAATCATTTATTATTGAGTCTATTTCTTATTTATTGATTCTTTTTCCCCTTCTCACTTGCAAAATGGTAATTATCAGTTTAAGCATATAATAATCAAGTTCTTACAAGGAGATGATTCAATCTGCATATTTTTAAATCTTGCACGTTCGATACTTTATTAATAATATTATATCTTTTTTTTTCAAATGAATATTGAAGTATAATATAGTCAGAAGTAATATGGGTGCCTTTTGGTGTTTGCTTAAGGAAATGAAGACCTTTAACTTCAATAAGATTATGCTTATGTTTATAAGTGAAAGTTTTTAATTTGAATTTATGCACTCATTCAAATTTCAGGTTATGTTATGTTTCCTTCAAGAAGATGTTACTTTCATTTGTTAGTATTTTGTTTACCAGGTTATAGAAATAAAAGCAGTCCTTGTAAATCTTGAGATCTGCAAGAAATCAAAGAATTAGTCTAAAATATTGAGTCTACTTTACTTTGAACCAGAAGTAAGCAGCTCAACCTAAAAGTGGGTGCTTATTTGAATTTGAGGAATCCCTACTCCTACTTCTTCTTCTTTTGATAGGAGATTCATAAAGGTTTTATCATCTTCATTTCAGGTAAAGTCTCTACTCCTACTTCTTCTTCTTTCATTTTTTTCTTTTTCTTTTTTTTTCTGCTCTAATGTAAATAGTGTGATTTGCCCCGGTGGGAGCAGGTTTGCTTCCATTTATCTATTTACTTTTGTTTGATAGGAAAAGAAAGTAAAACCCTTCCTCCTTTTTGTTTATTATGATTATGTGCAGCCTTTATGAAGCTTTTATTTGTTAAATCATGGACTCAGTTAGATCTTTGTGGATGCTACCTTTATTTTCTCCAGGATTTCAATGCTATCCTTCTATGATTGTTCTGTGATACCACATTTTTCAATTCAAAGCAACTTTTGAGTTTTTGGATCTGTATATATTTTTTATGTTCATTTTGGGATGACTTTTCCACTCTGCAAGTTTGTTCTGTCCAATTATGTTGCTATTTTCAAGATACTGAATCCTTACGAACAGGTAAATCTTAGATTATTCAATATGAATGTTCATATCTGTTCTAGTGTTTAAGCATGCTAGCAGAATTTTTTCAGTTGTAAAGTTGGCTTGGAAACTCTGCAGGTTATGTGTGATCAGATATGTTCGCTTTTGATGACTTCACTTCGTACCAATGCAGAGGTAGTTTCTTTCTCAAAATAATGAGATAATTTTTAGATCCGTGTAGGAAGCATGCCATTTATGAATTTTGCTGTCAAAATATTTTACCTTGAATTTTGATACAGAATAAAGGAGAAGTTGGAGAACCTTCATTTCGCCGATTGGTTTTGTTGCTGTTTTTGCTCTTTTTATTTTTGTATTTCCATCATTACAATTGATTTTTTATGCATAGTCTACAGTGGCAAAAAATCAATTGCTTCTTTGAAATCCTATCATGGTTCATAAATAAACAAACTATGATAGCATTTTAGAATTTATATATTTTTTATTTGTATTTCTTGCGAAGTTATCCACCCCTCCTACCTCACTTTCCCAACTCCATGTTTTTTGGGCCTGATCAACGTCCTATATATCTTTTCTAGCTTTATTCTTGCTGTTATATCCTAATAAAACTTATTAATATATGTTGCTAACCACAGGAATCAGACGCGTTTTTCTGTATGTTTTATTTGAGCGTTGTAATTGATAATATTTCAAACAAATATCCTAAACTTTCTAGAAAGGGAAAGTGATTAAAGGGGGAGCTCTCGTTTAAGTGAGGCTGAGAAATTATTGATTCTTGAGGTTAGTAAAGAAGTGCATGGGTGGGGGCAGGGGCAGGCTCTTGGTGTGAAAGTACCTAAGGTGAGTAAAATGGGGGAAGTGAAATGGAAATGTGAAAAGAATGCATTTCGCATTGATAATGGTTGCATATCCAGTTTTGCCTAATTTGTAAATTAATCCTACCCTGTGGGTTTTCTACATCATGATCCGTTGTACTTAATCATTTACTTCAATGGTAACTTCTCTTCAACCTTCCATACTTGCACTATATTCTCTGTTCTCACATCAATTTAAGTTAGTCATACATATCAAATTGTCTTTATATGTGTTTCTGTCTGTTCATTACCACACTTTCCATGAGGTTTCAATGAATGTGCAGGGGTGTCTTTCTGCGTAATGAGACTTTTTGCCTCTTGAATGCAGGTTTTTCTTAGCATGCTTGTGAAGGCTACTTTTCTTGATCTACCATTGTGGCATAGAATTCTTATGCTTGAGATCTTGAGGGTAATCTATACGATGTTAGCTGTGTACTCTAGCGTGTTCGAAATTTATTTAGGCTACATGTTGATTACTTGCCCTTAGCATGTTTGAAATTTATTTATTTGTAACTTGACAGGGGTTCTGTGTAACTTGACAGGGGTTCTGTGTAGAGGCTTGGACTTTACGAATTCTTTTCCAGAACTTTGATATGTAAGCTCAGTAACTTGTTTGGATCTTTTACTTTGTATTTAGTGTTGCATATTTGTCCATGGGTAATTAGATTGTTTCACTATGCAAAATCTGGTTTCTCTTTCTCATTATTTTCAATTACAGACGTCTTAATGACAACTGGTTAAGTGGAGCAATCCCTAGGGAACTCATAGGTGTTTCCAGCCTCAAAGTTGTGAGTATTTGCTCCAGTTCTCTCTCTTATTTTTTGTTATATTTTGTTTTCCTTCAAGAAATAAACAAACATATCCAGAAATTCTCTTTCCCTTTTATAGTTTAGTTGATTATCATTATCTCTAAATTTTCACTTTTTTCATTTTCAGTGGTGTCTTAGAAAAGGGGATTTTGGTCATACTTCCTCTGCAATAGTTAAAAAAGGGGAGTTCAAAGATCAATCTGTCGCAGTGAAGATTATATCGAAAGCCAAGGTACAGTTTTATCAATTTATGCTTACCAATGATCGTATTTGGATTTGGGGATTTACGAGTCTCATGCATGAATTAGACCCGGAGTTGGATTTTTTGGTCTTAGTTTTCTATGTTTCATTGGTATTTTCTATGAATTAGACCCGGAGTATGGATTTATGCTTACCAACGATCGCATTTTGCTTTCAAACTTTGGACTTTAGAACTCATCACATTCTGGAATTTGTAGCTTTTGATCGCTTGTATTGCTTCTACTGTTATAGGCTTAAGTTAGTTTCTGTTGTTAACTTCACACTTTAAATAGCTCTCAACTTTCAGTAATTTCTCTAGCTTTTTTACCACTTATATGTTTCTATTTTCAGAGGCTTAGCTAGTTTCTTTGTACTGCTTATCTTATTTTTATAATGTCTGTTTATGACTTTGTGCTTTTTTTCGTTTAAACAGAGAGGTCTTTTGTTTACTGGCGGCGAGGACCGAAATATTATAGCATGGGACACAAACAGCGGAAGAATTGCATTCTGTATTGAGGGTGCACATTCTTTCCGTGTTAAAGGTATTGTTGTGCTTACTAAGAGTGGTGTTGCTGCTAATGATCCATACTTATTGGCATCTGCGTCATCTGATGGAGTTATACGAGTTTGGGATGCTCGCATGGCTGTAAAGGATAAAGCCAAATTCATTGGCTGAGACCGGCACGAATTAGTTAGGAATTAGTTAAGTGCTTGATTTAACTGCACTTTGTTTTATATATTGATTTTTTTATGTTGACTATATTTGTAATGAATTCATTACAAATTATATATATATATATATATATATATATGAAAATATAAGATTATTATTTATATTTGTATCTATTATATATGAATTTTATAGTATAAGACTATTATTTATATTATGTACAGGATCAAAATTTTAAAATAAAAGAAAAAATTAAATTATGCAATAATTTCGCGACGAATTCGCGACAGAAACTGTCGCTACTGACACACGTTAGAATTTAAGAAATAATTAGCAACAAATATTTCGTCGCTAACTTTTACAGTAATTTTTTAATTAGCGACGGAGAAATGTAGTCGCTAAATATCATTTTAATTACAGTAATTTTTTAATTAGCGACGCAATTAGCGACGAAAAATTTAGTCGTTAAATATTATTATTTTAATTCGGCGACTAATTAGAAATATAAATTAGCGACGAAAAAAAATAATTAGCGACAAAATATTTCGTCGCTAAATTAGCGACTGATATTGAAATCCGTCGACTGGCCTATTAGCGACTGTTCGTCGCGGCGTTGCTAATTTTAATTAGCGACGAAAAATTGGTATTTAGCGACGGAATTTTCTGTTGCTAATCTGCAGTTTTTTTTGTAGTGTCTTGTTGCTACTAGAATCCTTTCTAGCTAGGAAACTGAATCCTAACTAAAATAAGATTCCTATCCCCATAAATAGGTGGGATATCATGTATTTTTCTCTCTCTCTTAGTCAATTTTACTTAAAAACACGTTTTTTATACTAACTTAACCATCGGAACTTCTCCTC
Organism: Excoecaria agallocha; assembly: GCA_037975025.1. NCBI lineage: Eukaryota > Viridiplantae > Streptophyta > Magnoliopsida > Malpighiales > Euphorbiaceae > Excoecaria > Excoecaria agallocha. The sequence continues at coordinate 35,389,014 of CM075815.1, read as the reverse complement.
ATCGAAAATCCCGCCAGAGTTCTCTGTTTTCAGATATCTAAAAAGCTGTAAAGGAGATTGCTATTCAAGTCTAATCCAAGTAATAGCCCGGTAAACCGAACTATTATCACTATGATATTTTGTTTAAAAAAGCTTTTACCAATTCACGGTTTCTATGTACTTGCATATGATAAATTATTTTCAGAATTACATCTGTTATAACTTCTTAGCAAATTATTATAAAATAAATCAACCATTCCTCTCCTTTTTTTTATTTTATAAAGTATATTACTAATTATGTTTCTTTGTTATTGGATAAAAATTCGATTTCATTTTATTAGAATAGGCACACATTTTAATTTTGTCTGTTATGCATCTCAATTAATTCTTCTTTTTAGTTACATTTTCCCCACTAACTTCTTCAATTTGATATTTGATTTTCTATATACAAATATCATGATCAATAATTTTTTTAGATAAAAGTTAAAGATTTTATCATAAATTAATTATCAATCATATATATCAAGTAGATGATGACTAATCAATTTCAATTTCAAATTAAATTTCAATTTCAATTACATTTAATTTTAATTTTATTTAAATCAATTTTAAAAATTAAATAAATTTCAATTTCAATTTCAATTCAATGTATAAGAATAATCATTTTTTCTATTTCAATTTTAATTACTATTTCAAATTAATTGCAATTTCATTTTCAATTCAATATTATTTTTAAATCAATTCTAACCTAATTCTCAAAATCAAATCAACTGATTTCAATTTAATGTATAAGAATCACCAATTACTTCACTTTCATATCCAACCCAATCTCAAATCCAAATCAGTTGCAATTTCAATTACAGTTCACTTTTAAATTTAATTGAATCAATTCCTACCCTAATCTCAAAATTCAAATCAATTCATTTCCAATTTCAATTCAAAGTGGAGGAATGACCAATTTTAATCTCAATTTGAATTCCAATTCAATTTTAATTTCAATTGAATAAATTCCAACTTAATTTTTAGATCAAATCAATTCTATATATATGTGTGTGTTGGGGGTAATTACAATTAATATTTATTTAAACGAGATTTGTACGAATTAATTATTGTCTATTACTCCCTCCGTTTTTTTATCAGTCACTTTTGACTAAAATTCAAATTCTATTTATCTGTCACTTTTAGACTTTCAATGTAATTTAATTTACTTTTTCAATTTATTTTTCTTTCCCAATAAAATCAGATCAATCAGATTTGATAATTTAGTCTTAATCACGTAATTTAATACTAAATTTAAATCTATTTATTACTTCTTAATCCTAGTGAAAACAACAAAAGTGACTAATAAAAAAAACGGAGGGAGTATTAATAAGTCCTTTCCTATTCCAAATGATATTTGGATTTCAATCAACAATTAATGGAATTGCCTTTTCCTATTCTCATGCTTCAATATAAAAAATGAAATTAGATGGTTATATCCAAAATATATAATGAAAAAAGAGAACAAAAAGACATTGATGTTAACTGAAATGATTAAAAATTATTTTAATCTTTGACTGAAATTTTTGAGAAAAAAATTTAGTATAGAATTTATTATCCAATTTGTTCACAGATTACACTAATTTAAAAGTTTATAGTAAAGATTTGTTTCGGTGAATACACATAAAGTTTTCTCTTATAGTTTTCGCAATATAAGAGAAAACTTTAAACGTACTCCTCTAGATTAGCTTTAGATTTGATTTTTAATATATAAAATAAATTTTGAACTCAAAAATATTTATCTTTGAATTATTTTGTATTGCACTACGTGTCATGAACATCCAACAATCCACATTAAGTCCGACCTTTGCTATCAACTATTGATTAATGGAGCCCGCAGATAAATTGAATAATATAATAATGCTAAAATCTGCTTACCAAATTTAAATAATAATTGAAAGAACAATTTCTAAAAAAAAATCTCACTTGGTATCTTTTAATTAATCAAATAAATAAAATATTTAGTCCAAAAAGAATATTATTATATTGTTCGTGGCACATAGAATACAATTAATACTAAGTGATAAAGTAGATTTTAGCTTTATCAGTAAGAAGTATAGTAGGCGGTTGAGGATTCAATCGGATGGAAAAACCTGTAAAATAGAGTGTCCAGTTGGATTCGGGCGTTAGCACTCCGAAACTTAAGTTAGTAGCTTTTAGAGAAAGAGTCTCAAATATTTAATACCTGAAGCCATTGTATTTTTGGCTATTTATATGAGTTATTTGGAGGGGTACTTGAGTACCTTGGGGCGTGATAGCTAGCAACTAGGGTAGGTGAGCGGCGATGTGACAGGGAGCAGGTGAAGGCATGAGCGTTTACTTGTGTCAGTAGACTAAACAGAACAGCACGTCCCATCAGTCTGATCGGACACTGTGGCTTTTTGTCTTATCTTCCAGCTCACACTCTGTCTTTTAGTTGATGGGTTCTGGGCTTTGCCAAGCGTTATTGAGCCGACTTGATTGGGCCTTTGAGATATTTTTTCCATAGTTATCACTTGTCCCTCCTTCAAAAGATCAGATCGGGCGAGTTTTTGATTTTTGGCAGTATTTTTTGAATTGGCTTGAATCTGATAAGTCGCGCCTATTCATTTCAGCCGTTATTCATTTATTGCTGATACGTATGCTGAGGGCGATGCCTTGTTTTTCGTAATCATCACAATTATGGAGACATGTGGCGATTATCCAGCGTAAAGGCGGTTGGAGAGTTTCAAAAGTTTTTTAGCCTATAAATTGATGATTTTTTGGGCAACTTCTTCTTCATTTTTTATCGATTTTTAATAGAACTCTGCCAATTTCTTTTTGTGAAGTTTGTTTTTAGCTTTCCTACGCAAAAAGTTTTTGGGCTTCATACTCTGAAGATTCGGAGATTTTAGCGTTTCTCCCAAGGATATTCTATTGCTCAAGTAAATGAACAACTCATGCCTTTTAATTTTCTTCATTTTTCGTAACATCATCATTACTCCTCCCCTTCCGCGAAAGATAGCTTCGAGCAACAATCGGTCTATAAACAGGGGCTTTCTTGAAGCTTAAAAAGGTCATAGGATTGCGGCTCGCCCTTCAGAATTCACATAGGAGGGAATGGCTAAGATTTCTTCACAATATGATTTCCCAACAAAGATCCCTGTGATGGCCTTCCCTAAGTCCATGGCGATGACCTAGGGACCTCTTGGTCACGAAGACAATGAGCGGTTTATTTGCCATTCGTGGAGCTTAGATGCGGGGTCAAGGCGTCCCTTTAATGCCTTCGAAATTACAATTCCCAAATGCCATGGAATTGCCCTTGGTCTTCCGAATGGAAGGAGATCAATGCTCTACCTCAAGATCTGGCCGTAAAGGAAGCTGTTCATTGTGTCTTCTACCATGTAAGGCTTTAAAGGAAGATTATTTTTGGTAGGGGCGGCCGGAGGACTTGCAGCGTATATAATCCGATCGAATGTAGCTACAGCCTCGAAAGACCAAACGTCCGATCGGTCTTTGTACGGGAGTGATGTCGAAGGCACGGGAAACCATATATAAATCTAATTATCTTTTTGGCAGTCTGATCGAGTCTTCAGACCCTGATGTTGACATTAATGCAGATCATGAGCATTATAATTAAGTGCATATTGAACATCATCCATTGCATGTTTATGAAATATACATCCGCTGGAAAGAGTACTTATATTTTATTTTTGCGACCCAGCTGTAGTCGTGATGGCTAAGGGAGACGATGTTGCTAAGCAATTAGCTGACCGGGCTAAGGCGAAGATCGAGGCAGAGCGCTATGCCAGAGAGGAGAGGAGGTCGAAGAAAAGAAAGCTTGTGCCCTGTACGAAATTTCAAACTTCCACTTCCTCCTCCAGTGCCCCGATTTCCTATCCCTCTCAGACCCTTCCAGTATCGACTATTGTGCAGCCTTTGTCAGAGGGTCAGTGCCCCCTTGGTCATTTCATTTTGAGGGATGAGACCAATTCGGAGGAAGAACGACCAGCTTCATCTCAGAAGGGATCAGTTAGGACCCATGTGCCTTCAATAGATAAAGCTGCACAAAGGAGGATCGAAGAGACAGCCAGGAGAAAGGCCACTAAGCTTGTAGCTACTGCTGATGCTAGGGTTGTCGCAAGAGGGAAAGAGCCTATCCAGGATGAATATGCTTGGAGCGTCGCTGCAAGACTTTCTGAAAGGCGTGTCACATCGTTGGGAGAAGTTTTAAAAAGCAAATTTGGTGATGGCTGGTCTACCGATAATAAAGCGATATCAAACTTTTTGTGTTAGGACATTCTCCAAGAGAATGATTTTAAAGCGATGGGGGATCCTAGCATGCTTGCCCGAGAGTGTAGCCTTTTTCAGTAGCAAAGTCTGGAGGTACTTTTTTAAAATTTCCATTCTAAATGATCTTCCCTCGCTCTTTCTTTTATCCGTCATCTCCTTTTTTTATTTTAGCTAATAAGAAGAGGTTTACGCCTTCACGGCATGGCCAGATTTTGTCGAGGGCAATGGGAGGACGCCAATCGGGCTAGGAGGGAAGCCGAGGTTAAATATAATTCAGTGAGAAAAGAGTCTCTGCTTGCCCGATTGGAAGTTGAAAAGCTAAAAAAGGAGTCTGCTCATCTTTCTCAAGATCTAAAAGCTCAACAGAAAGAGGTCGACCACCTTAAAGGGGATGTAGCCCATCTAACAGCCGAGAGTGCCTTAAGGCAAAAATTCTAAGAAGAGGCGACCAGGCTAAAGGGCGAGTGCACTCGTCTATCTGCTGAATGCTCAAAGGCTGAATCCAAGCATGATCTTCTACATGGGGAGTAGGATTCATTGCAAGCTACCCTGGAAAAAGAGATGGCATAGAGAAGGAAGCTTGAGGAAGAACTTTGTAATCAAAAGGAAGATATCTTGGATCAATTAGGAGAGCCCTAGGGAAATTTGTTGGCTTGGCTAATTTATAAGGCCAGCAGGTGTTTCCCCAAGGTTGATCTCAGCTGGATGGATGACTTGGGTATTTTGCCCGATCCTCCATCTAGTGACGACGATCTTGAAGTCCCTCAAGACCCTGTAAGGGCCACACGCCAAGTCCAGAACAGAAGGACTTAATGGCCTATTTCATGCACCAAATTAATTTATATATGTTACATAAGTGTTATGGAACTCACATATTTAATTTGGTTGGATTTGGAATCCATTTGAGTATTTAAATCCAATTAGTTGCACAAAGGGCCTAGTTTGTGGGTTTTGTGCATAGTCTTTTATAAAAAGTTTTAAATTAAATTTAATTAATCCCAAATGATTATAATTAATTCCAGAGGCCCAATTAATAATTCTCCAGCAATTTTAAAGAGCCCAATTGATATGCTTTTTCTAGAAGCTTAAATACCGCAAGTATACGGTGTACCGATTATAGTACTTCAGATATCGATCCCACGAGGAATGTTGATTAACATTGTACACTATTACTACTTGATTTTAATCTTGTTTCCAATGCTTATTAATTTACAAATTAAAATTATTATTAAAACTACACTATACTAAATTAAATAATTTTCTACTTTAATGATAATCCGAGAAGACTTATGAATATGATAAATATAACATATACATAATTATGGAATTTGATCTTTTTCTCTTATTTATAATTCAATCTTTATCATGCAAGCCAAGTTGGAATAATGTTCTATGTCGTAGCTCTCGCATCTAGACTAGATTATGCCTTAAACATGCATTTATGGTTCTAAATCGCAGCTCTCGCATTTAGACAAGAATTACATAAACACACATTCAAAGAATAAAAACTAACCTATAACAACTATCTCCACATGTGATCTCTCAAACTATGCTTTGATAATGAATTTCCTATTAACTTTCAATAAGACGTTGCTCTCGCTAACTCCCTTATTTATGACCATTATGATGATTTTCAGAGAAGGAATTGCACATTGAAGGTCGTCTTCCTTAACTTATAATGATACTAATAAAGTTTTAATAGCAAATACTACATATAAAGATAAATGAAAGAGAAATGAATATATATATATGAATAACAACAATCAAATTGCTAAAAAGAATTCATAATAATAACAAAGAAGAAGTAAAGATTAGAAATAGAAGAAGGGATCTCTCAATCATTCTTCCTTTCACCAAGTGTAGTCTTCTTCATTGTATTTGCCTTCTCTTCAAGCCATAAAACTAAAATTAAAATCTACAATTATTTCCTCTACTTACACTTTCAAATTAAAAAAAAATAAAAATGATTGATTCCTCCTTTTGATTATAACTTCCATGTTATTTATAGATTTTCAAGCATTAAATCCCTTCAAGTGCCTCTCCATAGGTATGCAAACCTTGGTGAAAAGTCATGCCTCTTAAAATTTGACTTTGAAATTTGAATTGCATAACCACCATTTATGTTTGTAACTTCATTGCCAAGCATTGTGACCCTTCAAGCACCTTTCCATAGCAACATAACTCTTCAAGTATCTCTCCAAAAGTACACATCATTTGGTGAAAAGTGGTATCCCTTTGAAGTGCCTTTTAAAAAAAATAACTACCCAACGTCTCTCTATCGCGCCCGCGACAGGACACGGAGTTTCTTGACTTATTTTTACTCCTTCTCCACATTTTTCTCCTTTTTATCCTACATAAACAAAACTTGACAAAATACATTAAACACACCTAATTCTAACATAATTTAATACAACTAAATATTATTTTGGTAATAAAACATGGATTAAATATGAGCTATTTGAGCTCATATCAGACCCCCACACTTAAAATTTTGCTTGTCCCCAAGCAAAACTTACCAAACAAGCAAACAATACAATCATATAATTTTGGAGCTCATATTTATATTTGGCAAATATTTGAAAACCACATGCAGAAACTCTCATCTCTATACAAATTTTTGCCCAAGTTTGAAAAGTCTCAAACAAAACCATTCGCCATTAAACTTAAACAACCATGCACATTTAGAAAATTATAAATCATAAGAATGTGTAAACTTAAGAACTTGAATATCTTAACACATGTAAACATTATTCCACACCAAATATTGCCTAAAGTAGTTCTCACTCAAACACTATATTCTTAAAACACTTAATCACTTGATGTGTTTATGGGTTAGTGTTTCTCTCATCCCTTAAACATGCCATTGCCTACCATAAGCTTATAATTAGTAAACATCTCCACTACTAGTATAAAATAATACATGAAATCAAAAGGGTCTTACAAGGGTTGTAGCTTGGCTTAGGTTAAGGTAGGATAATTTTGGTTTAAGTAGCTTAAATTGTGAATAGAAAAAATATTACCATATCATAAGAGATTTTTTTATGAACATAAGCATCGCATGATGTAATTTACTTCTCATATTCCCTTCTCAATGGCACACTACTACTAGTTTCTCTTTTTCTTTCTTTCTTCTTTTTTTCTCTTTGTATTTATTATTTTTTTTCTTTAGAAACTAGCCTTGTTCTAATATTGATCCTAGAGAAGAATGGAATTTAACTCTCATTTTTTAAATACCATCATGCTTACATTAACAATATATATCTCTTAAAGATATAACAATTTATTTCTCTTCACAAGAAGGGTAAAACAAAGAAATAGGTTTTTTTGTTTAGTAAAGGATATTGGCTAATTATATGTTGCTCAACAAAAATAGGTTTAAGGCTCAAAATTGGCTACCTAAAGTCAAAAAGGTAAGTTTTTAAAGTAAGCCAAAATGGTGTAATCTAAATGCCCTTATCATTTTTCATGCACATCTCATACTAAATGTAATCTCAAAATTTATCAAGAACAAATTCTAAAAGAAATGGCATATTAAGGCCTCATACAAGAAAAATATCAATGTATAAGGCTCAAAAGCTCACTTAAGCTATAGGTCAAATTACCTTAAGCAATAAATTGGCAAAAATAATCCATTTGCACATTTGAAAAGATACTCAACCTAAAAAGAACCTACACTAAAGTGCTTTGTCAAGTCATAACCTTCATTATGTACATTAATTTGTCAAAGTAAAATGAAAATGATTAGCCTAAAAATTTGCCTAACTAGACTAAAAATGACAGAAATTCAAGTTAAAGCATGCAATTAAATCCAAATAGGTGCCAACTACATAAACTCCAAAATTAAATTCACAACACAATATACAAATAAATAAATATACTAACAATAAACAAAAACATGAATAGAAACAATACATACATACCCCCCCACACTTAAAGGACACAATGTCCTCATTGTGTAAGAATGATAAAGCAAACAAATCACAAAAGAAACAAAATCACAATAAATGTAAAAGAGATGGAGAAAACAAACTCAAAAAGTTCCACTAGGAGAACTTGGTGGGGAAGGAGAGAATTCCACATTCCACTGCAAAAGCATCCTCCCTACAATGCCGCGCTCGCGACAGACCGCGCGCTCGTGACAATGAAGAAAAATCATTAGTTTTTTTAATTAATTTTTTTAAAAAAATTTATAATGTAATACTAAGTAAAATAACCTGTAGAACAAAAATTAAACTATGTTAATATACTAAATTAACTAAAAACAACACAAAAAAATAATAAAATATTGTAATCCAAAATCATAAATCAAGATTCATAATGACAATACATTTAATCAATCATTCCCCGGCAACGGCGCCAAAAACTTGATATGCTTTTTCTAGAAGCTTAAATACCGCAAGTATACGGTGTATCGATTATAGTACTTCAGATATCGATCCCACGAGGAATGTTGATTAACATTGTACACTATTACTACTTGATTTTAATCTTGTTTCCAATGCTTATTAATTTACAAATTAAAATTATTATTAAAACTACACTATACTAAATTAAATAATTTTCTACTTTAATGATAATCCGAGAAGACTTATGAATATGATAAATATAACATATACATAATTATGGAATTTGATCTTTTTCTCTTATTTATAATTCAATCTTTATCATGCAAGCCAAGTTGGAATAATTTTCTATGTCGTAGCTCTCACATCTAGACTAGATTATGCCTTAAACATGCATTTATGGTTCTAAATCGCAGCTCTCGCATTTAGAGAAGAATTACATAAACACACATTCAAAGAATAAAAACCAACCTATAACAACTATCTCCACATGTGATCTCTCAAACTATGCTTTGATAATAAATTTCCTATTAACTTTCAATAAGACACTGCTCTCGCTAACTCCCTTATTTATGACCATTATGATGATTTTTAGAGAAGGAATTGCACATTGAAGGTCGTCTTCCTTAACTTATAATGATACTAATAAAGTTTTAATAGCAAATACTACATATAAAGATAAATGAAAGATAAATGAATATATATATGAATAACAACAATCAAATTGCTAAAAAGAATTCATAATAATAACAAAGAAGAAGTAAAGATTAGAAATAGAAGAAGGGATCTCTCAATCATTCTTCCTTTCACTAAGTGTAGTATTCTTCATTGTATTTGCCTTCTCTTCAAGCCATAAAACTAAAATTAAAATCTACAATTATTTCCTCTACTTACACTTTCAAATTAAAAAAAATAAAAATGATTGATTCCTCCTTTTGATTATAACTTCAAAGGTATTTATAGATTTTCAAGCATTAAATCCCTTCAAGTGCCTCTCCATAGGTATGCAACCCTTGGTGAAAAGTCATGCCTCTTAAAATTTGACTTTGAAATTTGAATTGCATAACCACCATTTATATTTGTAACTTCATTGCCAAGCATTGTGACCCTTCAAGCACCTTTCCATAGTAACATAACTCTTCAAGTATCTCTCCAAAAGTACACATCATTTGGTGAAGAGTGGTATCCCTTTGAAGTGCCTTTTAAAACAAATAACTACCCAACGTCTCTCTATCACGCCCGCGATGGCTGTCGCGCTCGCGACAGGACACGGAGTTTCTTGTCTTATTTTTACTCCTTCTCCACATTTTTCTCCTTTTTATCCTACATAAACAAAACTTGACAAAATACATTAAACACACCTAATTCTAACATAATTTAATACAACTAAATATTATTTTGGTAATAAAACATGGATTAAATATGAGCTATTTAAGCTCATATCACCAATCTCATTAAGGAGTTGGAATTTTAACCTAACTATAAAAGGCCAACTAATGAGAAATTAGGGTTAAGTGATTAAAACAAAAAGAAAGTCTTTTTCTCTAATCTCTCTCTCCTTTTTATGCCAACTCCAAGCTAGCTTCTTGGAATTTCGGCCAGCCCTAGTTAAACACCAATTTATTGGTTCAATTTATCCCTCTCTAGTGTGTATTACTCATTGGAGGTGTTCGATTTTGGACACTATGGTTTGCGACAACCCGGTGCAAAGTAAAATCAACTGTTCAACAAAAATCAAAGGTGATTTTTCTTATTCTCACATAGTTATATTGTGTATTCATGGAAAGATCAGATCTAATGGTTAAAAAATTTTAAAATTTTGCTCATGTATGTGATGTATGTAACCGTTAAAATCCAACATGGTATCAGAGCCTTAGTTTTGCCATGGATATATAATTCTATATTTTTCTGCGAAATAAGTTTTATTTTGTTTTGAGTTATTTGTTTCATGAACTTTAAAATATTATATTTGATTGTTCATGAATGAGAAATATTGATTTCTGGTTGTATGTGTGATCAAATAAATTTGGTGGAAACAAAAACGAAACTTTTGAAGGATTGTGATTAGGGTTTGGCGTGAAAACCTAGGTGATTTAAGGGGCTGTTCTAATTTAATTTCTTATGGATCCATTAAAACATCATTTAGATGATATTTTATGTGTTTAATATGGGATATTAAGCCGTAAGATCCAACGAAATTAAAATCGAACAAGTTTTGCATGAAAACTAGTTTAGTCGAAAAGTTCGATAAATTGGTGTTCTTCATATGTTCTTGATGTGTTCTTGGTTAGAACGATTTTTAATCTTCTAAATCTGATATATATGATAGATTAAAGTATTTTTAATTAATTGGATTAATTAAAATGGGCCTTAAATTAATTTGATTAATTTTAATTCATTAAAACCACTTAATGGGCTTAATTATGTTTACGGACTTGGTTTAAATTAGTGAATGACTTGGTGGGCCCAAGGAGCTAATTTAAATTAAATATTATAAACATTAATTAAATTTATTAATGGGTTTTGAGGGCTTGAGTGGGCTTGGCTCATTCCAAAAGGCCCAAATGGTCCAATAAACACAAAACTAGTTTGTGTGTGAACACATTTAGGGTTTTCTTTTGTGGGTTTCGGCCTACACTTGATTATAAGCCCAAAATTGACTTTTTTAATTATTTAATATGATTAATTAATTAAATAATCAATTTATAATTAATTAATAATTAATTGGATTGATTATTAAGGCAAGAACACATGCATGCAAAAAGGTTTCCTAAAATGAAAGTTTTCAAAATGGAAAAAGTTTCCTAATTTGATCACATCATTTAAATAACTCAAAATATTATTTCAAAGGTTGAAACAAAGTTAGTAATCCATTTATTTATGCATTAGAAAGGCATATAAGGGTGTATTATTGGCATGATGGATAGTTATGGACAAAACCCAATGTGATTGAGCATTATGCATGTTTTGGCCCAATGAGGACTTTCATGTCCCGGCCACTTGTTTTTGGTTTGTATTTCTTTTCAAGTTGTAATATGTAATTAGATTACTTAGTTTAGAATTAGAAATAGAGATGGAGACCATTTTCAAGGAGCAAGATGGGCCGGATGGAGATCCAACAAGCTTAAAGATAATGTAATTATTTTTCTTTTTTGAATCATGCATACTACCTAGGTGTGACCTTTTGATTTCCCTCTTGGCTCAGGGAAATCAATGTAGTGAAGTCCATAACTATACTATATTTTTATGCTTATATTTATGTGATAGATATAGGATGCATACCAATGTATGCCAACCATGTATGATGAGACTTAATTAACTAAAACCCTCAAACAAATGCTAAGGTATATAAGCCTTCCATTAATTTGAGAAGAACCAGAGTTCTTTATAGTGTAGGTTGTTGACCACAATCAAGCTCACATTATATCGAATATATTCAAATCTAATTAAATGGGTCATCTTAGCTAGCCCATTAGTTTGTTGACCACAGTCAAGGCTAATGGTTCTAGAGGCAAGATTAGGGAATGCATATACGATATGCATGCATCAAGAGTTGATAACCTAATGATCCAATAGTTGTGTAGAGATACAATTGGTATATAGATACCTACCTTTCAAGGATATGGAATTTGGCTTGTTGACCACAGTCAAGGTCAAATTACATATCAAGGATTGGATATTGGCCCACTAAGAAAACCATCGAGTTTTCTCGGATTATATAGTGAGGGCTGTTAATTCGCAATAAAATAGTGGGAGTAAATGGATTAATTAAAGACCTTATTAATGCATACATATATATGAACATACTCTTATATCTTTTCTTTTTCACATCTAGGTCATCATCATGAGCACATCAAACATTAATATACGATCAATCTTGGATAACAAGCTAGTTGGCAACAACTATTCTGACTGGATCAAGCAAGTGAGAATTGTTCTCAGAGCCGAAAAGATCCACTATGTCTTGGATAAAGATCCACCACCACTTCCATCAGATGATGCCGTTGATGAGATCAAAGGCATTTATCGAAAATACATGGAGGATAGTGAAGCAGCAGCATGTCTGATGCTGGGTGCTATGTCCTTAGAGTTTCAGAAGCAACATGAGATGATGGATGCTAGAACCATCGTTTTGCATCTAGAGGAGCTTTATTCTTCTCAGGCTAGAACTGAGCAATATGAGATTGCTCGAGCTCCATTTAGCTGTAAAATGGTGGAAGGCACTTCAGCTGCTGCTCATGCATTGAAGATTTATGGGTATATTGAGCATTTGAGTAGACTTGGCTATGTTATGGATAATGATCTATACATAGATTTAATCTTGTACTCGTTGGCTCCAAGTTATGTACCTTTCGTGCTTAACTTCAACATGAACAAGATCCAAGTATCCATTCCTGAGTTAATCAATATGCTCAAGATAGCTGATGGATCATTTAAGAAGGATCCAAAAAGTGTCATGGTTGTCACTTCTGCTAAAGGCAAGAAGTAGAAGAATAAGAAGAAGATAACCAAGGCGCAACCAAAGAATGGTGGGATCTCTAAGAAGAAGGTTTTCAAGAAAGAGAATCCCAAAGGAACTTGCTTCCATTGTGGAAAGGATGGTCGATGGAAGCGTAACTGCAAGGCCTATCTAGATTCTCTCAAGGAGAAGAAGCAAGCTGATGCTTCTACTTCAGGTATTTATATGATTGAAATTAATACTTACTCTATTGCTTCAAAACAATCTTGGGTATTAGATACCGGATGTGGATCTCATTTATGTAATGATCTACAGGGGCTTAGAAGCTTTAGAAGAGTTGGAAAGGCAGAGATATGTTTGCAGTCATCTACTGGACAGAACATCTCTACAACAGTTGTGGGAACTTACTATTTGTCTCTTCCTAGTGGATTAGTACTGGAATTAAATAATTGTTATTATGTTCCAGCTTTATCCAAAAGTATTATTTATTTCAGTCATTTGATGAACGATTATGATATTTCTTTAAAGGACAAATGTTATTACATTTTTAAGAACAATATGTTTTATGCAAAAGCTATCATTGAGAATGGTATATTTGTTCTTGATTTAATTAAAGAAGTACATAATGTGGATACCAAGAGAATGAAACATGATAATCTAAATACCTCATACTTATGCCATTGTCGTTTAGGCCATATAAATGAAAAATGCATGACCAAATTACACAAGTCAGGTGATTTGAGATCATTTGATTATGAATCATTTGATACATGTGAATCTTGTTTATTGGAAAAAATGACAAAATCTCCCTTTATTGGTAAAGGAGAACGAGCTAAAATGGTTTTGGACTTAATACATTCAGATGTATGAGGTCCAATGACTACACATGCCAGAGGAGGTTACTCCTACTTCATTACTTTCATAGATGATTATTCCAGGTTTGGATACATCTATCTAATGAAATATAAGTCTGAAGCATTTGAAAAGTTCAAAGAGTTTAGAAATGAAGTAGAGAAACAACTTGGCAAAAGTATTAAAACACTTAGATCATATCGAGGTGGAGAATACTTAAGTCAAGAGTTTCAGGATTATCTTAGAGATAATGGGATTTTATCTCAATGGACTCCACCATATACACCACAACACAATGGTGTATTTGAAAGGAGAAATTGAACACTATTAGATATGGTTCGATCAATGATGAGCCGAGCAGACTTGCCTAAGTCCTTTTGGGGATATGCACTAGAAACTATTGTTTATGTGTTAAACAGAGTTCCTAGTAAATCAGTTGATGTTACTCCATATGAGATGTGGAATAACAAGAAACCCACGCTTTCTCATATGAAAGTATAGGGTTGTCCTGCTTATGTGAAGAGGACAATGTCAGACAAACTGGATGTTAAGTCTGACAAATGTTTATTTGTGGGATATCCAAAAGAAACGTTTGGATATTATTTCTATCATCCCTTAGAACAAAAGGTGTTTGTTTCAAGGCATGCTGTCTTCTTGGAAAGAGAATTTCTCCTACGAGAGGACAGTAGGAGTAAAATTAAACTTGGTGAAGTTCAAGACCCACAAATAAAAGATGATCAACCGATTGAACCCGAAACTGAATTTCATAATGATGATATTACAGTTGAACCTGATTATACACAAAATCCTAGAAGATCTATTAGGATGCGTTCTATCCCTGTGAGATATGGATTTCACGTTGATTCAGATAGAGGCATAACTGTAGTAGAGGACAATGAGCCTACAAGCTATCAAAAAGTTTTGAACAGTTCAGAACATGATTTATGGCTTAAGGCTATGCAGTCCGAAATGGACTCCATGTATGAGAATAAAGTATGGACTTTAACTCAACCACCTAAAGGGATAAAACCCATAGGGTGCAAATAGGTCTTCAAAAAGAAGACTGACATGGAAGGTAATATAGTTACCTATAAAGCTCGTTTAGTAGCAAAAGGTTATCATCAAAAAGAAGGTATTGACTATGATGAAACTTTTTCTCCTGTAGCGATGCTTAAGTCTATAAGAATACTTTTAGCCATTGCAGCTCATTATGATTATGAGATTTGTCAAATGGATGTGAAGACAGCTTTCCTTAATGGAAATCTTTCTGAGGATGTGTATATGACACAACCAGAAGGATTCACATCAGGAAATGGCGAAAAGGTATGCGAGCTTCAAAGATCCATTTATGGATTGAAGCAAGCCTCTAGGAGCTGGAACATATGATTCAATGAGACAATAAAAGAGTTTGGTTTCTCACAGAATGAAGATGAACCTTGTGTGTATAAAAGGGTCAGTGGGAGTGCAATTGTCTTCCTAGTTCTATATGTAGATGACATATTGATCATGGGAAATGACATTTCTCTTCTCCAATCTGTTAAAATATGGTTATCCAAGCAATTCTCCATGAAAGACCTTGGAGAAGTATCCTATATTCTGGGAATAAGGATCTATAAAGATAGATCCAATAGGTTGCTAGGTCTTTCTCAGAGTACATATATAGATAAAGTATTGAAGAGGTTCAATATGGATCTCTCTAAGAAAGGGTTTATACCCATGGTGCATGGGAAACACCTTTCTAAGTCTATGTGTCCGCAGACACTAGAGGATAGAGAGAGCATGAATAGAATACCATATGCATCTGCAATTGGTTCTATCATGTATGCTATGTTATGTACACATCCAGATGTAGCATTTGCTTTGAGTGTCACAAGCAGATTCCAATCCAATTTTGGAGAGGAACATTGGGCAGCTGTCAAGAATATTCTTAAGTACTTGAGAAGGACTAAGGATATATTCTTGGTATATGGAGAGGGCAGTTTAGAAGTAAATGGGTATACAGATGTCAGCTTCCAATCTGACAAAGATGATTGTAAATCACAATCTGGTTATATGTTCATAATGGGAGGAGGAGCAGTTAGTTGGAAAAGTTCCAAACAAGAAACAACTACTGATTCCACGACGGAAGCTGAGTACATTGCTGCTTCAGAAGCAGCCAAAAAAGCAGTCTGGATCAAAAAGTTCATAACCGAACTAGGAGTGGTGCCTAGCATTGTTGATCCGATTCCTTTATATTGTGACAACAATGGAGCCATTGCGCAAGCAAAGGAACCACGGTCTTATCAGCGATCAAAACATGTTCTCAGACGCTACCATCTCATAAGGGAAATAGTAGCTAGAAATGATGTGAAAATAGAAAGGGTTCCCACAGATGACAATGTGACGGATCCCCTCACTAAAGCACTTTCCCAGATAAAGCATGATCACCATATAAATAGCATGGGTCTGAGACATATGAGTGATTGGCTCTAGTGCAAGTGGGAAATTGTTAGAGATTATGCCCTAGAGCCCATGTAATAGGGATGTTTTTCATATGTATGAAATTTATATTCTTAATAAAAGGCATCATTCATTTATTAATGCTATGTTTGAATACATGAGTTTGTAAATCTTAAATTAATAAATGAAGTCCTAGATATTATAAACACAGTGCAAAGGCAATCATGAAGGTGTTCATGATGTGAGATGGCTATCGCATGCAAATGTGTTAATATCTAAATATCTCTAGTCATAGAATTAACAAGATAGGATATTGTTAATTCGGACAGACTAACACATGTTATGCTTTTTAAATGGTTCAAGCAGTGGTTCTCATAACTGTGATTATGGATGATAATCAAAGCTAACATGTGGATGCTTGTTAGAAGAACAAGTTCATTCGAGACCTGTAAAGAGAATCCTCATATGGATATTAAATCTATGTTAGTGAGGAATCTCTTCATAGCGGTTGTGCAAGTATCCTTAGACTTGAGATCACCAAAGTTATCTTAAGTAGCAAGTGGTATACTTTGACTCCATAACTGATTACTTCCAACTGGGAGTGAACATAGTCAGGAGATTGGGTATATCATGACCTACTTGAAGATAGTTGAGTGATTGACAAAGGATTCACCATCCCAGATTTAATAAGGGAAGTTATCTCGCATTATTCTATAATTACCTTGTTCAGAGAATCTCTGGCCATAGTAAAATGCCAAGATGGATAGAGATCCATGGAGGGCATTTTGGAAACAATGGTTAAATTAATAGAACATACATAATTAGATTTATATGAGTTGATAGAAATCCATACTCAGAATCTAATTGAGATAAGAGTGGTGAAAGGAGTAATTGCACAGTAATTGTTTCTATGGAAGGGTACAGTCAAACCACATAACTTTCCTGACATTTGGGTAGTCATGATGCCTAGCTAGAGGCCAATCATGACTTGTATAATGATGTATCAAACTATCAATAGAGATTGATAAAATGATTTAAAGGAGTTTAAATCATGTGAGTTTTGAATAGAACTCACAATTACATATTATACTACCAACATGGACAGGAACCCAATAGGTCACACACATATAGAGAAAAGGGTAAAATAGTAAAATGACAAGGATAATAATATTTGATATTATTATAAAGGTAGAGAAGTGAATATGATAATAATTAATTAAAGAGTTTGATTAATTATGATCAAATAAAATTGTCCGCGAAACTTTTGAGAAATATTCTGTAAATTAGACGTAATTGAAATAATATATTTCATGATTAATTATTATTGTCTTATAAGTATTATAGGACTACTATAAGTGTTATAGGACTGGTATAATAATTAATAAGTCCATTGGAAGAATTATTAAGGGCCAGAGGAATGAAGCAATTGGCGAAAGCCCTTCTGTAAGGGCCACATGCCAGGTCCAAAATAGAAGAACTTAATGGCCTATTTCATGCACCAAATTAATTTATATATGTTACATAAGTGTTATGAAACTCACATATTTAATTTGGTTGGATTTGGAATCCATTTAAGTATTTAAATCCAATTAGTTGCATAAAGGGCCTAGTTTGTGGGTTTTGTGCATAGTCTTTTATGAAAAGGTTTAAATTGGATTTAATTAAGCCCAAATGGTTATAATTAATTCCAGAGGCCCAATTAATAATTATCCATCAATTTTAAAGAGCCCAATCTCATTAAGGAGTTGGAATTTTAACCTAACTATAAAAGGCCAACTAATGAGGAATTAGGGTTAAGTGATTAAAACAAAAAGAAAGTCTTTTTGTCTAATCTCACTCTCCTTTTTGCACCAACTCCAAGCTAGCTTCTTGGAATTTCGGCTAGCCCTAGTTAAACACCAATTTGTTGGTTCAATTTATCCCTCTCTAGTGTGGATTACTCATTGGAGGTGTTCGATTTTGGATACTGTGGTTTGCGACAACCCGGTGCGAAGTAAAATCAATTGTTCAACAAAAATCAAAGGTAATTTTTCTTATTCTCATATAGTTATATTGTGTATTCATGGCAAGATCAGATCTAATGGTTAAAAAATTTTAAAATTTTGCTCATGTATGTGATGCATGTAACCGTTAAAATCCAACATATTTTGCGCGCGTCATGGTGCTAGAATTTTCAACAGCTTTTCGCGTATCGGAACCCTTTTTATTGCTATCTCTTTAGGAACTCAAAAATATATATTTAATAGTAAAACAAGTAATATTAAGATGGACTGGAAATCTAGCGCTTATTATAAGGAACTGAAAGAGCACTTAAATTCAATACAATGCATTTTTAAGAACTCAAATTATAATAATTGCACCTAATTTTGCCATTATTTGCTGATCTTTTTAGCTTGTCTGTGTTAGTCTGGTTTTTGTGCTGGTAGTTTTTGTTTGAGCTGATCACCTCGTTTTCCATCGTTGGACCACTTACAGGAGCTTTCACGTTCGTTGGTTCGAGCATTCGAAAGTGTTATAATTTATGACTTTTGTCGCGGTCTCCATTATTTCTTCTCTTGTTTGGACATTTTGGGTATGTTAGCTTTTTCATATTTTCTCTTGATGCCCATCGGTACTTGGGAGGAACCGACATTGAGGGGAGTGGAGGTTCCAGCCAACCGATTATTGTGGCGGTTAGGTTTACTCTGTTTGTCCTCCTTTCCCCTTTTCGTAATCCTTGAGAAGATCAACCGGTTAAGCTTCCCTTCTGCTCGATTGAATGTAGGGGTTCTGTTGAATACCGACCGTCTGGATATTGCAGTCTGTCCGTTACATTAGTCTTCCCGATTTTATTGAATTTGAGAGCATCATCTAACTGGATGCATTGCCTGACCCTATCCACTAGGTCGGAGAAACTAATCAGTGGACTTGCTGTCGATGATTTGGAAAATGGACAATCAGTAATGCCTTTCGCCAAAGCATTTGATGCCAATTCCACGCTTAAATTCCCTACTTCTGACATTGCAGCTTGAAAGCGAACGATGTAATCTCTGAGACTTTCATCGATTCTTTGGTAAAGGTTGCACAGGCCACTGATCAACTTTGATGCGCATGTTTGCACATGGAATCCCATCATGAACAACTCTCTGAGTTGTCTGAAGGAGGCGATTGATGCATAAGGGAGTCCGAGAAACAATTTCAAAGTGTCCTCTCCTAAGGTGGTTGGGAAAACTCTATAGGCAATCCTTTTTATCGAAGGTGTAGACCTGCACTTTAGTCAAAAATTTTACAAGGTGAATGGCGGGATTGGTTTTACTTGTATATTTGTCCATCATCACATCTCTCCATCTGGGAGGTAGCTTAGACTCCGTAATTTTCCTACAGAAAGGGGTGGTGGTGGTGTTGCTGGTATTCCCCTTAAATACACCTTTCCTGGGTTCCATCAACCCGAATTGCTGGAATTTTCGAGCGAACCATTTATCTTCCCTTCGTCCACTAACTATGGAAGCGATCTCCCTTTCAGGTCTGCAAGAGCAGCTGTGATTAGGTGTATGTATAAGGGATGGATCATTGCCAGTGGCTAGGGTGGATGGTCTACTGGGGATGTAAGGAGCATCTCTGCTTGATGACATTATCTGCTTGCCCCTATCGTCCCTCCTTAAGACTCTTTCTCCTTGCATGGCGAGATCACGGGTTCGCAGTTTCTCCATGAAAGTTTTCCTGTTTCTTCTTCTTCTGATGTCTTCAGCCATAAAGACCATTTCATGACCTCTTTCAGAAGCTCTAGACGTGTTGTCCCCTCCCAGGGTTTGGACCACACTTTTAGCAAGGTCACTGAGAATGACATGCATATCTCTGATAGTAACTGGGGCATCCTCCGGCTATCTTACAACCATATCGTCGATACTTGGGGGCAAATTACCCCTAACTGATGATCTGAAAGGTCTCTCTCTTATCCCTGAGGGTTTAGATCTGTCCTGGTTGTTGTTATAATATTTTTTAAGAGCTGTGTGCTCGTTGGATCTTGAATCTGTCATGACTCTCAACGAAAACACCAAATGATAAAGCAGATTTTGATTTTATCGGTAAGAAGGAGAGTAGGCGGTTGAGGATCCGGTCGGATGGAAAAACCTGTAAAATGGAGTGTCCGGTCGGATTCGGGCGTTAGCACTCCGAAGCTTAAGTTAGTAGCTTTTAGAGAAAGAGTGATTAGAGAGATAGTCTCAAATATTCAATACCTGAAGCCATTGTGTTTTTTGCTATTTATAGGAGTTATTTGAAAGGGTACTTGAGTGCATTGGAGCGTGATAGCTGGCAATTGGGGTAAGTGAGCGGCAATGTGACAGGAAGCAGATGAAGGCATGGACGTTTACTTGTGTCAGTGGATTAAACAGGAAAGCGTGTTCCATCAGTCCGATCGGATACTGTGCCTTTTTGTCTTGTTTTCCAACTCACTCTGCCTGGCTATGAGCCTTGCCAAGCGTTATTGGGCCGACTTGATTGGGTCTTGAAGATATTTTTTCCATAATTATCACTAAGAACAAAATTGAATTTTTTATTTAAAATAAAAAATTAAAATTAATATCTTGGCTAATTTTTGGATAAAATAATTATATATATATCAACATATGTATATTTTTATAAAGGATTTATTTGATTCAATTAAAGATTGAATTAATTTGTAATTATTGTTAATTAATAATAAACCCTTCACATTTCAAATGGGATTTGGATGAATTAATTATTATTCATTAATAATAAGTCTTTTCCTATTCACAATAAAATTTGAATTTTAATCACCAATTAATGGAATTAACTTTTTCCATTTTCATTACTGATTAACTTCAATATATACAGAGAGTTGAATGATTATATATATATATATCAAAGAAAAAAGAAAATAAATATCTGAAAGGATAAAAAAATATTTTTAATCTTAAACTGAAATTTGTGATAACAAATTTTAGCATATAATTTTATTATTCAATTTGTTTACGAATTTTATTAATTAAAGAGTTGATAGTAAAAATTATTTCGACATGATATAAATAAAGTTTTCAAATTTTTAAAAGAAAATTATCCGAGCATAAAACACGCCGACTAATTTATACTATTAAAAGTATACATCATTCTCAATTGAAAAAAATCACAAGATAAATAAAGAGTTTTTCTTTTTGTTGGTTGAAATTTTATTTATTTTTTTGGCGAGGTGTCCCTGGATTGGTGATAACTGATAAAGCATAAATAATTTTTATAAAATTGGACTCTTATTATTAAGTGGTTATTTTTTATCCAAATTCTTATGGAATTTATTTTTGTTAATTATATTGATACAAGAGCTAATTAATTTAGTCTAAAAAAATTCACCTTATTTCATACATTTAATTTTTATTCAAATTCTTAATGAAGCTATTTTTGTTAATTATATTAATATATAGGACCAATTTAGTCTAAGAAAGTTTTCACTCTGAGAAAAAAATAAATGAAGAAGAAGAAGAAGAAGAAGAAGAAGAAGAAGAAGAAGAAGAAGAAGAAGAAGAAGAGGAGGAAGGAAGAGGAGGAGGAGGCAGGTTAGCCATGAGAGGGATCATTAACAGACATCATCTTGTTCAACAAACATTCAACAAAAACTAGCTTAGAGTTCAACACCTTATTTTTATATTTTGGTTAAGATGAGTTATAGTCAATTTTTAGCTCTAAATACAAATATATTGCTTCAGTGAGAACAAGCATAGAACCCATTCTATGAACATATGCATATTCTTGCAAATTTAATTGCCAAGAATTAAATTAAAATATCGTTCAAAAATTATATTGAATGACAATTGAGGTTAGAGAAAAGTGTAGATCAATCATATATGCAAGTGATTCTAATAATATTCTTTCTTTCTTTACAATCTTTTGCATTGGATACCTTCTCTTGCTTCATATGGAATGCAGTCAAAAGAAAGCAATAGTTGTATGGAGAAAGAGAATTTTAAAGCAAAAGCAAAGACAATATAGCAGAGGATCAATATATAAGACTAATTTAGAATAGAATTGAACAAACTGGAGAGCCAAAAATTATATACACATAGAAAGAAAGGTTTATGAGCAGCAGTGGGAGATTATCAATGGAAGAAAATGAGCAAGAACTTTATGAAACTTCAAGATTTGACATTTCCACATTTCAAGCTATAGAAGAAGAGATTGAAAGAAAGAAAAGCCAAGTTAAAGAGAATTTTGAACTTCAATTAGGCCGCGCTGAAGAAAAAACTAGACGTTTGACTCAGATTTGGGAAGTAAGTTCATATATATATATACACACACACATATGGTTTCACGAATAAATTATTTTTTATAAATATCATAATTAGATATTTTTATTCATAATTTAAAAAAAATCAAACGTAAAAATTTGATTAATATATAAATGCAAAACATTGATATAATTGAAGCACATATAAAATGAAATATAAATAAAAATATTTGAGTTTTTTTAGTACAAAACAAAATTAATTGTAAATACTATGATAATATATATATATATATATATATATATTACAAGAAAGACATGATACCTAATTACAAATATGTTATTAGAAGAAATTAAATTTTAGTCCTTTTAAATTTTTTTATCGAGTGCTAACTATCAGATTAATTTCTAATAGTTTATTTTGATGTTATTTAATTATAATTAATTATTAATATACAAAATTAAAAATAAACATTGCAAACTCATGAAAATTAAATAATAAAAATTAAATTAAATGGAAACATAATACATATGTTATCACAGAAACAAAAATAGTCAAATATAATGATGATGATGATGATGATGATGAATATTGCAAGCAATTAATCCAAATTTTAGAATTTTAATCAAACAAGATACATACTGTTATGTTTTTTTTTTTTAAAAAATACTGTTATTCTGTTTGTAACAAAAAAAAATTAAATTTTACTTATAATTGAGAAATATGATTTTATGACATTCAATTAGTATAAACCACAATTACAATGGTTTTCCCTATATATATATAGTACTTTCAACTATATTTTGTATTGTTGCATATAATATGCAAATATTAATAACAGATACTAACAGTATTTACATCTTTAGTAGAACTCTTAATAATGATAATATTGTTAACTAAATACAAATAAACGATTTTTTTAGTTTAAAAAAATTTTCACTCTACTTTGTACATTTATATGTAGTATAGATAGAATATTTTAATTTTTTATAATTGTAAATATAGATTCGCATAGAATCAGTAGGAAAACAAGAATAAACTTATGCTTCCCGTTAATTTTTCTAATTTATGGCATGTATAAAATTCTGTTCGGCCATACATTTGGAGAAGTTTACTTCAAAATTTTATTGTCTAAACCTGCTTTTGTTTTTGTTTTCTTTTATAGTGAAATTCTGCTTAATTTAATCATTTTATATTGAAAGTCGTTTCAATTTTATTAAAAATATCTTAAAATGCATGTAATGTGATCTAATAACGAGAAAAATTAAATTAAATAACGACTCATTAAACAATTTTTTTCATTCATGATCTATAAGGAGCTTGAAGTTTATCAGATCCCATGAGAAAAGAAGCAGCAATTGTACGTAAGATTGACATGGCTAATCGAGAACTGAAGCCACTAGGGCAGAGCTGCCAGAAAAAGGTGCATTCTTCACTTCTTTTTTTATTTATTATTTTATGATTGGAAATATACATTTTATATAGTGATATTTATCTATTTAAGGATCACTTTTACTATTGGTCATATAATTATAACTAATTTATTATTATGGTCAATAAATTAATGGCTTAAAGTGTCTCTAATATTTGATAAAAATCATAATTTTACTTTTAATGTTTCCAGGTGCTACAATTTTACTTTATATTTTAAAATTGGAAGAAATTTGCCCTTATTGTATCATGGTATGCCATCATGTCTACTTATTCGAATGTCACATGTCACGAAATTATCATAAAATAGGCAAAACTCTCTTAATTTTGAAATATAAAAGGTAATATTGAATCACTTGAAATATTAACGGTAAAATTGAATTTTGTGTCAAATATTAAGAGCAAATTTGCACCTTTAGTTTAAACTAATTTGTATTAATAAAATAAGACAACTTAATCCACAATTCACAAAGGAATCTCAGTGATTGGAGCATCCAAAATCTGGCTATTATAATTTTATCAATACAAAATAATAATCATAAAATTAAATTGACCATAATTATAGCACCACAAATGAAATAATTTTATAAGTCACAAAAACTTAATTTTGTTGCTATTTTAGCAACGGAAATAATTTTCGTTGTTAAAATAGCAACGAAATATATATTCTGTTGCTATTTTGCAACCAAAATTAAATTTCGTTGCAATTTAGCAACGAAAATTAAACTCCGTTGCTATTTACCAACCGAATTAATATTTCGCTGGTATTGTGGTACCAAAAAGGTGAAAAAAATTTGGTCCAAAAATAGCAGCGAAATTTAAATTCCATTGCTAAAATAGCAACGGAAAATATATTCCGTTGCTATTTAGTAACGAAAATTAAATTCCATTGCTATTTAGCAATTAAAATTAAATTTCATTGCTATTTAGCAACCGAATTAATATTCCGTTGGTATTTTGGTCCCAAAGAGGTGAAAAAAATTGGGTTCAAAAACAGCAACGAAAATTAAATTCCATTGCTAAAATTGCAATCGAAAACAATTCGATTGCAATTTTAGCAATGGAATTTATATTCGTTGGTATTTTTTGTCCCAAAAAGAGAATCATAATATTTTGGAATTCTGAAGGAGTGTGTTTTAATCTAAAAGGTATAACATTCCATTCATAATGTCTGAAAGGCACATTAAATCTTGTCTTATCTCTATCATCTTCATCTACTTGTATTTGCCAAAATTCTGATTTCATATGAAATTTAGAAAAAATATTTGCACTATATAATTTCTTTAATAAATCTCTTTTATATGGTGTAGGGTATCTTATTCGTTGTAAAACTATGTTTAAAGGTTTATAATTTATTACTAATCTAGGGGTTCCTCTTTATATTTCAGCTGCATCAATAACATAAAATGTTGAACATGACCAAGGAGATTTTGAATCTCTTATTAATCCTTCATCTTTCAAATCTTGTATTTTTTTATACAAAATTTCTCTAAATCTGGTGTCATTTTGATAGCTTGTGATTTTGTAGGAATCTTCTTTTCATCAAAGTCTTTTATGTAAGGTAATTTTACTATATACTGTTTTCTATTCCAAAAAGCATTAGGAACTGTTGCACAAATTTCTTTTGAAAAAGTTTTTTCAAATTCTTTGATTTTTTCTTTTATTTTTTGACTTTCTAATTGTTCTTTTATTCATTTCCTTTTATTTCTTTTGTGAGAAATTGAATTTGTTTTTGTTTATTTTTTAATAAATTGATTTCTTGTATATTTTTTCTTACATGACTAATTTCTCTAGATACTATGGGAAATACAAATTCAAAAAGAATCTCTTTGTCTAATATTGTTATTTTAATTCCATTGTCGCATACTTGAAAAGGATATAACATTGTGATAAAAAGGTGTTCCTAATATAACCCCAGAATTTAAATTTATAATTGAAGGTAATTGAGTTTTAAAATAATATCTCTTATTACAAATTTTTACTCTTGATAATTTATAATTATCAATTCAGATGCACTATGGCACTTAATCTTTTAGAAATTTTTTCATAGTATTTGGTTGGGATTAAACCTTCTTTAATACAATTTTGATATGCTTCATTATCTATTAAAGCTAGAGTAGTTAAATGAAAATCATCATTAATAACTATGTCTAACTTTACATACCACTTTTGATAATTTACTTGAGATAGACTATTTATATATTCCTCTTGTGTATCTTTAATAATTATACTAGAAGATGCTATTTCCTTTAATTTTTTGTCTTCTTTAATCGAATCATTAAAACTAACCTTTAAATTTTCTTTTTTTAAATTGTGAACCTTTCCTTTTAATATATTTACTTCTTGTTTTAATATTTTAATTTCCTCTTGAAGATCTTGTATAGTTGATTCTTTTTTAGCCTTAAATATTTTATATACTTCTGCTAGATTATAAGATATAAAATCTCTATTTTCTTTTGAGCTTATTATCTCTCTTAACCTAAGTAAATAATTCTTTTTTATTTTCGGATCATCTATTTTATCTATAATATCTAATAAAAATTCTTTTTCATTACTTAACATATTTATATTGTAACATTGACATAGTCCTATACAACTATAAGATTTTGCTTCAGAATTACTTTCTAAACTATTATTTTTAGATTCTTCACCTATTGCATTTAAATCATTTTCTGAATAATCAGTAATTTCTTCATCACCACTAGAGGTTTCATTTATTATTATCTTAGCTATTTCATTTTTTTAATTCTTTTTAGATATCTAAATTATTCTCTATGATTTTTCTTTCTTGGAACATGAAAGGGTTAAAGTTAGATGTAAAGAAGAAATTGGTGGCTTTTTATGTTAGGAAACAAAACATTGATATGGTAATTCTACTAGAAACTAAAATTCAGGGCATTATGTGTAAACAAATTAGAAGTTTGTGGGGGAATAAAAACTTTGATTGGGTGTCTAGGGATGTTGTAGGAAATAGTGGTGGGATTTTTCCTGGTGCACTGGTGTTTTCTAGAATTCTTAGATGACTTCTGGATAGAGATGCGTAGCATTAAAAGGAAAATTGATGGCCTACAATCTACAATGTATGATAATTGCAATTTATGCTCTATTTGGTGAGTCGGATTAAGAACAGCTTTAGAGTCAATTAGAATCCTTGATTACTGATGAGTATCATATTTTTTATATGGGGACTTCAATGCTGCTTTATATGTTAGTGATCGATGGAAAGGGAATCTAGGTACCAAAGATAGGAATTTCCAAGAATTTATGCTAAAAAATAGGTTGATTGATCTGCCTCTTTCTGAAAAAAATTCACATGGGGAAATGCCATTAGCAGAAGTAAAATAGATATTTTCTTATCAATAAAGAATGGCAATTGAAATTCTATAATTTATCTCAATTTTCCCTCTCTAGAAATGTCTCTGATCACAATCCACTTGTTTTGGATCGCTCTAACATTAACTAGGGCCCAAAACCATTCAGATTTCTTTATACGTGGTTATTAGATGTTGATTTCTTAAAGAATGTTCGACAGTGGTGGTATAATTTAAGTTCTACTCAAGTTAAAAATGTATACTTAAAGCTAAAATTGTTAAAAAGGTTTATTGGTGATTGGAACTCACAGAATTTTGGTAATGTGGACAAGATCATTGACAATCTTATGAAGGAAATTGACAATATAGATAACAATTTAGAGAATGAAGAGTTGCATGATGTTATTAGAAAATTCACGCTGATCAAAAAGAATGCCTTAGTCTAGGATTTATGGGGGAAATTAAAGGCAAAGGAGTTAATTTGGAGGCAAAAATTAAGAATTGAATAGCTAAAAGAAGGGGACCTTAACACAAGATTCTTCCATTTGTCAGCATTAGTGAGGAGTAATAAAAATTGCATCATAGGCTAGATACCTTGAAGGGCATATTGATCGACCCTGATCAAATCAAAAAGATGATCTTTGATTTTTACAAATCTCTTTTTAGTGAACGCAGCTATAACAGACCATCCTTTATGGCCAACTCCTTCAAAAAACATGTTTTTCTCTTAGCTCTTTCATTAGAAGCTCCTATTACCATCGAGGAGATTAAAGCTATAGTTTGGAGTTGTGACAATAATAAGGCACCGGGGCCTGATGGTTTTAACTTTGCCTTCGAAAAGGGGCTTGGGACATAATTGGTGATGAGGTTGTATGCTTGGTGAAAAAATTCTTTATTGACAAGCAGTTATCGAGAGGGGCTTGCTCCTCATTCATTGCGCTCATCCCTAAAATTAACGGTGCTTCCCACCTCAAGGATTTTCGTTCTATTAGCCTCATTAGATGCTTGTACAAAATAGTGGCAAAGCTGTTAGCAAACAGATCAAAGAATGTATATACCTTCTTTTAGGTTTTATTTTTCTTTTAGTTTCTAAAGAAGCTTTAATCTATTGATAACCATATTTCTCACAAAATGATCCTAATTCTTTTTTCCTACTATACTATCTTTTTTTTAATTTTGCTTTTATTTTTAAATCAGTACAAATTAATAATCCTTCTATATTAATAATATTTATTAATTATCCATAAGTTAGTTTACTATAAGGTATTGTACCATTATTATCTGCTTTTAATCTACTTCTTACTCTTTCTACAAATAATTTTAGTAAACCTGCTAAAAATCTTTCTTTCCAATAAGTATTATTACAATTTGATCTAGTCATTAATTTAGTTAAAAATAAATCTTTATACCATCTAAAGTCTTTTAATTTAGGACATGTTAAATTTTGAAGAATTTCTAAACTTCTTTCTTGATATAATCGAGGATTTCCAACAAAGTTTTTAGTAATAGCAAATATTAAAGTATTTATTATATCATCATGTTTTGTCTCTATTTGAATATTATTTTCAACTTTAACGATCCTTTTTCTAGCTGATGATATATGAGCTTTATCTATATCAACGACATAATGATCCCACCATCCTTTTAATTGTCCGATAAATTCTAATATTAACATTTGAGCTATAGCTACCTCATTATTTCCTTTTGATTTATAAGCACTAGCTGTCATAGTCATTTCTTGTAATAAATTTAATATCTGATATTCTATTAAGCCATTTATATTCCATTCACATAAAGATGTACCATCATATCCTAACTAATATCTATTTTCTTCATATTGAATATCTGTAAATGTAAGTCTAGGATAATAATAACGAATTTTTGGTTTAGGTGTATAAGTATTAAAATGCAATTTTTTATTTGAAAATTCTTCCTGATTATTTGTCTTAAACTGTTCTTCTGTATTTTCTATTTCAAAAGTAGTCTCTATCTCTGACATAGCTTCATCATCTATGGTCATAATTTGTTTATCTTTAATACTTAGCTTTGCTAATTTTTCTTCTATTTTTCTTAACACAGGGTCTTCTTCCTTCAAAGTGATAGTTTTTCCTGGGAAGAATTCAAAAGGTTTAATTAAAGGCATTTCTAATTTAATGTGTGGATTTTCTACTAATGGTTTCGATGTTGAACCTATCTATATTTGTGACTTGGGCGTTTGTACTATTTATTCTACTCTATTTATTTGATTAGCTATGGTATCCAATATTTGATTTGAAAAATTATTTTGCAATTTACATGTTGTAAATCTTTTCTGACATCTTTACTTTCTTACTGCATTTGTTTAAATGGTTCTGCGTAATAGGTTTTTTCTTTATTTTTTACTTTAAAACATTCTAAATGAGGATGTATAGATATTACTGAATTTCTTTCTACAGTATCCCATTGTTTACCTATTTTTTAAGATACATTTATTTCTTTTTGAAATGGATAATCTATTTTATTATAATAGCAATAATTTTCAAACCATAAAAATAAATGAATATTTACTTATTTATCTTTCATTTCTTTATACTATATATTTCTAAAACTATTTAATTCTGCTCTACTAAAATACCATTCTGCTTTTTGCTTATTATATTCTACTTTTAAATCATTTCTTAAAAATTTTTTGTTTATCTGAAAATTTGTCATTTTCTTTAATACTGATTAATTTGAGAAAAAGCTTTCATTTGACATCTAGTTGGACTGACAGAATATTCACTTTCTTTTTTTTCAGTATATAATGGTCTTGGAATACTTGTATTAAAATATACTCCTCTTAATTCTAAATTTTTTACAAATAATGATCTAGGTATTAAAGGCTTATTGTTTGAATAAATAGAAACATTACTTGACTAATTATTGTCTAAAAAAAGATCTATTTGAACTAATCCATCGCTATGCTATAATATTTTCTTTAAAATTTAGATTTTTTGTTTTAACAGTTAAAGTATCTAATATATTAGAATCATATAAGATAATAGTAAATCCTGGGAAACAATTAAAATATACTGGTCCATTAGCTAAGTTAGTTTCTGCCATTACTAATAAAGAATTAAAGAAATCAATATGTCTAGCATCTTTTGAATACATTCAAATAGGAGTATCTAATTCTAGTCTAAATAAAGTCTTTATTGCTATATGTGCTGATCCTATATGCAAAAATCTATATTTTTTCTTTTCATGTTCATTTATTGCTTTTTTTATAACAATTAAATAGTTTCGTGTTCCTGATTAATAGCTATTGTCTGGTCTGTTTGTTTTATAGAATAATCATGAAAAAAATCAAAAGTACGTATTGAATATATTGTTCGAATATCTTATTTAGGTATAGTCCAATTAAATAAATCATTCTCTACCTTTTCTATGTTTACTTCCACAGAATTTATTTCATCTATATCTCTAATATTATCTTCGCTAGTTGAACTAGATCTAGAATCTTTAATAGAAAATATCCTATTTAATTTATCCATCTAAGTATTTTTAATTAAGCTAAATATAAAAAGAAGTTAAGAATGGAACCTGTGCGAATCATGGGACCTCCCAGCTAAACGGGACCACCAACTTGCCATCTCAGCTACCATAGGCTGACCAACGTTTCATCGCTCCAAGCACAATCTCAAAATTCTCTTTAAATCTATCTTAATTAATTATATGCATATGTATATCTCAATAAAATATTTATTTAAAAAAGATTTATATTATCTAACTCAACTTCGCTATTATAAATTTCTAATAAAGTATTTATTTAATTTAATGCTATTATTGCTTCACATAAAGTAAATTCCCAAAGAAACTTAGGCTCAAAATTCAATCAAGGTACACTCATATCCCCCTACCAGGCTCTGATACCAAAAAAAAATGAGGATCGCTGTTATGGGGGTTTCCTATAGGTCAACTTCTATTCTGTGATTAATTTATGACAAAGTTATAGTTTATGAAAATTTATTATTTTAACATATGTCTACAGATTTTTTTATTATTTTCTAATCTCCTAATTAAATATTCATTTCTATTAATCATATATCTAATATTTTCTATTAGTCTATAATAATTTGAGAAGGGAGGCAAATTTAAATTTTCTATTATTAAAGTTTCTTTTTCTAAATTAGCTAATCTAAGTCTAAACATTTTTAATTTGTCTCTTAATTGATCTAAATCTTTAATTTTTTAATATTTTCCATATTTTTATCCTAAGGGTATTCTATTTATTTTATTTTTGAAAATTTGTATTCTTGAATTATTTGTTTTTATCATAAATTCTAAGCTTTCTATTCTCCCGTATAAATTATAATTTAGAGTTAATTCAAAAGTTTCTACAAATATTTTAATTTTATTTTGTCGTCTTAATTGAATTTTTAATTCTCTATTGTTTTCTATTATATTAGCAATTCTAATTTATAATTCAACTATATATTTTCTTATTCTATCCATTTTTAAAGTTCTACTAATACCTTAAAGAATTTTAACATTAAATTTACTAATTTTATGTTATGATCAAAATCTCGATAATTACACATATTATTTTCATGTAAAATATGATGATCTATAAGATAAACTTTTAATCTAGATATATAATTATTAAATTCACAAATTTTTTGTTTAACATTCCAAATTTTTTCATATCCTTTTATAAGTTTTTGTCTTTTTTGTTCTCTATCCATTATTTAAAATATTCTATAATCAGAAAAATTATCTGTAGGAATACTTGGAACAAAATCAATTAAAATATCAATTAAATTAATTTTCTTATGCAAATCTTAGTAATTGCAAAATTCATCTAAATGAAAATTTTCATGATCTTTAATTAAATGTTCTTTTAAACTAATTAATTTCTTTTTTAATAAAAACATATCTTTATCATTATGAAAATCTATAGCGTATAAATCATCTAAAAATTTATTAATACACCAAGACATAATTAAAATGAAATACCTGATAAAATATAATCTGATGATAATTTACAAGTAGGAGTTTTGGACGAGGTTATAGGAGGAGTACATGTACAAGCTTTTAAAATTATAAGTTATAGATCAAAGATTTTATTACAAATGAAACTAGAAATTACAAAGGTTTTTTTTTATTATTTTCTTTAATTTTGGACTAGAAGTGATGGTTGAAGGCTCTTCTGCTCTCGAGAGATCTCTACTTGCCTTTGATAGAATGATGCCTTTTATAGATAGTAAAAGTGCTGCTCTAGATAGATCTTGAAGTTGTTGAAGATAACTATCTGCCTTATAATAATGCTTTTGATAAAATGTGATGATGATCTTTGTCAGAAAATTACTATTCATCTTTTGACAATCATAGTTTATAAATGATGATTTTATCTTTTGGTTAAAAAAATATAACATGTTTTTGTCTTTTTCACTTTTTTTTTACATCTACATTTGCATTTTCATTTATATTTACTTTTTATATTTCAATATTTGCATAAGAGTCTTGAGAATCTTCAAATGCTCGATGGGGAGGATGAGTACTGCTTTTTGATGAGGATGCCCTTTCAACTGAAATTCGATTGATAATTGAATTGAATTCATCTTCAAATGCTGCTGGTGATAATAAATTGACAATCTGAGTTTTATCTACAATGAAATCTTTTGAAGGAGTTGATGTCAAAACTATTGAAGTCTTTGGCTCAAAATAGTTGATAACTACTTGCCTATCTACTTTATTGATGTTAAAACTATCCCACCATTTTACTATGAATTCTCTATATAGAATAGGTAATTGATTATCTTTTTGGAAATATGGTATGTCCACGAAATAATCCACAGGACTTTGAACATTGCACAATACTTTAAAAGATTATTGGGAGCACCTGGGTTGCAGTAGGTTGTAAACTTGACAAAAGCTTCCCTGATTTGGAATGGAGCTACTTCAATTATTAATCCAAAATAACTAAACCATATGATGAACTAATTTCGGAGAATACCGCCAAACTTGTGCAAAAAGTAAAAGAACCAAGAATGCTGAAAATTCCTTAAGTAAAATGCTCTCTACCAACCTTCTTGATAATTGTAGTAACTATATACCAACCTTGGCGGGTATCCTAATAAAGTCTTCAATTGATAGGGTCTAGATCCCCATTCTAATTGAGTAATAACATGCATAATTTTAAATTTACTATAATTAATCCTATCTTTTTCTTTTTAATCATAAGTATGTTCTATTTCTACCAATCCAATATCTACTGATATGGCTTAATAATACTCTCTAGTTTTACTCTGATCTTCTTCATGAAAATGCCAACTATCAGGGAATACATAATATATAAATCTATGAAAACTATGGGTCTCTAATATTTTAAGCGCTTCTAGTTCTAAAATTTTGATAAATAATCATTTTAAATTTAAGAAATGAGAAGTATTTTTGAGCTTGGACATGGATGGAGAATGTATAATAGGAGAAAAAGGAGAAGAAGGAGAGGCTAGAGCTTATAAATATGGTCTAGGAGGTGCAAAGGGATAAGAAGTTTGAGGTCTTTGGAGTAGAGGAAAAGATGGTGATAGAGAATAAAAAGGCGTAGGTAAAGTTCTTATTGGAGGAGGCATGTGTGGAGGATTCTATTGATAATTTTCTGATGATAATGAAGTTCTTGTTGATAATGTGAATTTGGTCAAAACTTTTTTGTTTGAACTCATTTTCCCTGTAGAGATTCATGAGAAAGAAAATCGGGTAAATTATTATCTTTACCTTTAATGAATTCGATGTCAAAATCAAAGTTGCTTAGTAAAGCTTGCCACCTTGCAAAAATTTGTTTAGAAATTAAAATTTTAACATCTTTTTCTAAAACATATTTTGCTGACAAACCAATGCGTAATAAAAAAATTTTTCATGTATAAGTCATATTCAAATTTTTTAATGCATAAAACAATGCTTAAAATTTCTTTTTTAGTAGTGGAATAATTCTTTTGAGTCTGATTCCAACTTCCTGAATAAAATCTTGATAATTCTTCTTTATTTGTCTCTTTTCACTTTTGTTTCAAAATACCTTCGTACCCTATATCACTAAAATCTATTTTTATTATAAAAAAGGCTTTTGGGTGTGGAATATTAAAGTAGGGAAGGCTTTTAATTTTTTTCTTTGATTTTGATTACTATATTAGTATGTTTTTCTGTCCAAGGCTAAGGTTTCTTTTTTAGTCTATTATATAAAGGTTTACATAATTTTCCTAAATCTTTAAAAAAATAATGAAAATAATTTAAACATCTTAAAAATCTTTGTAATTGACTTTTATCTTTTATTTCATCTGAAAATTTATTAGTAAATTCTAAACTTCTTATTATCGATTTTATAGTTCGTTGATCTATATCATGTCCTAGAAATCTAACTTTAGTTTGAAAAAGTTACATCTTCGGTGCAGAAATTACTAATCCATTTTGATGAATTAGATTGAAAAATCTTTTCAAATGTTTTATGTGTTGACTTAAGGAATTAGAAAAAATAAGTACATCATCAATGTATACTATCGAAAATTCGTGTATTGGTCTTAATATATCATTTATAATATTTTGAAATTCTGAAGGAGCATTTTTTAATCCAAAAGGCATTACATTCCATTCATAATGTCCAAAATGAACATTAAATCCTATTTTATATCTATCTTCTTCATCTACTTGTATTTGTCAAAATCCTAAATTCATATCAAATTTAGAAAAAATATTTGTATCATATAATTTTTTTAGTAAATCTCTTTTATATGGTATAGGTATCTTATCCATTGTAAAACTACATTTAAAGGTTTATAATTTATTACAAATCTAGGAACCCCTCTTTTTATTCCAGCTGCATTCATAACATAAAATGTTGACTATGACCAAGGAGATTTTGAGTCTCTTATTAATTCTTTATTTATCAAATCTTGTATTTCTTTTCTACAAAATTTTTCTAAGTCTAGCATCATTTTGATGGCTTGTAATTTTGTAGGAATCTTCTTTTCATTAGAGTCTTTTATGCAAGGTAATTTTACTACATGTTATTTTCTATTCCAAAAATCATTAGGAACTAGTGCACAAATTTCTTTTGAAAAAATGTTTTCAAATTCTTTGATTTTTTTCTTTTATTTATGGACTCTCTAATTGTTCTTTTATTCATTTTCCTTCTATTTCTTTCGTGAGAAATTTAATTTTTTTTTTAATTTTTTAACATTGATTTCCTGAATATTTTTCTTATATGACTAATTTTTCCAAATATTATGGGAAATACAAATTCAAAAAGAATTTTTTTTGTCTAATATCATTGTTTTAATTTCATTGTCACATACTTGAAAAGGTATAACATAGTAATAAAAGGTGTTCCTAATATAACTCCAGAATTTAAATATTTGACTAAAACTAATTGAGTTTTAAAACAATATCCCTTATTACAAATTTTTACTCTTGATAAATTATAATTAATTATCAATTTAGATCCACTAGTGGTGCCTAATCTTTCGGAAGTTTTTTCATAGTATTTGGTTGGGTTAAACCTTCTTGAATGCAATTATGATCTGCTCCACTGTTTATTAAAGCTAGAGTAGTTAAATGAAAATCATCATTAATAACTATGTCTAATTTTACATACCACTTTTGATAATTTACTTGAGATAGAAAATTTATATATTCCTCTTGTGTATCTTTAATAATTATACTAGAAGATGCTATTTCCTTCAATTTTTTTATCTTCTTTAATTGAATCACTAAAACTAACCTTTAAATTTTCTTCTTCTAAATTGTGAACTTTTCCTTTTAAAATGTTTACCTCTTATTTTAATATTTTAATTTCTTGTTGAAGGTCTTGGATAGTTAATTCATTTTTTTGTTTCAAATCTTTTATATACTTCTGTTAAATTATAGGATGTGAAATCTCTTTTTTCTTTTGTACTTATTATTTCTTTTAACCTAAGTAAATAATTTTTCTTTATTTTGGATCATCTATTTTATCTATAATATCTAATAAAAATTATTTTTCATTACTTAACATATTTATATTGTTACATTGACATGGTCCTATATAACTATAAGATTTTGTTTCAAAATTACTTTCTAAACTATTATTTTTAGATTTTTCACCTATTTCATTTAAATCATTTTCTGAATAATAAGTAATTCCGTCATCACTACTAAAGGTTTCATTTATTATTATTTTAGCTATTTTATTTTTTAATTCTTATATGATATCTAAATTATTAATTCATTTTCTTATCTTACAATCTCTTAAATATTGTCTTTGTTTTCCATATTTATAACAAATTACTATATCTTTCTTATTTATTTTAGGTCTAAATGTTTTATATTTTGTTTTTCTCTTAATTCATTTTTCTTGATAATTTTGTTTTGGTTTATAACTTCTTTTTCTATGTATATACCTTCATTTAGGGTTTATTTTCTCTTAGTTGCTAAAGGAGTCCTAATATGTAGATAACCATATTGTTCATAAAATGATCTTAATTCTTTTCTTCCTACTATACTATCTTTTTTCAATTTTGCTCTTAGTTTTAAATCAGATAATCCTTTTATCTTAACAATATTTATCAATTGTCCATAAGTTAAATACTTATAAGGTATAGTATCATTATTATCACCTTTTAATCTATTCCTTACTCATTCTGCAAATAATTTTGGTAATCTTGCTAAAAATATTTCTTTCCAATAAGTATTATTACAATCTGATCTAGTCATTACTTTAGTTAAAAATAAATCTTTATATCATCTAAAGTCCTGTAATTTAGGACATGTTAAATTTTGAAGAATTTCTAAACTTCTTTCTTGATATAATTGAGAATCTCCTACGAAATTTTTAGTAATAGCAAATGATAAGTATTTATTATATCATCCTCTTTCATCTCTATTTGAATATTATTTTCAACTTTAACAATCCTTTTTCTAGCTGATAATATATGAGCTTTATCTATATCAACAACATAATGATCCCACTAACCTTTTAATTATCCTGTAAATCCGGATATTAACATTTGAACTACAGCTGTTTCATTATTTCCTTTTGATTTATAAGCACTAGCTACCATGGTCATTTCTTGTAATAAATTTAATATCTGATATTCTATTAAGCCATCATATATGTTCCATTCATATAAAGAAGTACTATTGTATCCTAATTGATATCTATTTTCTTCATATTGAGTATATGGAGGTGTAGGTTTAAGATAATAATTAGAAGTTTTTGGTCTAGGTGTATAAGTATTAGAATGTAATGTTTTTAATTGAAAATTCCTCCTTATTATTTGTTTTAAATTGTTCTTTTATGTTTTCTATTTCTAATGTAGTTTCTATCGCTGACACAACTTCTTCATCTACAGTCATAATATGTTTATCTTTAATACTTAACTTTGCTAATTTTTCTTCTATTTTTTTAACACAAGGTCTTCTTCCTTTAAAGTGGTATTTGTTCCTAGGGAGACTTTAAAAGGTTTAAACAAAGGTTTTTTAATTTAATGAGTAGATTTTATACTAACAATTTCGATGTTTGACCTATTTTTGTTTGTGACTTAGGCATTTGTACTATTTCTTCTACTCTATTTAGTTAACTTGCTATAGTATCTAATATTTGATTAGAAAAATTATTTAGTAATATTACATGTTGTAAATCTTTTCCTACATTTTTACTTTCTAATTTTATTTCTCTAAATGGTTCAGCAAAATAAATTTTTTCTTTATTTTTTACTTTAATACATTCTAAGGTTGTATAGATATTACTGAATTTCTTTCTGTAGTATCCCATTGTTTACCTATTTTTCAATATACATTTATTTCTTTTTGAAATGGATAATCTATTTTATTATAATAGCAATAATTTTCAAACCATAAAAACAAAGGAATATTTACTTGTTTATCTTTCATTTCTTTATGCCATATTTTTCTAAAATTATTTTATTCTGCTTGAGAAAAGTTACTAAAATACCATTCTGCTTTTTGCTTATTATATTATTCTTTTAAATCATTTCTTAAAAATTCTTTGTTTATCTAAAAAGTTGTCATTTTCTTTATTACTAATTAATTTGAGAAAAAGTTTCCATTTGAGATCTAGTTCGACTGATAGAATATTCACTTTCTTTTTCTTCGGTATATAATGGTCTAGGAATATTTGCATTAAAATATACTCCTTCTAATTCTAAATTTTTTGCAAATAATGATCTAGGTATTGAAAGCCTATTATTTGAATAAATAGAAACACTACTTGATTGATTATTGTCTGAAGAAAAATTTATTTGAACTGATCCATCGCTATAGTCTAATATTCTTGAAAATTGATTATTAATATTAATTGGTTTAAGTTCACATATTTCTTTCAATTTTCAATTTTCTAATCTAGTTATCTCATCCCATATAATTCATTTTTGAATTTGAATATTTGAATGAGCTTTATTTGCTTCAAATATTAAAGTTTAATTTTTTTAAAAAGATTTTCTAGTTTTAGGATTTATGGTTGTAAACATTACTTTATAATATATTATATATATTACTACTATTGCTCTAACATTTTCTTTAAAATTTAAGTTCTTTGTTTTAATAGTTAAAGTTAAAGTATTTAATATATTTGAATCATGTAAGCTAATAGTAAATCCTGGGAAACAATTGAAATATTCTAGTCTATTAGCTAAGTTAGTTTCTGCCATTGCTAATAAAGAATTGGAGAAATTAGTATGTCTAGCATCTCTTAAACATAATAAAATAGAAGTATCCGTTCCTAGTCTAAATAAAGGCTTTCTTGCTATCTGTACTGATCCTATATCCAAAATCTATATTTTTTTCTTTTTATATTCATTTATTGCTTTTTCTGATAATAATTAAATAATTTCATGTTCCTAATTAATAATTATTGTCTGCTCTGTTTATTTTATAGAATAATCATAAAAAATTCAAAAGTACCTATTGAATATATTGTTTGAATATCTTATTTAGGTATAGTCTAATCAAATAAATCATTCTCTACTTCTTTTATATTTACTTTCACATAATTTGTGTCATCTAACTCTCTAATATTATCATCGTTAGTTGAACTAGATCTATAATTTTTAATTTAAAATATCTTATTTAATATATCCATCTAAGTATTTTTTAAGCTAAATTTAAAAAGAAGTTAAGAATGAAACCTGTGCGAATCATGAGGCCACCCAGACTTCCTTTACATAAAAGAAGATTCCTACAAAATCACAAGCTATCAAAATGACACCAGACTTAGAAAAATTTTGTAGAAAAGAAATACAAGATTTGCAAGATAAAGGATTAATAAAAGACTTCAAATCTCCTTAGTCATGTTTAACTTTTTTATGTTATGAATGCAACAGAAATAGAAAGATGAGCACTTAGACTAGTAATAAATTATAAACCTTTAAATGCAATTTTATAATGGATAAGATACCCTATACCATATAAAAGAGATTTATTAAAGAAGTTATATGATGCAAATATTTTTTTCTAAATTTGATATGAAATTAGGATTTTGGCAAATACGAGTAGATGAAGAAGATATATATAAGACAAGATTTAATTTGCCTTTTGGACATTATGAATGGAATGTTATGCCTTTTGGATTAAAAATGTTCCTTTAGAATTCCAAAATATTATGAATTATATATTAAGACCAATACATAAATTTTCAATAGTATATATTGATGATGTACTAATTTTTTCCATTTTAATAAGTCAACACATAAAATACTTAAAAATATTTTTCAATTTAATTCATCAAAATGGATTATTCATGTCTACACCAAAAATGCAATTTCTCCAAACTAAGGTTAGATTTTTAGGACATGATATAAATGAAGAAACTATAAAACCAACAAATAGGAGTTTAGAATTTACTAATAAATTTTCAAATGAAATAAAAGATAAAAATTAATTACAAAAATATTTAGGATGTTTAAATTATGTACAAGATTTTTTTAAAGATTTAGGAAAATTATGTAAACCTTTGCATAATAGATTAAAAAAGAAAGTTGAGCCTTTGATAGAAAAATATACTAGTATAGTAAGGAAAATTAAAGAAAAAATTAAAAGTTTTCCTTGTTTAAATATTTCACACCCAAAAGCTTTTTTAGAATCATATGCTAGTGATATAGGCTATAGAGCAATTTTGAAATAAAAGCAAAAATAGACAAATAAAAAAGAGTTAGTAAGATTTTATTCAGCTAACTGGAATCAAACTCAAAAGAATTATTCTACTATTAAAAAGGAAATTTTAAGCATTTTTTATAAATTAAAAAATTTGAAAATAATTTATTCTTGAAAAAATTTTTACTACAAATTGATTGATTATCAGCAAAATATGTTTTAGAAAAAGTTGTTAAAAATTTAATTACAAAACAAATTTTTGTAAGATGGCAAGTTTTATTAAGTAACTTTGATTTTGACTTCGAATTCATTAAAGGTAAAGACAATAGTTTGCCTGATTTTCTTTTTCATGAATCTCTATAGGGGAATGAATTCAAACAAAAAAGTTTTGACAAAAGCCACATTACCAATAGGAACATCATTATCATTAGGAAATTATCAACAGAATCCTTCACTCATGCCTTCTCCTATTAGAACTATAGCTAGACCTTTTTATTCTCCATCAACATCTTTTCCTCCACTTCAAAGACCTCAAACCTTTTCACCTTTAGCACCTCCTCAACCATATTCATCAGCTTTAGCCTCTCCTTCTTCTCCCTCTTCTCCTATTATACATTCTCCAACCATGTCCAAACCTAAAAATACCTTTCCTTATTTCTTAAACCCAAAAAAATTATTTATTAAAATTCTAGAACCAGAAGAGTTTAATATATCAGAAACTCAAAGTTTTTATAGATTGATAGATTATATTTTTCCTAATAGTTGGCATTTTTATGAGGAAGACCAAAGTAAATCTAAAGAATATTATGAAGCCATGTTAGTAGATACTAGATTGGTAGAAATAGAACATAATTATGGTCAAAAAGAAAAAAGATAGGACTAGTTATAGTAAAGTTAAGATTATTCATATCATTGCTTAATCAGAATAGGGATCCAGACCTTATCTATTGAAGATGTTATCAGGTTATCCTCTGAGGTTGGTACACAGTTACTATGATTATCAAGAAGCTTGGTACAAAGCATTTTATTTGCGAAATTTTCAACATTTTTGTTTCTTTTACTTTTCGCACAAGTTTGGTGGCATTCTCCCAAATTGGTTCATCAGGTGGCTTAGTTATTTTGGATTAATAATTGAAGTAGCTCCATTCCAAATCAGAGAAGCTTTTGTTAAGTTTACAACCTACTACAACCCTGGCGCTCCCGATAACTTTTTGAAGTATCATGTAATGCTCAAGGTCCATGGATTGTTTCATGGACATACCATATTTCCAAGTAGATAAAGCAATTACATATTCTATATAAAGACTTCAGAGCAAAATGGTGGGATAGTTTTGGTGTCAAAAAAGCAGATATTTAAGCAGTTATTAACTTTTTTGAATCAAAGACTTCTACAGCTTCATCATCAACTCCTTCAACAGGTTTCATCGTAGACAAAACTTAGATTGTTAATTTATTATCATCAGCATGATCTGAAGAAGAGTTCAATTCAATTATCAAATGGATTTCAACCAAAAGAGCAAACTCATCAGAAAATAGTACTCCTCATCCCTATCTTACATTTAAAGATTCTTATGACCCTTTCAAAGATATTGAATTATAAAATGTAAAGTGCAGTATATAGTAAGTGTAAAATGTAAATGTAAAAAAAAGGAAAAAGACAAAAAGTCAAAGATGACAGTAGTAAAATTCTTTAATAACTTTAATAAGTTCTTATCCCCAACATATCTCATTATTTGAAAAAGAAAGCCTTTATTACAAACCATTATTACAAGCCTTATTTTTCAACAAAAGATAAAAAGCCATTATACATTTTTCAAAAATCAACAATAAAAAAAGTTATTATATTTGACATATTTACTTTTTAAAGCAAAAAACTTATCTCTTAGCAAAACATGCAATTATTACTTGTTATCTTCAGCCAATTTGAAGCAGGAGTTGGCCTTATCTTAAACTAAAGTGTTTCATATATAAGAAGAAATTTTTTCATCAAATGAAAGCAGAGCCCAAGAGTCCCAAAAGCGAAGAACCTTTGAGAGCAACTAACCCAAAATTTGAGAAAAGAATAAAAAAAACCCCTTTGTAATTTTTACTTCCTCTTGTAGTAAAACCTTAGATCTACAACTTATATTTCAAAAACTTGTACATGTACTCCACCTATAACCTCATCTGAAACTCCTACTTGTAAATTATCATCAAATTATATTTCATCATGTATTTCATTTTAATTATATCTTGGTGTATTAATAGATTTTTAGATGGTTTATGTGTTATTGATTTTGATAATGATAAATATATGTTTTTATTAAAGAAATAATTAATTACTTTAAAAGAACTTTTAATTGAAGAGCATGAAAATTTTCATTTAGATGAATTTTGCAATTGCCAAGATTTTCATAAGAAAATAAATTTAATTGATTTTATTCCAAGTATTCCTACATATCAGTTTCTCGATCTATAGAATATTTTAATTAATGGATAGAGAATAAAAAAGATAAAAACTTATAAAAGGATATGAAAAAAATTAGAATGTTAAACAACAAATTTGTGAATTTAATGATCAGATATCTAAATTAAAAGGTTATCTTATAGTTTATCATCATATTTTACATGAAAATAATATGTGTGATTGTAGAGATTTTGATCGTAATATAAAATTAGTAAATTTAATGTTAAAATTTTTTAAAGTATTAGTAGGACTTCAATAATGGATAGACTAAGAAAATATATAATTGAATTATAAATTATTCAAAAGTATCTATTGAATATATTGTTCAAATATCTTGTTTAGGTATAGTCCAATCAAATAAATCATTCTCTACTTTTTCTATATTTACTTACACATAATTTATTTCATCTAACTCTCTGATATTATCGTTGCTAGTTAAACCAGATCTAGAATCTTTAATAGAAAATAACCTATTTAATCTATCCATCTAAGTATATTTCTTTAAGCTAAATTTAAAAAGAAGTTAAGAATGAAATTTGTACAAATCACGAGACCACCCAGACTTCCCTTACATAAAAGAAGATTTCTACAAAATCATAAGCTATCAAAATAACACCATACTTAGAGAAATTTTGTAGAAAAGAAATACAAGATTTGAAAGATAAAGGATTAATAAGAGACTCAAAATCTCCTTGCTCATGTTCAACA
Organism: Excoecaria agallocha; assembly: GCA_037975025.1. Lineage (NCBI taxonomy): Eukaryota > Viridiplantae > Streptophyta > Magnoliopsida > Malpighiales > Euphorbiaceae > Excoecaria > Excoecaria agallocha. The sequence goes on along the minus strand of CM075815.1, from coordinate 35,345,443 downwards.
TTTTATGTTATGAATGCATCCAAAATAGAAAGAGGGGTTCCTAGATTAGTGATGAATTATAAATCTTTCTATGTAGTTTTACAATGGATAACATACCCTATACCATATAAAAGAGATTTATTAAAAAAAGTTATACGATGTAAATATTTTTTTCTAAATTTAATATGAAATTAGGATTTTGGCAAATACAAGTAGACGATGAAAATAGATATAAGACGGGATTTAACGTTCTGTTTGACATTATGAATGGAATATTATGCCTTTTGGATTAAAAAATGCTCCTTCAGAATTGCAAAATATTATGAATGACATATTAAGACCAATACATGAATTTTCAATAGTATACATAGATGATGTACTTATTTTTTTTCTGATTCTATAAGTCAACACATAAAACATTTGAAAAAATTTTTTAATCTAATTCATCAAAATAGATTAGCAATTTATGCACCAAATATGCCACTTTTTCAAACTAAAGTTAGATTTCTAGGACATGATATAGATCAAGGAACTATAAAATCGATAACAAAAAGTTTAGAATTTACCAACAAATTTCCAGATGAGATAAAGGATAAAAACCAATCAAAAAGATTTTTAGGATATTTAAATTATGTTCATGATTTTTTCAAAGATTTAAGAAAATTATCAAACCTTTATATAATAAATTAAAAAAGAAACCTAAGCCTTGGATAGAAAAACATACCAATATAGCAAAGGAAATTAAAGAAAAAATTAAAAGTCTTCCCTATGTAAATATTCCACACCCAGAAACTTTTTTAATAATAGAAACAGATGCTAATGATATAGGCTATGGAGGTATTTTGAAACAAAAGCGAAAGGAGACAAATAAGGAATAGTTAGTAAGATTTTATTCAAGAAGTTGGAATTATACTCAAAAGAATTATTCTACAATTAAAAAGGAAATTTTAAGCATTGTTTTATGCATTAAAAAATTTAAAGATGATTTATACATAAAAAAGTTTTTATTACGCATTGATTGTTTGTCAGCAAAATACGTTTTAGAGAAAGATGTTAAAAATCTAATTTCTAAATGAATTTTTGCAAGGTGGCAAGTTTTACTAAATAACTTTGATTTTGACATCAAATTCATTAAAGGTAAAGACAATAGTTTTCTTGATTTTCTTTCTCGTGAATTTCTACAGGGAAAATGAGTTCAACTAAAAAGCTTTGACAAAAGCCATGTTATCAATAGGAACATCATTATCATCAGAAAATTATCAATAGAATACTCCACTCATGCCTCCTCCTATTAGAATCTTACCTAGACCTTTTTATTCTCTATCACCATATTTTCCTTCACTCCAAAGACCTTAAACATTTTCTCCCTCTACACATCCTTGACCATACTCATCAGCCCTAGCCACTCCTTCTTCTCCCTCTTCTCCTATTATACATTCTCTATCCATGTCCAAACCCAAAAATACTTCTCCTTATTTCTTAAATCAAAAGAGATTATTTATCAAAATTTTAGAACCAGAAGAGCTTAATATATCAAAGACCCAAAGTTTTTAAAGATTGATAGATTATATATTCCTTAATAGTTGGCATTTTCATGAGGAAGATCAGAGTAAATCTAGAGAGTATTATGAAGCAATATTAGTAGATACTGGATCGATAAAAATATAACATAATTATGATTAAAAAGAAAAAGATAGGATTAATTATAGTAAAGTTAAAATTATCCATGTTATTACTCAATCAAAATGGGGATCTAGACCATATCAATTAAAGACTTTATCAGGATACCTTCTAAGATTGGTAAATAGCTACTATGATTATCAAGAAGCTTGGTACAAAGCATTTTACTTAAGGAATTTTCAACATTCTTAGTTCTTTTATTTTTCACACAAGTTTAGCGATATTTTTCCAAATTGGTTCATCAGATGGTTTAGTTATTTTAGATTAATAATTAAAGCAGCTCCATTCCAACTCAGAAAAGCTTTTGTCAAGTTTACAACCTATTGCAACCTAGGAGCTCTCGATAATCTTTTAAAGTTTTGTGCAATGTTCAAAGTCCCGTGGATTGTTTCATGGATATATCATGTTTCCAAGCAGTTAAATCAATTACCTATTCTATATAGAGAATTCAGAGTAAAATGGTTAGATAGTTTGACATCAATAAAGCAAATAGACAAGCATTTATCAACTATTTTGAGCCAAAGACTTCAACAGCTTCGTCGTCAACTCCTTCAATAGGTTTCATTACAAATAAAACTCAAATTATCAATTTATTATCATCAGCAGCATCTGAAGATGAATTCAATTCAATTATCAAATGAATTTCAGTTGAAACGGCATCCTCATTAGAGAGTAGTACTCCTCCTTCCCATCAAACATTTAAAGACGCTTAAGACCATTATGCAAATATTGAAATATATAATGTAAATATAAATGAAAATGCAAATGTAATATAAATGTAGATTTAAAAAAATAAATGAAAAAGACAAAAAGTTTGATGGTCAAAGTCTTAAGTCTTAAAGTCCTAATAGTAATCTCTAACAATTTATTTCTCCCGACAAAAGCTTTTAAAGCTTTAAAGTTAGATAAATTTACCTTTCCCACTTCTTAACTACTACATTACCTTTTATCTGACAACAACTACTATTTGGAAAGTAAGTAATTATTAGATATTATCTTTCCCAACCAAAAGATAAAATGGTCATTTATAATCTATGATTTTCAAAAGATGAATAGTAATTTTTTGGCAAAGATCATCATCACATTTTATCAAGAGCATCATTACAAGGCAGATTGTTATCTTTAACAGTTTCAAAAACTATCTAGAGCAGCACCTTTACTATCTATAAAAGGGCATCATTTTATCAAAGGCAAACAGAGATCTCCCGAGAGCCGAAGAGCCTTCAATCATTACTTACAGTTCAATATTAGAGAAAAGAATAAAAAAACCCTTTTAATTTCTATTGCCCTTTGTAATAAAACCTTAGATCTACAACTTATATTTTCAAAAACTTGTACATGTACTCCTCCTATAACCTTATCAGAAACTCCTACTTGTAATTTATCATCAGATTATATTTCATTAGGTATTTATTTTTAATTATGTCTTGGTGTATTAATAAATTTTTAGATGGTTTATGTACTATAGATTTTGATAATGATAAAGATATGTTTTTATTAAAAAAAGAATTAATTATTCTAAAAGAACATTTAATTGAAAAGCATGAAATTTTTTATTTAAATGAATTTTGCAATTGCCAAAATTTTCATAAGAAAATAAATTTAATTGATCTTTTAATTAATTTTGTTCCAAGTATTCCTGTAGATCATTTTTTCGATCTATAAAATACTTCAAATAATGGATAGAGAACAAAAAAGGCAAAAACTTTTAAAAGGACATGAAAAAATTTGGAATGTTAAACAAAAAATTTGTGAATTAAGCTGTTACGGGGGTTTCGATAGGATTGTTATTTCGGGGGTTTTTACAGGTTAACTTCTATTCTAGGATAAATTTATGACAAAGTTATAGCTTTTGAAAATTTATTATTTATGATTTTAACATATAGGTGTAGATTTTTTTTTATTTTCTAATCTTCTAATTAAATATTCATTTTTATTGATCATATATCTAATATTTTTAATTAATCTATAATAATCTGAAAAATAGAGGCAAATTTAAATTTTCTATTACTAAAATTTCTTTTTCTAAATTAGCTAATCTAGGTCTAAGTATTTTTAATTCGTCCCTTAATTGATCTATTAATCGATCTATATTTTTAATTTTTTTAATATTTTTCATATTTTTATCCTATAGGTATTCTATTTATTTTATCTTTGAAAATTTGTATTCTTGAATTATTTGTTTTTATCATAAAATTTAAGCTTTATATTCCTTCGAATAAATTATAATTTGGAGTGAATTCAAAAGTTTCTACAAATCTTTTAATTTTATTTTGTCGTCTTAATTGAATTTTTAATTCTCTATTATATTATATTATATTATATTATATTATATTATATTATATTATATTATATTATATTATATTATATTATATTATATTATATTATATTATATTATATTATATTATATTATATTATATTATATTATATTATATTATATTATATTATATTAGCAATTCTAATTTGTAATTCAACTATATATTTTTTTAGTCTATCCATTTTTAAAGTTCTACTAATACTTTAAAGAATTTTAACATTAAATTTACTAACTTTATATTACGATCAATATCTCTACAATCACACATATTATTTTCATGTAAAATATGATGATAAACTATGAGATAAACTTTTAATCTAGATATCTGATCATTAAATTTACAAATATTTTGTTTAACATTCCAAATTTTTTCATGTCCTTCTAAAAGTTTTTGCCTTTTTTTGTTCTCTATCCATTATTTGAAATATTTTATAGATCAAAAAAATGATCTACAGGAATACTTGGAACAAAATTAATAAAAATATCAATTAAATTTATTTTCTTATGAAAATCTTGGCAATTACAAAATTCGTTTAAATGAAAATTTTCATGCTCTTCAATTAAATGTTCTTTTAAACTAATAAATTCTTTCTTTAATAAAAACATATCTTTATCATTATCAAAATCTATAGTACATAAACCATCTAAAATTTTATTAATACACCAAGACATAATTTAAAAGAAATACCTGATGATAAATTACAAGTACGAGTTTCTAATGAGGTTATAAAAGGAGTACATGTACAAGTTTTTGAAAATATAAGGTGTAGATGTAAGATTCTATTACAAAGGGAAGTAGAAATTAAAAGGGATTTTTTATTCTTCTATCTAATATTGAACTAGAAGTGATGGTTGAAGGCTCTTCGACTCTCGGGAGATCTCTTCTTGCTTTTGATAAAATGATGCCATTTTATAGATAGTAAAGGTGTTATTTATGATAAATCTTAAAGCTATTGAAGATAACTACCTTCTGCCTTGTAATGATACTCTTGATAAAATGTGATGATGCACTTTGTCAAAAAATTACTATTCATCTTTTTAAAATCGTAGTTTATAAAAGATGGTTTTATCTTTTGGTTGAAAAAGATAACATGTAATAATTACTTACTTTCCAAATAGTAGTTGTTGTTGGATAAAAGATAATGTTGTAGTTAAAAAGTGGAAAAGGTAATGTTTATCTAACTTTAAAGCTTTAAAAGCTTTTGTCGGGAGAAATGAATTGTTAGAGATTACTATTAGGATGTTTAGACTTAAGACTTTGACCATTTGACTTTTTGTCTTTTTCACTTTTTTTTTACATCTACATTTACATTACATTTGCATTTGCATTTTTATTTATATTTACATTTTAAATTTCAATATTTGCATAAGGGTCTTTATAATCTTCAAATGCTTGATGGGGAGGAAGAGTATTGCTCTCTGATGAGGATGCCCTTTCAGTTGAAATTCGATTGATAGTTGAACTTTATTCATCTTCAGATCTCTAATATATTAAGCTCTTCTAGTTCTAAAATTTTACTAAATAATCTCTTTTGGTTTAAGAAATAAGAAGAAGTATTTTTGGGTTTGGACATAGATGGGGAATGTATAATAGGAAAAGAAGGAGAAAAAGGAGAGGCTAGGGCTAATGAGTATGGTCGAGGAGGTACAGAGGTAGAAAAAGTTTAAGGTCTTTGGAGTGGAGAAAAAGATGGTGATGGAAAATAAAAAGGTCTAGGTAAGGTTCTAATAGGAGGAGGCATAAGTAGAGGATTCTATTGATAATTTCTTGATGATAATGATGTTCCTGTTGATAATGTAGCTTTCATCAAAACTTTTTTGTTTGAACTCATTTTCCCTGTAGAAATTCACGAGAAAGAAAATTAGACAAACTATTATCTTTACCTTTAATGAATTTGATGTCAAAATCAAAGTTTCTTAGTAAAGATTGCCACCTTGTAAAAATTTATTTAAAAATTAGATTTTTAACATCTTTCTCTAAAACATATTTTGCTGACAAACAATCAATGAGTAATAAAAACTTTTTCATGTATAAATCATCTTTAAATTTTTTAATGCATAAAATAATGCTTAAAATTTCTTTTTTAATAGTAGAATAATTCTTTTAAGTCTGATTCTAGTTTCCTGAATAAAATCTTACCAACTCTTCCTTATTTGTCTCCTTTCGCTTTTGTTTCAAAATACCTTCATAGCCTATATCACTAGCATCTATTTCTATTATCAAAAAAGCTTCTGGGTGTGGAATATTTAAACAAGGAAGACTTTTAATTTTTTCTTCAATTTTCTTTACTATGCTAGTATGTTTTTCTGTTCAAGGCTCAAGTTTCTTTTTTAATCTTTTATATAAAGGTTTGCATAATTTGCCTAAATCTTTGAAAAAATCATAAACATAATTTAAACATCTTAAAAATCTTTGTAATTGGTTTTTATCTTTTATCTCATTTGGAAATTTGTTAGTAAATTCTAAACTTCTTATTATCGGTTTTATAGTTTCTTGATCTATATCATGTCTTAAAAATCTAACTTTACTTTGAAAAATTTGCAACTTTGGTGTAGAAATTACTAATCCATTTTGATGAATTAGATTGAAAAATCTTTTCAAATGTTTTATGTGTTGACTTATAGAATTAGAAAAAATAAGTACATTATCTATGTATACTATTGAAAATTCATGTATTGGTCTTAATATGTCATTCATAATATTTTTGAAATTTTGAAAGAGCATTTTTTAATCCAAAAGGCATAACATTCCATTCATAATGTCCAAAAGGAACATTGAATCTTGTCTTATATCTATCTTATTCGTCTACTCATATTTACCAAAATCTTAATTTCATATTAAATTCCAAAAAAAATATTTGCATCATATAACTTTTTTAATGAATCTCTTTTATATGGTATGGGGTATCATATCCATTGTAAAACTGTATTTAAAGGTTTATAATTTATCACTAATCTAGGAATCCCTCTTTCTATTTCGACTGCATTAATAACATAAAATATTGAACATGACCAAAGAGATTTTAAGTCTTTTATTAATCCTTTATCTTTCAAATCTTGTATCACTTTTCTACAAAATTTCTATAAATCTGGTATCATTTTGATAGCTTATGATTTTGTAGGAATCTTCTTTTCATCAAAGTCTTTTATGTAAGGTAATTTTACTCAATGTTATTTCCTATTCCAAAAAACATTAGAAACTGGTGCACAAATTTCTTTTGAAAAAGTGTTCTCAAATTCTTTGAATTTTTCTTTTATTTCTGGACTTTCTAATTGTTCCTTTATCCATTTTCCTTCTATTTCTTTTATGAGAAATTTAATTTGTTTTTTTAATTTTTTTAACAAATTTATTTCCTAAATATTTTTTTACATGACTAATTTCTCTATATATTATGGAAAATGCAAATTCAAAAAGAATTTCTTTATGTAATATTGTTATTTTAATTCCATTGTCACATACTTGAAAAAGGTATAACATAGTAATAAAAGGTGTTCCTAATATAAATCTAGAATTTAAATTTTGGACTAAAACTAATTGAATTTTAAAACAATATCCCTTATTACAAATTTTTACTCTTGATAATTTATACTTAATTATTAATTTTGATCCATTAGTTGTGCCTAATCTTTCAGAATTTTTTTCATAGTATTTAGTTGGAATTAATCCTTCTTGAGTACAATTTTGATATGCTCCATTATCTATTAGAGCTAAGATAGTTAAATGAAAATCATCAATAACTATATGTAATTTTACATACCACTTTTGATAATTTACTTGAGATATATTATTAATATATTCATCTTGTGTATCTTTAATAATTATACTAGAAGATGCTATTTTTCATTTTTTTATCTTCTTTAATTGAGTCGCTAAAACTAAGCTTTAAATTTTCTTCTTCTAAATTGAGAACTTTTCCTTTTAGTAAATTTACCACTTGTTTTAATATTTTAATTTCCTTTTGAAGGTCTTGTATAGTTGATTCTTTTTTAGTTTCAAATCTTTTATATACTTCTACTAGATTATATGATGTAAAATCTCTCTTTTCTTTTGAGCTTATTATCTCTCTTTTCTTTTGAGCTTATTATCTCTCTTAACCTAAGTAAATAATTCTTTTTTATTTTGGATCATTTATTTTATCTATAATGTCTAATAAAAATTCTTTTTCATTACTTAACAAATTTATATTGTTACATTGACATGGTTCTATACAACTACAAGATTCTGTTTCAGAATTACTTTTTAAACTATTATTTTCAGAGTCCTCACCTATTTCATTTAAATCATTTTCTAAATAATCAATAATTTCTTCATCACTACTAGAGGTTTCAGTATTGTTATCTTAGCTATTTGATTTTTTAATTCTTCTGAGATATCTAAATTATTGATTCGTTTTCTTATTTTACAGTTTCTTGAATAATATCTTTGTTTTTCACATTTATAACAAATTACTATATCTTTTCTATTTGCCTTAGGTCTAAATTTTTTATATCTTGGTTTTCTCTTAATTGGTTTTTCTTGATAATTTTATTTTGGTTTATCTCTTTTTAATCTATTCCTTACTCATTTTGTAAATAATTTTGGTAAACCTACTAAAAATATTTCTTTCTAATAAGTATTATTACAATCTGATCTAGTCATTACTTTAGTTAAAAATAGATCCTTATACCATATAAAGTCTTGTAGTTTAGGACATATTAAATTTTGAAGAATTTATGAACTTTTTCTTGTTATAATCAGGGATCTCCTACAAAGTTTTTAGTAATAGCAAATATTAAAGTATTGATTCTTTTTAGTCTCTATTTGAATATTATTTTCAACTTTAACAATCCTTTTTCTAGCTAATAATATATGAGTTTTATCTATATCAATAATATAATGATCCCGCCATCTTTTTAATTGTCCTATAAATCCTGAGAGTAATATTTGAGCTACCGTTGTTTCATTATTTTCTTTTGATTTATAAGCATTAGCTGCCATGGTCATTTCTTGTAATAGATTTAATAAATGATATTTTGTTGAGCCATCTGTATTCTATTTATATAAAGATGTACCATCATATTCTAACTAATATCTATTTTCTTTATATTGTGTATCTGGAGGTGTAGGCCTAGGATAATAGTTATGAGTTTTTGGTCTAGGTGTATAAGTATTAAAATGTAATTTTTTAATTGAAAATTCTTCCTCATTATTAGATTTTGACATCGAATTCATTAAAGGTAAAGACAATAATTTGCCTGATTTTCTTTCTCGTGAATTTCTATAGGGAAAATGAGTTCAAAAAATAAGTTTTGACAAAAACTACATTATTCACAAGAACATCATTATCATCAGGAAATTATCAACAGAATCCTCTACTCACGTCTTATTCTATTAAAAGCATACCTAAACCTTTTTATTCTCCATCGGGACCTTTTCCTCCACTCCAAAGGCTTCAAACTTTTTCTTCCTTTACACCTTCTCAACCATACTCATTATCCCTAGTCTCTCCTTTTTCTCCCTCTTCTCGTATTATACATTCTCCACCCTTGTCCCAACCCAAAAATTCTTCTCATTATTTCTTAAATGAAAAGAGATTATTTATTAAAATTTTAGAACCAGAAGATCTTAATATATCAGAGACCCAAATTTTTTATAGAATGATAGATTATGTATTTTCTAATAATTGGCATTTTCATGAGGAATATCAGAGTAAATCTAAAGAGTATTATGAAGCCATATTAGTAGATACTAGATCGATAGAAATAGAATATAATTATGATAAAAAAGAAAAAGATAGGATTAGTTATAGTAAAGTTAAAATTATCTATGTTATTACTCAAACAAAATGGAAATCTAGACCATATCAATTGAAGACTTTAACAGAATACCCTTTAAGATTGGAATATAATTACTATGATTATCAAAAAGCTTGGTACAGAGCATTTTACTTAAGAAATTTTCAACATTCTTAGTTCTTTTACTTTTCACACAAGTTTAGCGGCATTTTCCCAAATTGGTTCATCAGGTGGTTTAGTTATTTTGGATTAATAATTGAGGCAGATCTATTCCAAATTAAAGAAGCTTTTGTCAAGTTTACAACCTACTACAACCCAAGCACTTCTGATAATCTTTTAAAGTTTTGTGCAATGTTAAAAGTCCCGTGGATTGTTTCGTGCCATGTTTCCAAGCAGATAAATCAATTACCTGTTATATATAGAGAATTCAGAGTAAAATGGTAGGATAGCTTTAATGTCAATAAAGCAGATATGCAAGCAATTATCAACTATTTTGAGCCAAAGACTTTAGTAGCTTCATCATCAACTCATTCAACAGGTTTCATTACAGATAAAACTCAGATTGTCAATTTATTATCATCACTAGCATCCAAAGATGAATTCAATTCAATTACCAATCGAATTTCAGTTGAAAGGGCACCCTTATCAGATAGCAGTACTCCTCCTCCCCATCGAGCATTTGAAGATTTTCAAGACCCTTATACAAATATTGAAATATAAAATGTAAATATAAATGAAAATGCAAATGCAAATGTAGATGTAAAAAAAAAGTGAAAAAGACAAATGTCAAAAGGTCAAAGTTTTAAGTCTTAAAGTCCTAATAGTAATCTCTAACAATTCATTTCTCCCGAAAAAAGCTTTTAAAGCTTTAAACTTAGATAAAATTTACCTTTCCCACTTTTTAACTATAACATTACCTTTTATCCGACAACAACTACTATTTGGAAAGTAAGTAATTATTATATATCATCTTTTTCAACCAAAAGATAAAACCATCTTTTATAAACTATGATTTTCAAAAAATGAATAGCAATTTTTTGACAAAGATCATCAACACATTTTATCAAGACTGTCATTACAAGGCAAATAGTTATCTTCAATAGCTTCAAGATCTATCTAGAGCAGCATTTTTACTATCTATAAAAAGGACATCATTTTATCAAAGGCAAGTAGAGATCTCTTGAGAGCCGAAGAGCCTTCAACCATCACTTCTAGTTTAATATTAGAGAGAAGAATAAAAAAACCCCTTCCCTTTGTAATAGATACTTAGATCTACAACTTATATTTTCAAAAACTTGTACATATACTCCTCCTATAACCTTATCAGAAACTCTTACAGTGCTTAATTCTTCACAAAGACTAGTTTATACGCGTGTTGCCCTAGCTACCACCTCTACTTCAGCTTATATTTAAGGATGTTTAGGCTTTATTTTAGGAGATAAAAGGTAGTATTTTTAAGACATTTAGATTACATTAGATATTTTTATTTTAATTTCCTATTTGATTTGGAGTTAAAGTCTATTCCTATTTTGGAAGAATTTTAAAAGGTGAAATAGACTAATTCATCTCTCTGTCTCTCCCTGCATTTTTGGGGACTTTAGATCTGTAATAGGGGATTTTTCTTAGCTTTCAATTTTTGTTTTATGATTTTTCCATGGGCATACGTGGCTAAACTATTTTATTTCAATTAATAGCATTTAATTATATTTTTTTTATATTTTAGAGCCTATATTTTAACATTTAATATTATTCAAAATTTTCTAACTTAGAACTAAGCATATTAATTTTCAACAATTATCAAATGTATTTTATAATATTAATTATCAATTTATTGAACATGAATTTTGGATAGTATATTATATTTATTTTGTGATTTTTATTTTGAATTACTTTGTACTTGTAATAACCTAATAGTCCCCAGGAGTATACATGTGTGCTACAATTGCGAATAACAATATAACCAATTTTAGGGGTGAGCATGACTGGTTAATCGGTCGATGAGTAAAAAAATTAACCAGTCCATTAATATCGATTTTTTAAAATCACTAACTATTATCCAGTTCATTATATTCAGTTAACCAGTCCATCAGTTTTGATTTTTTGGTTTGGTTAACCAATATTTTTTGATTATCCATTAAAATTTATAGCATAAAATTCTATATAAAAAAATTAAACAAATTTTAATTCAATTTTAAATGTGCAAAGTAATTTAATATAAAAATTATGAAACAAACATAATTTACTAGCCAAAATTCATATTCTATAAATTAATAGCTAATAACATAAAATAGATTTGATATTTATTTGGAAATTAATATGCATGATTCTAAGTCAAATAAAATTTTGGATAATATTAAATATTATAACATAAACTCTAAAATATAAAAAAATGTAATTAAATGCTATTAAATAAAATATGAACACCAATATATGATAAAAAAAATAACATATATAAAAGTTAATTGGATACTATATATAAATATTACTATATAATTAAAAAAATAACATAATATAAATTTAGTTTAAAGTATTATATAAATTTTATAAGAAAATATAAAAAATTAAGGTATAAAATATAAAAATATATATATAAAAATTAAGGTATAAAATATATATAAAAAATTAGGTATAAAATATAATATATATATAAGTTAATTGGATACTATATATAAATATTACTATATAATTAAAAAGAATAACATAATATAAATTTACTTTAAAGAATTTTATAAATTTTATAGGAAAATATAAAAAATTAAGGTATAATATATATATATAAACCGATTAATCGTGGACTAACAGTTAACCAGTACTTAAAAATCTAAACCGTAACCATTAACAAAAAATATAAAAATTAAAAACCATAATCGAGTTCATCGAATTGGTTATCCGTAAAAATCGATTTGGTTTCAAACCAATTTTACGGTTAACCATATTTTTGATTTGTTTTGCTCACCCCTAACCGATCTCATATAACAATAACACACTTAATATTCTTAATCAACTTTACAGTACTTTTGAAATTGAGTTAAACCTTGCTTTTTTTAATAATTTTATGTTATAAATTTTAATGGTTAACTAAAAAATATTGATTAACCAAATCGAAATCAATGAACTGGTTAACTGAATGAAATAGATTGATTAATGGTTAATGATTTTAAGAACCAATGCTATTGGACTGGTTAATTTGTTTTTCTAATAAAACGGTTAACCAGTTCATACTCACCCATAAATTTTTATATTTTTTTCTTCAAAAAATTAAGCATTAAATTATAGGTATAAAAACTATTTCAGTGTTCTCAGCCATTGGGTTGATTATACCTCTATTTTCTTTATAGATAATTTTTTTAAAAAAATATGATCCATATTAGAAACAAAATGCTATTTAGAAATTGAATTCTTTAATACAAAATTAAAAAAATTATGTGCTTGCACTTTTTTTTGTGTCACATGTTTGTGCTCTAAAGCCATGCCTTCCAATGAAATTAAACGAAAGCTCACTAGAAATAAAATGAATTACCTGTGTTAAATGGTTGTATAATCGGTAGGTTATCATCTTGAGCTTCTCTTCATGCATGTGAGATATGTGTTATGGTCTTGGTTAATATGAAATGGTACATATGTGTAATATGGTAGCTCTCGTAGCACCGAACAATAGAATCATTTATTATGGTATTTAAATGCCATCAATTAGTGACCGGTGTCTAGTAAGTGTACTAGATCAATTAAGTAATGTAGGAAAATAAGATTAAGAACCTTAAATATTGTACCCTAGAGATTGTGTATTCTAGATTTTATAGCAAACAATATGTGAAAGAATTCCCAAGTTTTGAAATGATTATAAATTAACTAAGTTAAAAGTCGCAGCCAAACAAATTAAGTAATGAAACTAAATTAGTTAATTGCCAAACTAAAAATAGAAAAAGATACAAAAGATGATAAAAATCAATATTTAAAGCACTTCTGCTAAGGGACTATCCACCTTAACTTTTATTATAATGACTCAATTAAAAGTAACACAAGTAGTTATGGAAAAACCAGTTTAAAATCAGATATCTTGCTCAGAATATCATTTTAAGTATTAAACCCTCATATTATAAACAATCTAATATCTAGCATATCAGTTCGGTTTGTGAACTCCTAAACCTTTATTAGATCCTTTTTCAGGAAATCTAATTCTAGCCCATTCTTAATTTAAATTCTTAGTTTAAGTCAACTCTTGAATAACACATTATTGCCTCAATTTTCAAAACACAACCATGCATCAACATGAATGAAATAAACTAAGAGCATGTAAATCAGTGGTCAAAGATTAAATTAACAATTAACCATTTATTCGATAAATCAAGCATCAATTCAACATAACCAAAAATAAGATTCAACCCAGAATTAAGAAATAACACACTTGTATTAAAATCAAGCACAAATTAGAGTTATTATAATAAAATAATAAGGGTTCAAGTTTTTCTCAACAAAAGTAAAAAAACTACTCATTGTTCATCATTGAAATAATTGAAAAACTAAAATAAAAAGATACAATAATCATAAAGTCTTAAGCTTCTCTTGATATCTTCATAAAATAGCCAAAGTGCAGCTTCAACCTTTAAAAGAATTAAAAATTAACTTGAAACTAGGTCTAAATTATGAAAAAAAAATTGACTAACCCCCTAATTTTGATGTTAAACATGCTTAAATACCCTAGAATGGAAGAATCCGGTTGCCACTAAACTTCCTAAATTCGTAAAACTTTGATAAAAATCATAACTTTGATCAAAGGCCTCAGTAGGGTTGGAATTCAACCTAACCGAGGTGATGAACTTTTTTTCAGGTTAGAAATATCTCGGTAGGGTTAAAATTCAACCCGAACGAGATGTTGATTTTTGCATACTCTCTATCAGGACCTTGGTAGGGTTGGAATTCAACCCACTTGAGGTGATAGCTACTGGACTTCCACAAATAAAAATTCTCCTTAGGCAACTCGATTAGGTTGATTTTCAACCTTACCAAGTTGATATACTTGTTTTCTTCAAACATGCCTTGCAAAACACCAAAAAAACAATCAAACACACACAAAACAAATAATTACAAAATTAAACTTTAATCCAACTAATTTAACACTAAAAAACTCTTAAAACACTAAAAACACAATAACAATATAGTTATAATTTAAAGCTATCAATTAGTGACAACTTTGATCACTCTGATTTTACTTTTTTAATTGATAGTACCTGTGTAGGTCCTCATAATGCACTTAAACTTAACTGAATAGAGAAGCAACTTCCATTAAATGTAGATATTATCCTATTATAATGTAGTTATATCTACTATTTTCTTTTATTATTTTGTTATTGTTAATCGAATTCATAAAAAGTAATATATATAAACTTAAGTTTTATTGCCTCATATCAAAACAACCATACTATTAAAAATGCACAATGAGAACTAGACAATATGGGTAAATGATTAAGGTATAAATTATGCGTTATTCAGCTCTAAACCTTTCTAAAAGAATTGCATATCCTAATCTTTGATTTCTATATAGAAAATGCTAATTTTATTTTTTCTTTTTCATCTTATTTTATAATTGGTATAAACATCTTCTTTTTTTTGTGGTTGCCAATTATTTTGATTCTAATTTGTTATGGCACTACAAAACATTTGACTAAATTCATGTGATTTCTCTAGTGTTATCTTAGGGCGTTGTTGAGTTTCAAAATTTACAAGTTAACACACTACCGATTTTGGAATTATAAAAAACATGGCAACAAGTCAGCTATTAATATTCAATATATCGAGTATCATATCACAAATTTAAAGTTCCACCTTCACCAAATGACTATAAATACACATATCATAATTGGCTCCTATTATATGATCACAATCAGTTGTGTGACATGAAAATCTCAGTATAATGAAGAATGCATGGAACATATATTACATAACATTAGACTGCATTAGATATAATTCCAATAATGAATTTTGAAAAAAAAAATAATGCTATAAAAGACATTAGGGGTTGAACCAATCTATCGATGTAATTTGTAATATGATGTTTCAGCATATTAACATAACAAGTAGTGAAACCAAAAAAGTGCAATATGAATCTTTATTAATGATAACACAATAAGCCACCATTTTATCTGGGATGATGTGTACATAAAAAATGAAATTAAAGAGTATTTTGATTCCAATGAACCAACTATAATCGCAACGATTAAGTTAAATAATATTAGCTCACAAATCCTTCATCTAATTAGCCTTGAAAATAGTGTTTGAACACATCAATGTAATCCTTGAGCCTCAACATGTTTAGTTTCTTTGGAATATATAATTGAGATACAAAATATATATTACATGCATGATAAGTAAGTGACTTTGTGACTAATTAGTTGCATGGCCAGTTTCTCAATTAGTTATGTGGCTTATTTTGTTTATAGACATTTAAAATTTCATATTTAGTAAGTGGGTACATGTTGGCACCAGTCATATTTGCCAGACACATACTCAATGCCATGATAATCTTTGTAGTGTATAGTTATTAAATGAAACGATCATGGATGAATACGTTAATGACACGTATAAAACTTCACATTTAGCTAAATGTAATTGCTAACCTACACATAAAACTTAATTATTTCATTGAGTGCAATTTACCATGCCTTTGTATGCATTCTTCTATTGTCGAATAATATTATAAGATATACATAATAATAACGAAAAATAAATAGATGAGCTATAATACAAAGATTATAATATAAAAGGTAGATAATGAGTATAATAATATCATATAATATTTGTAAATAGTAATAACACCAAAACTTATGTATCATAACAGAAGATAGTAGATATAATTTAAAAATTATAATGCAGAAAGCAAATAAATAAAGAAATAATTAGAAAATACAATATGTGCACAAATAAAAAAAATGTGGCCTTAAAAAAATAGAAAATCATGCAAACATGCAGGGAAGGAGAAAAAAATGGCGCATATGAGTCAATTGGACGAATCGGGCATGAATGATTTGCCCTGGGCTATGACTCAACCCAGAAACGCAAAGCTCCATTAGA
Source organism: Excoecaria agallocha (assembly GCA_037975025.1). Taxonomy (NCBI): domain Eukaryota; kingdom Viridiplantae; phylum Streptophyta; class Magnoliopsida; order Malpighiales; family Euphorbiaceae; genus Excoecaria; species Excoecaria agallocha. The sequence goes on along the minus strand of CM075815.1, from coordinate 35,328,624 downwards.
AAGATGCTCTAGCAACTCCAAAAATGTAGAATTTTGACCCCAATGAAAGAAATCCAGTCATGATGCATGATTTATGCATGAAAACATCCAAAACTAATTTTTTGGCAAGAAAAACTTTGATTTAAGTAAGGAAAGCCAAAAATCCAAAAATCATGCCATGGAAGATTGAAGAACATAGTAAAATGGAGGGAGAAGATAATTACAATTCATCTTTTTCATGCATATAACATAACATGATGCATCATTTATGCCAACAATCACTTAAAACTTATTTTTAACAAAGAAAAATCAATTTAAGAGAAGGAAATCAAAAATCACAAAAAGCAAGTATGAAAAATATAAAAATAGAGCAAAGAGGATGATGATGAATAGTAAAAATTCATTCAACAAATCAACACATATTTATACCAAAATAATGACAATAATTAAGAGATACGCCTAAAACAAGATGAAATCAAGATTAATTATATGCTTTAGTCAACAATTATCAACATAAAAATCAAAAAAATCAATTAAAGAGAAAAATGAGTATTTACAATTAAACTCAACTATTTACACTAAATCTTATAGATTTAAGGCTGTGACTCACTCCTGAGTCACGAACTTAACTCAGTGCATTTTTACCTTGCTCATAGAGAGAAAAGGGGAAAACCCCTAAAAAGATATTTATAATCACTATAACCTAGGAAAGAAAGCTCAAAATGTATTTTGAAAACATAAAACCCGAAAGAGAGCCAAGTGCTTCTGTTTCCTGTCTATTCGAGAGCAATAATATTCTCATCAGGTAACCCTGAAAGAAGCTATCTTAGGACTCAGTGTCTACAATTGGAAAAATTCATGTGATTTTTTTAGTGTTGTCTTAGGGTGCTATTGAGTTTCAAAATCTACAAATTAAAAAATTGCCAATTTTGGAATTATAAAAAACATGGCAACAAGTTGCTTGTCAATGTTCAATATATTAAGTATCGTATCGCAAATTTATAGTTTTGCCTTCACCAAATGCTCACAAAGACAATAACTCTCTCTTGTAATACCATTGTAATCAGTTGTGTGAAATGAAAAACTCATTACAATGAAGAATGACTAAAACATATTTCACATAATATTAGACTGTATTAGATATAATTCCAACAATTAATTATGAAAAAATTTATGCTATAAAATGTTAGGGGTCGAATCGATCTATCAATGTGGTATGTAATTTGATGTTTCAACATATTAACACAATAAGTATAGAACCAAAAGAGTACAATATGCATCTTTATTCTTGATAACATAATAATACATATCACTATTTTATCTTTATACTTAATGGTGTGTACATAAGAAATGCAACTAAATAGTACTTCAATTCCAATAAACCAACTATAATTTCAACAATTAAATTGAATAATATCAACATATAAATACTTCCTAATCGGCATTGAAAATAGTGTATGAATACATCTATACAATCCCTAGGCCTATAATTGAGATATAAAATATTATATGTATGATAAATATGTGACTTTGTGACTAATTAGTTGGATGGCCAATTTCTCAATTGGTTTACATGGCTTATTTTGTTTAAGGATATTTAACATTTCATATTTAAAAAGTGGGTACATATTGGCACCATTCATATATACTAAATGAATACTCAATGCCACATCAATCTTTGTAGTGCATAGTTATTAAATGAACCTATTATGCATAAATACGTTAACGACACACATGAAACTTCACATTTAGCTAAATAAAATTGCTAACCCATACATAAGACTTAATTATTACAATAAGTGCAATGTACCATGCTTGTGTTTGTGTTCTTTTTTGTTCAGAAGCAATCTATATATTTGGACTTTTTATGTCACCAGTTTATGCTCTAAAGCCATGCCCTCTAATGAAATTAAAAGGTCGGTGAAAATAGAACAAATTCCCTATGTTGATTGTTTGTATATTCAATAAATTATTACCATCTCGAGCTTCTCTTCACACAAGTCAGATATGTGTTATGCTCTTAGTTACTAAGATGTGTTACATGTATTTAATATGATAGCTTCCCTAGCACCTAATGTTATAATTATTTATTGTGGTATATAAATGCCATTGATTGGTGACTACTTTGATCACGTTGATTGTACTTTTACATTAGTAGTACCTGATCTGGTCTTTATAGTGTACTTAAACTTGATTGAATAACAAAGCAACTTCCATTAAATGTAGATATTATCCTATCATAATGTGGTTATGTTTACTATTTTCTTTTATTCTTTTATTTTTTTAATACAAGTCATAAAAAGTAATATATATAAACTTAAGTTTTATTACCTCATATCAAGATTGTCATACTGCTAAATGCACAACAAGAACCATTAGACAATGTGGGCAAAAAATTAAGGGTATAAATGATGCCTTGTTCAACTCCAAACCTTTCTAAGAAAAAAATTACAAGTCCTAATCTTTGATTTTTATATAAAAAATGCTAACTTGATTTTTTCATTTTTCTTTTATTATTGATACACACTTTTTTTTTTGTGGTTGCCAATTATTTGGTTTCCAATTTGTTATGGTACTTTAATCATAATTTAATAATGTACTTAATGTTTGATTAAATTCATATGCTTTTTTAATTTTGTCCTAGGGTTCTGTTGAGTTTGAAAATCTACAAATTAACACACTACTAATTTTGTAATTATAAAAAATATGACAACAAGCTAGTAATCAATATTCAATATATCAAGTATCATATCACAAAATTTAAAGTTCCATCATTACCAAATGCCTATAGATATACACATTATAACTTGCTCCTGTTATATAATCGTAATCACATATGTGACATGAAAAACTCATTACAATGAAGAATGCATGGAACATATATCACATTATATCATATCACATTAGATTTAATTCCAATAATTAGTTGTGAAAAAAAATTATGTTATAAAACATTAGAGGTTGAACCAATCTATCAATGTAGTCTATAATATGATGTTTTAACATATTAAAATAACAAGTATGAAACAAAAAAGCGCAATATGCATCTATGCATCTTTAGCCCCCTTCCCTCCTAAACCCCAATGAATACTTGCTCAATATTGTCGTTTAAATATGTCAACTTCATGTGGCTCAATGTTTACTTGAATTTACCGACAACATTATATTCATTTTTTATTCATAATTAATTTAAAAAAAAACCATCCTTATTGTATATTTATTGTTGGGGAATATAATTATTGTATAAGAGTCTTTTGTTGTTAGGACTCTATTTCTTAGTTTGCACAGAAAATGTTATGTATTTATACTCCTTTACTTATTGAATAATATACTTGTCTATTATCTCAACATGGTACCAAAGCTATACACTAGGGGCTTAACAACCTATTTTTCCCCCTTTTATGCCACTAAGGGAGACAATGCCTCCGTTATTAGTTCAATGGCTGCTTCAGTCACCAATCATAACTTCTCATCAAATTTCTATCAAACTAAATTCTAGCAATTTTTTTCTTTAGAAAACCCAAATTTTTCCTATGGTATGTAGTTGTAGCTTAAAAAATCATATTGATATTAGCTCACCAACTCAGCCTAAAACCAATGAGCACGATGATCCTAATCCTATGTATTAGTTGTGGAAACGTCAGGATTAGTTAGTCTTGAGTTGGATCATGGCTTCAATCTCTGAAAGCTTCCTCTATAATTAGTTATTGCATCTAAAGCTCGTTCTATGTGGTGAAAATTAATCTCGACATATGACTCTAATTCTAAAGCATAAGTTTGTGACTTGCATAGCTAACTTCATAATTTACAACATGATAATTTGACTATTGAGGAGTATATATCTAAAGCCAAGCTGATTGTATATAAATTGGTTGCCTTACAGTATCCGATTGCTGAGGAGAAATTGGTTGAATTTCTTTATTGATGGTTTAGGATCTAGTTATGATTCCTTCTTGCACCATTGGATATTAAAACTGATGATTTTACCAATGATCTCTATGCATGCTTTTTACAAAAGAAAAATGTTTGAAACATGAGAAAATTTTATTTTGATTCCTCCTCCTGTGTATTTCACTCAAGTGTAGTAAAACACACCTCTTGTCTATGGTGGTCGAGGTCGTAGGAGATCAAATTCTTCCCATTAGCAGTCAGGGTATAGTGGTGCCTAAAACAGTAATGTCACTTATTCATCAACTCTTTTTTATGATTCTTTGCTAGTTGTGTGTCACAACTATAATGGGTATGGCCATATGGTGAGTGTTTGCCCTTCACTAAGAATTGGTAATCAAACTCAAGTTTTAAGGAGACCAACTTCTAATTTGGCGAGCAGCTCTCCCCTTTTGCCAAATACGGCATGGTTACTAGACAACGATACTACTCATCACCTCACCTTTAACCTTAATATGTGGTCATTCATTCTGAATACAATAGTCCTCAAGAAGTTACTTTAGGTAATGTTATAAACTCTAAATTTCTCATATTGGTAGTTCTGCTATTAAACTCCATTATCATAAGTTTTCTCTTCATAATGTTTTATGTGTTCCTCATACTTAGCAAAACTTACTTTTGTTAATTTTTTTTGTCATTCTAACAAAGTTTTTGTTGAATTTTTTCCTCAGATTTTTTTATTAAGGATTTAGCAACGAAGGGAATCCCATTCCAAAGCCAAATTAAATATGGTGTTTATCCTTTAATTTTTGTTGCATCTTTGATAGTATTGGGTTCTTTCAACTCGTACTTAGCCTCTCTCCCCACTTGGCATACACGTCTCGAATGTGCCAACGTTCCAACAGTTCAAAGAGCAGTTCAATCTAATTTGATTAGTTCGTTTAGTAATTTTCAATCTTTATGTTAAGCATGCTCAATAGCCAAAAGTCATAAATTACCTTTTAGTTTATTTACTTTTTCAGCCAATGGGCCTTTAGATTTGATTTGTTTTGATCTATGGGGTCTTTCTTCAGTCGATTCCAATGACAATTTTCGATATTATGTTATCTTTTTTTATCATTATAGTAAATACACCTAGATATACTTTTATGCAGTACAAATATGATATTTTATCCATTTTAAACAATTTTGCTTTCTTATTGAAATTTTTTTAGGAGATTTATTAAAGCTTTTCAAGCTAATTGTGGTGGGGAATTCCAAGCTTTAACTTTCTATCTAAAAGGAAATGGGATATCTTAATTGGTTTCATGTCCATATATATTTAAACAAAATAGTTGTGTTGAATGCAATATAAATGTATAATTGAGACTAGTAAAGCCTTTATCATGCTTCAATTCACAAAAATTTTGGACCAATACCTCTAACTCTGTAGTTTATATCATTAATTGGTTACCAACTCCATCCCTTAGTTATATCTCTCCTTTTGAAAATTTTTTTCAATCCAAACTAGATTATACTGCTCTTCAGGTTTTTATGTGTCTATGTGATCCTTAGCTAGGACCTTGTAGCCAAAACAATTGTTGGCTCTTTCCATTCCTTATGTCTTTCTTGGTTATAGTAATAGTCACAATGGATATAAATGTTGTGATTTATCTTCTCACAAATTTTATGTATCACGTCATTCGATCTTAGATAAGTAGGTGTTTTCTTTTACTGGCTACACAACTGAGAGTACTAGTACAATAACCATGCCTCAGTCATCTTTGGTGTTCTCTAGTTCTTGGTACTAATTCGAACCTAGTCTCAACTTTGATTAGTAGGCTTTAAAATCATTTTAATATTAAAGATTTGGGCTATTTTTTTCGTAGCATTGAGGCTTTTTGGCATAAAAATGGCCCTTTACATAGTTAGCAATGGTATATCTTTGATCTTTTATCAAATGTCCAATTACAACTCTATTGCCAAACTAGCCAATGCTAAGGACAAGTTATTACTATTGATGGAAAATCATTTCATGATCATACTCTTTTCCATAGTCTTCTTAAGGGTTTGCAATATTTGATGTTTACATGTTCTAATTGCTTATTCAATTAATAAAGTTTCTTAATATATGCAATGTCCAACTGAAACTCATTAACATACAATCAAGCACATTTTGCACTATGTTAGCTCCATACAGAATTATAAGTTGTTATTGTTTGCTAAATCTATTCATTTTCTTCATGGGTTTTATGATGTGAATTGGGTTGGTTTTGTTGACGATGACAGTTCCATAACTAGTTTTGCAATGTTTTTAGGTAGCTTATTAATTTCTTAGGTCTTACCCAAACAATGGTCAGTTTCTCGATCCTGTACTGAAATTGAATATAAAGCTCTTGTCGCCATCACCTCTAATTTCATTTGGCTTCAGTCCTTGTTGCAAGAGATTGGGTTATCAATTGCCATATCTCCTATCATCTAGTGTGATAATTTGAGTGCCACCCATTCAACCGTGAACCCAGTTTTTTACTCTCACACAAAACACATGGAAATTGACATTCATTTTATGTGTGAAGGGATTTAATCTAAGCAACTTGGAGTGAAATATATTTCTACTCAAGACCAAGTGGCTAATGTTTTTACCAAGCCTCTTCATAAGTCTCATTTTTAGTTTTTAAGGGACAAGTTAACCATATTTCCTCCCTTGGTTTAACTTGAAGGTGAGTTATAAGGAATATAATTCTTATAAAGGAGTTTTTTTATTGTTAGGACTTTATTTCCTAGTTTGCACATGATATGTTATTTATAAATACTCCCTTGTTTATTGAATAATATATGATTTTATTATTTCTAAATTCATCACGCACATTTTCCACATTTGTTTGGTTCAAATGTATAGTGAAAAAATGCCTTAGCTGCTGATTGAATAAGATTAACATGGGGTTTCTAATATTAGGTCAGATAATAAATGTTTTTCATATAGCATATTGTAGCATTGAGTGGGTACATATCTATTTACCCTACAAAATAAAGGCTAAAAGTGAGTGTTGTCTTAGTTGGGCACTTACCATTCTACATTTATGGATTGACCTACCCATTTTGTTTATAAACAAAATTTTGCTTTTATCCACAAATTACCATCTAGTAAATAATGAATTGTATTCTTGTTTATCCATAAGACCACTTATTTATTAATTTGCTCACTCTATTTTTCAGGTTCTAAGCTTATTGATAAATATTATACATTGAGCGTTTTTGCATCTGATAGTTTTTCATATTCATTTAGCAGCATTGAAATGGTTGACACATGTAATAGCGGTCTTAAACAAAGTTGAGTTCATATATGGCTAAGTAAGTGGATCGTATATTAATGATGTCCTTAACTTTGCTTTTTTCTGGAAAGCCATATTTATTTACGATTCATGTATATGTGTTTGAGATTTATTCACTATCCATTTGTCCCATTTAATTACCTTTTGACATATCATTGTCCATGAAGTTTTAAGTTTTAATGACTTTATTCTTAAATATTAAAATTATGTGTGTGTTGAGCATACTTTTGCATTATTATTGGGATTAAATTCTTTTTATCTATGTTATGTTCACCAACCATGACACTATATTTACCTACACTTAAATTTGATTTCCATAAAATTAGTTATATATTCCACTATTCTATGTATTCAAATAGGTAAACATAGAACTAAAATTGGAAATCAAAATAGGTGGCATACTAGACAAGGTCGTAGTGGAGCTAAAGCATATAACTAAGGAGCTGGAGGTCATCGACCCCATGCTTGAGACCCAATGCAAACTTTGTAAATGGGAGTTAGACAAGTTTGCGAGGCAGAAAAGCTCTTGAAGGAAGACTTGCCCCATATGGTGTGCTGTGAAGACAATTTAAAAATTATCTCAAAGTTACATCAACTTTCACTTTTACATCAAATGACCTTAATACCAAAAAATTTGTTTGGTAACCGAACAATCACAACAATTATTTTGGATTAATGTATATGTTATATATATAGTTAAGAAATCATCAAATTTCATTGTTGTGATGTTTTTTATAATTTTTTAAAATCCTTTTAAGGTGCACTATAAGTTCTCTCTAACAATTTCATTTCAATAATTAAATTTCATTAAAAAAAACATTTCAAATATATATTCCAATGCGATGCTTAAATGGCAACATAAAACAACACATCATATTAAATATTAGCATTGCATGTATTTGAGGTATAAAAAAAATAATGAACCCATATCAAACTAGCCAAAGCTCAACAAAAGTATGGGTGTTAAAGATAAAACAACGAAACAAAAAATTTACTAAATAGCCAGCATTTTGTTCACCGATCAAATAATCTTGTTAATGAAATTAGTTTTATTAGATAATTACATTAAATGGAGTACATCTCCTTACTGAATTCTAATAATTTTGACAAAATATATCCATCCAGTGTGGATGTTGGTTGACCAATAAGGACCACTTATCTCCAAGGAATAATATGGTTGCATGTGTATTTTACCCTAAACGGTTTTGGCAATGCACCGTTAATGCTCACTATAACTTACTTTCTTAGGGACAATTATACGTCCCTTTTCCTTAGGTGCCCTAAAGCCTCATATGATTTTATAAGCTTGTTTTCAATAATTTTTGTTAGAAAATATGGTGAGTATTAGTTAAAAATAGCATATAAGGTGTATTCAATTATATGTTGGAAAAAATTTGTATAATGAACCGTACAAATTAATAGAAAAAAGAAACCAACACAAATTTAATCATTGTAAAAGATTGTCCATTAGATAACTTTAGTTCTAGTTATTGTATGTGAAGGTAAAGCTCCATAAAATTTAAGATGGAGCAATTTGATGCTATGATCATCCATACATGTAACTTGATTTTTGACATCATATGTAATCACTTTGCCACAATTGTCACATACTGCTATTAGAAATTCATATGGTATCGGTGTTTAAAAATTATTTTGTAATTATTTTTTATTTTGTGGTTATGTTGAAGTGGGAGACTCTGTCAAACAACAATTAGAACCACAACCTGCACTCTACTTTGACAGACCATTGCTCATTAATGGGAATTCGCGGCATACAATTGGCTTACCTAAAAAGTTGTACTGATTTGCTTTTTTTCCTTTTTTGTTCTTCATATTATTAATAAAAGGGACATAACAACATTGATGTTGATACTAAAATGTCACACACATGTATAAAATGCCATTTCGCATCAATATTTAAAATACCCTCCATGTTTTCTTAAAGTAGCTAAAATGCTCATGAAATATTTTTTTGGAACAAAAATACTTTTCAACTTTTAAAAGCAATGCTAAAATACTATTTCATTAATATGCCATATGCTTTAGGGTAACAATACTGATATGATACCATATAAGCTCCACATAAGTGAGGAACTCACTATTAAACATTTAAAAAAAATACTAAAATGCCCTCTATGTTTTCTCAAAGTGGCTAACATGCCCCTAATTTTTTTTTTGTAAAACAAAAATGCCACCAAACTTATGAAAACGGTACCAAAATACCCTTTTGTTAAACTACCATCCACTTTAGGGGTAATGAAACTGATGTGCCACATTAGTAGAATCGGTGATTGCTTATATGGCAGGCATACAAGCAAATTTATGCCACACAGACGCCACATAAGCATGGGATCCATAAAATTTTTTCTCTACTTTTTCTCCCTTTTCACTCCCAAGCACGATCTGTGTTTTCTCCCTTCAACAAATGCCTACTTTTAGATTTTTTTGTTTGCTGAAGGGAGAAAGCCCAGATCGTTAGGAGAGAAGAGGGAGAAATGGGGAAAAAATAAAACAAAAAAAGTATGGTGGGTCTTGTGCTTACATAATGCATATGTGGCATAAATCTGCTTGCATGTCTGTCACATAAGTAATAACCAGCCCTAGTAACGTGACATGTTAGCTCCATTACCCTTAAACTAGATTAAAACTTAGCAAGGGGGTATTTTAGTACCGATTTTATAATTTTAGGAGCATTTTTGTTCTAAAAAGTTTTTGAGGGGATTTTAGCCATTTTTAAAAAATATGGAGAGTATTTTAGTACCTTTCTTCAAAAATATGTCCCTCACTTACGTGACACTACGTCAACACTATTATCTTGAAACAAATAAAAGATTAATTGAAAAGTATTATAGTACCATTTTTAGAAATTAAGGAGCATTTTTATTTCAAAAAAATTTTAGAGCTATGTAAATCCCTCTAAAAAAATGTGAATCTCATTTTAGTACCTTTTTCCATATTTAGAAGTATTATTTTGCCTTCCAATATTTATTAAAAATAGTTATTTTACTCCTATCAATTTTTTTTTTAAATATTTTATCTTTAACAACCAAAGATTTGTATAGGGTCAGGAAAAAAATCAAAATTTTGATAATCGAACCAATTTTAAGATCAAATTGATAATTTAGAATTATAGTTTTTATTTTTAGAAACCGATGTTTAACCGTTAGTTAATAATTACCCGATTTATATTTATATATATTTTTTATATTTTAATTTTTATATTTAATTTTTTAATAATTTTTGTAATTTAAAATATTATAAAATATAATTTTTTAAAATATTATTATAATACATATTTTTAGTAAATAGATATTGAAATTATCTTATTATTACAATCATTTATTCATTATATATGTAGAGTTGGTACTTTTATTAATTGTATATTGAAAATATTTAATTTTTACAATTAATTAAGAAAATTTTATTTTTTAATTTCTTTAATAGATATTATATTTGATTTTTAATTTTCATTTTTAAATATTTTAGTATAATTTATATAATTTATTAAAATTATATATTAAAAATTTTTATAATAAATTAATTAAAAGAAAATTAACAAAAATCGAAATCGATATAATTACATTCGAATTCAGTGCGGGAAGGATCAAACGTAGGGGTGTGCAGACCTGAAACCGAAAATCAAACCGAATTGATTTTAATCTATTTGGTTTGATTTTTTGGTTTTCGGTTCGTTCGATTCTGAATCGAAATAAAAATTCGGCTTTATCGGTTCGATTCTTGAAATTGAAAAACCGAAGGAACCGAACCACCGAAGTTTATATATATATATTATAATATTAAGATTTCAGAGAATACACTTTGGTTGGGTGGCGTGGAAGACATGAAAAACTGTAGCAGGTCCTGTGTTCAAATCCCTAATTTTTTTACTTTAATCTTTTTTATTTTTTCAATTTTTTTACTTTAAAAGTTTTGTTTTAATATTTTTTTACTAATTTAAAAATTTAATTCACTAATTTTTTTACTTTTAATTTTTTTACTTTAATCTTTTTTTTGTTGTTATATGAATAATATTTATATTATAAGAATGCTATTAAGAGAAATTAAGTTTGAGATCTCTAGCACTTTCAATCGAATAAATTTCTAATTAAATTATTGACGAAGACTTAGAATCAACTGAAATTCTCAATTATCCAAATATATTTATCAAGTAACATTTCAATAATAATAATAATAATAATAATAATAATAATAATAATAATAATAATAAGTGCAAGAATTTTTTTTTAAAAAAAAGACATGCAATGAAATATGTAGGATACCACTCCAACACTTCAATATAAGAAATGTGGAATCTCATGATTGCCCAACAACTTAAAAAAACAATTGATTTTTTTTTGTTAAAAAAGAAATTAATAATAATAATAATAATAATAATAATAATAATTGATAAAGCTCAAAATATCTTTATCCTGTGATGAGAGGAGAAGGCGGTTGTGAGGCTGATCAAGCTGTTGGCCCTGCAAAAAGGGGTGCCAGATCGGATCCAAGCGTTGGCACTCCGAAGCTTAAGTTAGTAACTTGGGAGTAACACTAAAGTGAGAGAGAGAGTCTAGGGAGTTCAATACCTGGTGCCATCATATTTTTGGCTATGTATAGGAGATCTTGGAGGGGGGTACTTGAGTACCTTGGGAGATGATAACCGACAGTCAGAGTGGGTGAGCGACGATGTGACAGGGAGCAGGTGTATGGTGGGTGTTGGCTTGTGCCAGTAGGCTGACAGGATAAGCTGTCCCATCAGTCCGATCGGACGCTTCCTTTGCATGCGTCACCTTCTGGCTCACACTCCTTTTGCTATTAATGGACCGCGCTTATTAGGCCTTCGAAGATGTATTTTTCCCAGTTATCACTTGTCCCCCCCAAGCGGGTCCGATCGGGCGTGGCGTTATCCTGTTACTTTGGCGGGGTTTTGAAATTTTGAAAGGCGGCCACTTGACGCGATTGTTCATTTCGAATAGCTGTCTTGCATTTAATGCCGCACGTGTTTCTAGAACGACGATTCGTTCTTTACGACCGTATCGCTGGATCGTGAACACGTGGCGCCTATCAGGAGGAGAAGTTTCAGAGTATTCTGGAAGCTTTATGCTCATACAAAAGAAAGGAGATTTGAGGCAGGTCTGTTTCATTTTTCATCAATCCCCAACGAAGTTCTATCAAAATTTCACCGTGACCTTAGTTCTTCAAATTTTGAAGATTTTTTGGAGTGTCCGTGAGATTTTGACCAAGTAAGTAAGCGATCCCTTCTTTCAATTTTATTTTTCATTCATCACATATAAGCTTTTTACCTCTCTTTCTCCCAAAAAGAATGGCTTCAAGCAGTAGCCCATAAATAGATAGAAGTTTCCTAGAGGATTACAGGAATCGTGAGCCGCTTGCTCAACCCTCACGCCTGACAGAGGCAGAGGTGGCAGAAATTCCCTCCCGATACCGCCTTTCGACCAATGTATCGGTGATGGTCTGCCCCTCTTCTATGGCGATTATAGAAGGACCATTCGATCATGAAAGAAACGAATGGTTTATCTGCCCTTTATGGAGTTTGGATGCAGGCTTGAGGCTTCCTTTCGGGTCGTTTGAGTTGACATTGCTCCGGAGTTATGGGATCGCTCCAAACTAATTGACCCCAAATGGGTGGAGGATGGTGTCCTGCTTTAAGATTTTGTGCCAAACAGAGCCGATGACCCCTACTTTGGATCTTTTCACACACTTCTTTTATATTTCCGATCGGACCAGCGCATTGGAGTATGGTTTTACCAGCCGTCGGCGTCGAAAGCTTTTTGATGTCCCAACCTCCATGAAACATTTTAGAGAAAGATACCTTTTAGGCTTTGGAGTATCGCTAGTCCGATCGAATGAGGCCGTCGCTTTGAACGATTGTGCTGTGGGCCAATTAATGTATGAGGCCGACATTAAAAAATTGTTAGAGGCCGTGGAGAGCCTTATGATTTTGATTATCTTTTGGGGACTCAAACTGAGCCCGTAGACTCCAATACTGGAGCAAACACAGAACGTGAGCGTTAGTGTTGGAATGCAAGAAGAGATTAACTATTTTTTCTAAGTCATGTGCTGTGTGTGCGTTTATATTATCAAATTTTAAACAAGATACTTATCTTTGTCTTGTTCGTGTAATGTAGCTACAAACGAGATGGCCGGAGGTGAGGAGGCTGCACGATAATTGGCCGATCGGGCTAAGGCAAAGAGGGTAGCCAATCGGTTGGTTAAAGAGGAGAGGAGAGCCAAGAAGCAGAGGATTCTACCTGCTTTTGAAGTTCGGGTTTCCAATGGTGTTGATAGTGATCCTATTGCTGTAATGACTACTATCTCTTCAGCCGTTGCGGTCACTGCTCCTGCGACCCATCCGCTTCAGATAAGTCCAGGCCCCTTACTTGCCTCCCAAATAGTAGTGGAACAGCATCCTCTCAGGCGCCAATAGCTAAGAGATGAGTCTGACGAGGAAGGGCCACAACCGTCTTCCATTGGCCGACCATTTTCTCAGCTATTGGATTCCCCAACAGGTGAAGCAGCTCATGACAGAATTGCGAAGGCAGCAAAGAAGAAGACTGCCAAAACTATAGCCGCCACTGATTCCCAAGCTGCCACAAGAAGCAAGGCGGTAGCTCGAAGTGAGTCAGGCTGGCGGTCTTCAGGAGGAAGTCAGGAGGGTCAGCTGCCGTCATTGGAAGATGTTCTTAAGAAGCGATTTGGCGACGACTAGTCCGTGACTAACAAGGATGTGTCGGCCTTTGTTTGCCAAGGTCTTGCTTAAGAGAGCGATTTTGAAGCAATGACAGAGCTTGGTTTCCTTTCACGGGAGTACGAGCCGTTTCAACAACATAACCTGGAGGTATCACTTGTGTGTTTGTTTGTTGTTGTTTTTTATAACTTATTCCTTCGCTATTTTTTCACAGCTAATAAAGAGGGGGCTTCGCACACATGGCATGGCTGCCTATGCCCGAGTGAAGTGGAAAGATGCTGCTCGACGGACGAGAGAGGCTGAGGCTACTAACGCCGAGGTGAAGGAGGAAGCTGCATCTTTGAAGTTGGGTATGGATGAGCTAAAAAAGGAGAAGATCCAACTAGCTCAAGACCTTAAGTCTTGGCAAAGCGAGGTGGACTACTTAAGAAGAGATGTGGTGCGCCTTACTGCTGAAGCCGTATCATGCAAGAAATTCGAGGAAGAGCTGGACCGGCTGAAGGGCGAGTGTTCTCGATTAGAAGATGATTGCCTCAAAGCAAGCGCCAACAAGGATAAGGCACTTGCGGATAAAGATAAGGTTTTGTCAGAGCGTGACCTCCTCTTATCAGAAAAGAACTCCTTAGAGGAAGTTTTGGTGGAGAAAAAAGCAGCTTGGACTGAGAACTTGACAAGAGCGCTGGCCGCTAAGGAGGAGGAAGTTCTTGATAAGTTGGGCGAGGCTCAGGGAAAGTTGCTAACTCGGCTGATTTATGCGGCTAAGCAGCGATTTCCTGGAGCCAACTTCGACTGGATGGAGCATGCGGGGGCTCTTCCTGATCCTCCTTCCAGTGACAATGATGATGAGGAGGAAGCGAGTCTGACTGAAGAAACTGATGGTGGTTTGCCAACCGGATCCGAGATTATGCTTCCTCCTACTGCAGAGCCTGAGGTTCCCATATTATTGGAGCGAAACCCATTGTCTCTTCACTGAAAGAGCCGACAGGCGACCAGGCTATTGATGAGACAGTTGCCGATCCCCCATCTTAGCCAGCCGGCTAAGTGTATATATGGAGGCTTAGGCTCCCTTTGTTTTGTAAAGAATTCTTGCATGTACATATGAGATTTTATTTGCCATTCATTTATAGCTTTGTTTTGCAATTTTTACTTTAAAGTGTGACTTTCTATAAATTTTTCTAAATGAAAGGCGACTTTGCATAAAGCATACGAAATTATCCTAAGGAGAGTAAGGGAGTACTTCCTGAATCACACGAATCAGTTGGTCATGATAAATTGTTCTCTCTCCGATCAGTCGGAGTTCTTGCCTCACATTTTCGATGGTGGAGAATCCGATCGGCATGGAGCCACGATATCTTGACCATTTCGATCAT
Source organism: Excoecaria agallocha (assembly GCA_037975025.1). NCBI lineage: Eukaryota > Viridiplantae > Streptophyta > Magnoliopsida > Malpighiales > Euphorbiaceae > Excoecaria > Excoecaria agallocha. Next base: position 35,313,367 of record CM075815.1, on the reverse strand, counting down.
GGTGGGCGACTTTGCAATTTTGATCAAACATTAGAATCTGTCATTTGATGGGGTTGTTTTGCATTTTTCGTGTGCCAAGCACAAAGGAGATATTCATTGATGGAGATAATAATTCTTCTAACGGCTGCGTCTCACGCTTGGAGAACAAAATAGGTTTAATTGGAGAAAATCTATCGGATTTTGAGCTTAAAACAAGCCTAGCGAATAACTAGTCCTTGAGTTAAATGGAGAATGGAGTAAAACTGCTGATTATTGGAGAATGGAGTAAAGCCAACGATTAGTGGAGAATGGAGCAAAGCCAACGATTAATGGAGAATGGAGCAATGCCAACAATTAGTGGAGAATGGAGCAAAGCCAACGACCTGCAAACAAAAACAAGGCTAACAAGCAGACAAGCGAATAAAACATACCTTTCATGAAGATGAAGAAAAATGAAAATATAGGAAATGGAGAAGACATTCTTTATTGAATATAATACATGATTACACATGGTACTTCCTGAGCACCTCGACGTTCCAACTCCTGGGGATATTCACCCCTTCTAGAGTCCTTAACCTGTAGGTACTGGAGCTTAAAACCTTGGAGATTTCATAGGGACCTTCCCAGTTTGGCATTAGCTTCCCAACTCCGGCGTTTCCCGAGCCAATATCCACTTTTCTGAGCACCAGGTCTCCCACTTTAAAGGTTCTTGCCTTTACTTTTGTGTTGTGATATCTTGCGACTCTTTGTTTGTAAGCAGCAATTTTGGTGTAAGCATCCTCCCTGTTTTCCTCTAACAGGTCCAGATCTTGGCATCTGTCTAAGGCGTTAGCCTGACTGGAATAGAACGTTGTCCGATAAGAGGGAAGGCCAATTTCTACAGGTATCATTATCTCGGAGCCATAGATAAGAGAGAACGGTGTTTGGTGAGTGTCGGCTCGCGGGGAGGTCCTGTAGGACCATAAGACGTTTTGCAATTCTTCGATCCAATTGCCTTTTGCTTCATTGACTCTTTTTTTCAAGCCTTCCAGGAGCATTCGATTGGAGACTTTCGTCATCCCGTTGCTTTGAGGATGGGTGACGGAGGTGAATCTAAGGCCGCTGTTGAGGCTTTAACAGAAGGCTCTAATGATCGAGCTATCGAACTGCTTGCCATTATCTGTAATAAAAACATTGGGTAAGCCATACCTGCAGATGATGTTTTTCCAAACGAAATTTTTGACCCTTTCTGCTGTGATTGTAGCCAACGGCTCAGCTTCAATCCATTTGGAGAAATGATCAACAACCACAATAAGGAATTTCATTTGCCTTTTTCCTTGGGGAAAAGGCCCTAGGATATCCAGACCACACTGATCGAATGGCCACGTAGAACCGATCGGCATTTGATCTGCTGTCGGCTGCCTGATCACTCTTCCATGTATTTGGCATTGTTGGCATCTCCGCACCTTTTCTTGGGCATCTTTGAAGATGGTCAGCCAGTAATAGCCAGTCTGGAGTGTTTTCCTTGCTATGGCCCTACTTGCTTCGTGTGCTCTGCAAATGCCTTCATGGATCTCCCTCAAGACATAGTCTCCTTCCTCCTCCGTTATACATTTGAGCCAGGGGTGACTGAAAGCTTTTTTAAACAATTCATCATTAATAACAGAGTAATTTAAAGATTTACGGGATACCTTTCGAGCTTCCACCTTGTCCTCAGGTAATTGCCCCATTTGCAGGTACCATTTAAGGGAGCCCATCCATGTTTCCTGAATCGGCTCTATTTTCATCATTTTTGGTTCGTTTAAGGAGGAGTTTGCTTGATCGATGATGGTTATATGTTCTTCCACCACACCTTGCTCGGCGGCAGACATTTTGGCCAGTAATCGGTTGCTAGAGTTTGATCTCTTGGCGCCCTTTGCAGGACCCATTGAGATCCGACTTCATCCAGCATTTTGAGCGCCACTTTGACCTTTTCTAGGTATCGAATCATATTGGCTTCTCTAGCTTTAAAGGTGCCTAAAACCTGGCTCGTCACGAGCTGGGAGTCGCTTTTGATGGTGACGGCTTCCGGTCGGATTGTATGGAGTAACCTCAATTCATGTAGAAGGGCTTCATACTTTGCCATATTATTTGAAACTTTAAAATTGAGCCTTATTGCGTACCTGATAACAATGCCAAGAGGTCCCGCTATCACGATGCCGGCACCTCCTCGGCTATCATTCGCAGCCCCATCGACAATCATTTCCCATCTGGTGGGCTGTGGTCGACTAACTGCTTTATCACCAGAGAATTCTGCGATGAAATCTGCCAGAGCTTGGGCTTTGATCGCCTTTCTGGGTTCATACCTCACATTCCATGACTGAAGTTTGATCGCCCATCCCACCATTTTCCCCTCCAAATCAGGGGTCTAAAGGATTTTTCTTATCGATTGATCTGAGCGGACGACTATTGTATGTGCTTTGAAGTACTGTCTTAGCTTCTTCGTGCACATCATGAGGGTGATGATGAGTTGTTCAACAGGGCCTTTCTTCAATTCTGGGCCTCTGAGAACTTGGCTCACATAGTAGACTGGTAGTTGTTGGGTTCCTTCCTCCCTGACTAGGACACCTGCAACAACTTCACCAGAAGTTGATAAGTGCAGGTATAGACTTTCACCTGGGAATGGTCGGCTCAGCAAAGGGGGGTTGGCGAGAAATTTCTTTAGCTCGCTAAAGGCTTGTTGACAATCGGCATCCCAATCAAAGGTTTCATTTTTTCTCAATTTTTTGAAAAAGGGGATGCATCGCTTGGTAGAGGAGGACATGAATCACCCAAGAGCTGTGACTCTGCCATTCAGCTTCTGAATGCCTTTCACACTGTTTGGTGGCTGCATTTCCAAGATCGCCTTAATTTTGTCAGGATTGGCTTCAATGCCCCTTTGTGATACAATGAAGCCTAGAAATTTGCCTGAAGACACCCCAAAAGTGCATTTGTCAGGATTGAGCTTCATCCGGAATTTATTCAGTGTATCAAAGACTTTCGCCAGATCGATAGGATGTTGTTCGAGGCTCTTGCTTTTAACGATCATGTCGTCTATGTAAACTTCCACATTTTGCCCGATCTGATCCTTGAAGATCTTATTCATCAAGCACTGATATGTAGCACCTGCATTTTTCAATCTGAATGGCATGGCTTAGTAGTAAAAAGTGCCATCATCTATGATGAAGCTAGTTTTTTCTTGGTCCAGCAGCCACATCATAATCTGGTGATATCCAGCATATGCATCGATGAGAGAATAAATGGTATGGCCGGCAGTGGCGTCCACCAACTGGTCTATGTTGGGTAGGGGGTAACTATTTTTGGGACATGCTTTATTAAGATCCGTGAAGTCGACGCACGTTCGCATCTTTCCTAATTTCTTTTTGACCAAAACAACATTGGCTAGCCAATCGGGGTAGTCGACTTCTCGGATCGTTCCCACTTTCAGCAACTTGTTAACCTCCTCGGAGATGAATCTCTTTCGTTCGGGGGCATGCCTACACAATTTTTGCCTGACCAGCGTGTAGGCTGGATTTACATTGAGTTTATGGGTGATTACATCGGGGTCGATCCCGGTGATGTCTTCCGGTTTCCAAGCAAAAGAAGCCTGGTTGATCATCAATACCTGCATGACTGCTTCTTCGATCTCCGCATTCATGCTGGTGCCAATTTGGATAGCTTTGCCTTTTACGAGCATTTTAGTTTTATTTCTTCTGCGGGGTCCATTCTTGGCTCTTCTGCTTGTTCAAATCGTTCTAAGCCTGGCTCGACCAGCATAGCCTCTTTATGATGCTTGATCATGGCTATATAAGCTTCTCTTGATGCTTTTTGGTCGCCTCTCAATATGGTGACGCCGCCTCCAGTCGAAATTTTCATTACCATGTAGCGAATGCTGGTGACTGCCCCTGTCTGAAATAACAAAGGTCTGCCAAAGATGGCATTATAAGCAAAAACCATATCGATAATCATAAATGTTACCTTGCAGGCGTGGGCAAGAACTTTCTGACCAAGCTCAACAAATAGTTCGACCGACCCTGCTACTGGCACCGTGGCGCTACCCAAGCCGATCAGTGGCGTGGTGTTCGGTTTAAGCTCCTCAACTGGCAGGCCCATTGCTCTGTAGGCTTGAAGGGTGAGTATGTTCACTGCGCTCCCGTTATCCACCAATATCCTTTTCACGTCAAAATTATTGATCCGTGCCCTGACGACAAGGGCATCTTCATGAGGGAACATGACGTTCCGTGCATTTTCCTAGGATATAGTGACTGGGGCCGGTCGTTCAGAAGTTTGGGAGACATAGACGCCTTTGCCTTTTCTTTTCCTGGAGAGTTCTTCTCCATACGACGATCCACCAGTGATCATATTTATAACACCGGCGTAAGGTCGGCGGGGGTCTGCATTTTTTGGTTTTCTCCTCTCATCGTCGTCTTTGTCGTCATCAGAGTCGTCTCTCCTGTGATCTAATTGCTTACAGGGGTCGCTTCCTGCGCTGGGCCCACAAATCTCTTGAAGGAGCCTCTTTGCACCAGCCGTTCAATTTCTTCCTTCAGCTGGTGACATTCGTCGGTCGTATGACCAACATCTCTGTGAAACTTACAATATTTGCTATGGTTTCGAGTTCGTCTGCTCTTCTCTTCCATCTTTTTGGGCTAATTTATCCTTTGGTGATTCTCTTTAATCCACATCAGCACTTGTGCGAGATTGGTGTTGAGTGGAGTAAAGGGTCGAAAGTGCGGACCAGCCCCCCAATCAGATCTTGATCGATCCGCTTCCTTTCTTTTCTCGAGATTCCTTGAGGTGAAAGCTCGTTCCGGGCTTCTGACGAGCCGCTCTGAAGTCGCAGCCCTATTGAATGCCCGTCTGTTCGGGTGCTGTAGCCTATCCAATACATTGCTTCTTCTGCCCCGATTGGATCTCAGGGCGTCATCCAACTGAATGTGTTGTCTTGCCCTCTTCATCAAGTCAGAGAAGCTGATCGGCGACCTTGTTGTGATTGACTCAAATAATGGCCTATCGGCGGTACCATTGGCCAAAGCGGTGGATGCCATTTCCATGCTCACATTTCTTACCTCCGACATCGTGGCTTAGAATCTGTCTATGTAATCTCAGAGACTTTCATCTGTCCTCTGATAGAGGTTACATAGATCACTCACAGATTTTGGGGCCCTCGTCTGCACAATGAATTGGGTGATGAATAGCTCCTTTAATTATCTGAAAGAAGTAATCAACCCCTGCGGGAGCTCATGGAACCACGTGAGAGCATCTCCTCCCAACGTGGTAGGGAATATCCTGCAGGCGATCCTTTCATCGTAGGTGTATACCTGCACTTTTGTTAAATATTCCGCAAGATGTGTGGAGGGGTCAGTTTTACCTGTATACCGATCCATTATCAAGTCCCGCCATCTGGGAGGTAGCTCCGATTCCGTGATTTTCCAGCAAAATGGTGAGGTCGTGTTGTCGCAGGTGTGATCTTCGAACATCCCCTTCTTGGAGCCTGTCAGCCCGAACTGCTTGAGCTTTTGCTTGAACCACCTATCTTCTTTACTCATGGTGGCTGGGGTAAATTCATCCCTCCGTCCCCTCGTGCGGCTACGATTGGGGGTGCACATAAAAGATAGGTCGTCCCCAATGGACGAAGTGGATCGTCTGCTGGGGATATAGAAGGAGTCCCTACTCGAGGACCCTATGCCTTTTCCCTTGTCGTATCTACCTGGAGTGTTGGCTCTTATTCTCCTACTATCGTGAGCTCTTGGTTCATTAATGGAGATCCCCTTGTTCCTCCTTCTTTCGAGCTCTTCGGTCGTAAGATCCATTTCGTGACTTCTTTCGTAAGTCCTGGGCATCTTCCCCCTTTTCAGTGTTTGGACTATGCTTTTAGTAAAGTCACTGAGAATGATGCGCATGTCCCTAATGGTGACGGGGGTATCCTCTAGCTGTCGCATGGCCGCATTGTTAAATTCTGATAAAAGGTCGCCTCTAATAGGGGAACTAGGAGACTCCTCCCTTCTCTCCAAGGGCCTAGATCTGCCCTGGCTATGATGGTTGCGCTCTCCTGAAGTTCCATGCTCATTAGATCTTGAACCTGCCATTTTGCTCTTAACGAAAGAACCAAATGATAAAGCTCAGAATATCTTTATCCTGTGATGAGAGGAGAAGGCGGTTGTGAGGCTGATCAAGCTGTTAGTCCTACAAAAAGGGGTATCCGGTCGGACCCAGGCGTTAGCACTCCGAAACTTAAGTTAGTAACTTGGGAGTAATACTAAAGTGAGAGAGAGAGTCTAGGGAGTTCAATACCTGGTGCCATCATATTTTTGGCTATATATAGGAGATCTTGGAGGGGGGTACTTGAGTACCTTGGGAGATGATAACCGACAGTCAGAGTGGGTGAGCGGCGATGTGACAGGGAACAGGTGTATGATGGGTATTGGCTTGTGCCAGTGGACTGACAGGATAAGCTGTCCCATCAGTCCAATCAGACGCTTCCTCTGCATGCGTCACCTTTTGGCTCACATTCCTTTTCCAGTTATCAATAATAATAATAATAATAATAATAATAATAATAATAATAATAATATGAAAATGTATGTACTGTAAAATATATTAAAAAAATACAAATAACAATCATCTCAATTAAAAAGTATAATTATAATACACAATAAATGTAAGAAAATAAAATAGTAGTGCAATGTAAGTGGTTTGTTTTCTTAAATTGCGAATTTACAATCGAATTAAATAAATACAACAATATATTTACAATCAAAGTAGTTGAAATGCCATCCAGCCTTAATCCAACCCGGTCAATTAAGAAAGGTGTCAGATTTTTAACCCGTGACAAGAGTATGTGTATATATAATCACTTCAAATGCAATTTTGTATATAATTAGTTCAAATATAATCTGGAAAAGACAAACTACAAACAACTCTAACCTAATTAATCAAAGCCAGAATAACATAATTTAGTTGTTCGAAAGGCCAGAAGGAACACTTCACAGTTTTTAGATCATCACACTTCCACAGTATTTATTATTTAAAATAAACAATTTGATGAATTGAAAAGAGGACTCTCCAGCCTCTACTAATTTGGCATAAATAGATTTTTAAAACTTACTTTAATAGTTAATTAAATTTTTTTATATTTTAATGGAGCTAAATTTACCTTTTAATATTAAAATTGAGCCAAATAAATTTTACATTTTAATCAAGACAAAATATACAATATGTTTTTTCTACATTAACGAATTTATATCACGATTTCTCTCTTTTAATTAGATATTTTAATATACTATAATTTCAAACGATGATTATTTCATTAAATTGAATAGGCCATTGCATTATAATTATTTGACTTAATTTTTATTCTTCGAGTGACTCAATTAATGTATGGAAGAGAGATTTGACAATCACAGCAAACATAGAAGTTCTACCTTTTAGCCAACAGAAGAGGTAATATAAACAATTAAAGTGGAAAGTGGCATGAGGATACAATAGAAGTTGAATAATATTGAACACAAAAGAAAGACTATATTTATTTACAATAGTTATTTAAATCTTTTTATTATAATATTTTTTATAAATTAATTCTTAATTAATTAATTCTTAATAAATTTAACAAAATATTTTGATTAGTATTTATTATAGACATAATATAATAAATTTATGTATATTATTTTAATTATTTTAAATGAATTTATTTTGTTGAATATAAATTAATTTAATTTATGGATCTATATAAATTAAAAGTCCAATAAAAAATAAATTTATATTGATTCAGAATCGATTGAACCGAATCGAACCAATCGAAATTATTTCGATTTTTGATTTTAAAAAGTTCGGTTTCGGTTATTATATTTTTTAAATTTCGATTTTCGATTTAATCGATTCGATTCAAAATCAAACCGAACCGATAGAATGTTCACCCCTAATCAAACGGGTTGAAACCATATACTAAATGGCGAAATGGACTATAGCTAGGCTAGCCACTCCAATTCGTTTCCCACTTTTTTCTGTCTCCCCGTTCTCATTGTCTTTTTTGGCAACCCTAATTTCAGTATTCTCTGCCCACTGTTCTCACTCTATCTTTTGTTTTAATTCAGATAAATCAAAGCCCGGTAAAAACCTAACCTTACCTTTAGCTTAATTTCAGTGTACGTATCCTCATTTATTCATTTCTCTTCCTAATTAGTTTTCTCAATCTTCCAAAACTTTCCTCACCTAGGCGCCGCATTTCCGAGATCAGATGACTGGGACTCGTTTCGCGGCCCTTCTGATGTTGGATTTTATCGGAAAGTCAACGTCTTTAGGTGAACGGAGCTCATGAATCTTCTTGCTCCGTTTCGACCAAGGAGTCGTCTTGTAGCGCCCGTGAACGGCATCAGAACCGTTCTCAGTTCGCCGTGTACTTACTCCAGCCCTCCGGATAGCTTCCGGCGAAAGTCAGGTGACGAGCCGCTGGCGCCGGCGAGCAGGAGAATTTAATTTGAGGTGGTATTTTCTTTTCATTTCAAATTTTTTTCCCGTGCTGTTACCATTAGTTTTAATTTCTATTTCCAGATATAAATGTGAAAATGGAAATGCTATCAACTTTCAAGACTGAAAAATCATAACTTACACTAATTTGCTTTACCTTGTCAATTAGCGCGCCCCCTGACCTTGACCTACCCCATCCTGCCTCCTTGCCTGAATATTGTCAACTTGCTTGTTTTGATGTATGTTTATGTATATCCTATAATAATCGCTTGATTAATTGATTCAATCTACATTTGAACCGATCCCTGTTTTGGTTAGCGAAGGTTCACTCTCTCTTTTATTACCCTTTCATTTATGTTATGTTTTCTATGACAGTTGGAGTTAATTTCATTCATTGTTACTGAATTTATATCCTAATAATGATTCTGCCACTAAAAAAAGTTTCCCACAAAAATATCTAAACTTTTTAAATATTGCAATTAAAATCATTTGGGCTGGAAAATCATGAATCTGGTGCTAGAATGCCAGTGTGACAATCCACATCGACTTGGAACATTACACGCGTTATGTTTTGGAAGGTTCAGGTTAGCACTTTGCTGTTGGATTCATGGATCTCTATTTAAAGTAATTTTTTGAAGTATTTAAAAAATTGAGGTATTTTTGTGAAACAATTTTTTTTCTGGACCATATCATTATTAGTATATAGTCGTGTGACAATTAGTGTAACTAACCCTAACAATTGCCAGAAGAAATGATTCTATCAACATTGATATCACAATTGGCATATAACTTTACTTGTCAAGAAGATAACCAACACCTTCAATTCTGGACTCCTGCCTATGTTGATACTCACTTCACATCTGTTCAGTACCTTGGTTATTTATTCTCAGCTTGATTCACTGTGGCAAACCATTCGCTTGAAATCTGTTTAGCTGTAACTTGGGTGCTGATAACTGAATAGAGTTTTTTGAGATCGATTCTCATGCTTTGGCTGTCCTATTTCCATCCTGTAATTTGCTATTGTATCATTTTGGTTTTAGCTGGGTTAAATTATGATTAGGATTGAATTTATTTTGGACAATAATTGATTGAACTATGGCGTTTACTGTTTGTTTGGACTATAGCAAATCGTCTTGCAGGCAGGAAGCTCAAAGGGTTGAGAGTTGCATTATCCGAGAGAGGATTTTGAAGTTAGCTCCTCTTTTGAAGTGTGAAGAAAGAGAAAAATACAATTTAGTGATGTTGTCACTGGGTTTGGGAATTTAGTGGTACACCTCTAACCTTGTTTGGGTAAAAGATAAAAAAGAAGGCAAAGAAAAAGAAGAAATATAAAAGGTGGGAGAGGAAGATGGAGTGCAATAAAGATGAAGCTGCTAAGGCTAAAGGGATTGCTGAAAAGAAATTTTTGGCAAAGGACCTTGCTGGTGCTAAGAGATTTGCTTTGAAGGCCCAAAATCTGTATCCTGGCCTTGATGGTGTTCCACAAATGGTAGCAACACTTGATGTATATATCTCGGCAGAGAAAAAAATTAATGGGGAAGCGGATTGGTATGGGATCCTTGGTGTAGATCCGCAAGCTGATGATGATGTAGTGCGGAAACAATATAGGAAACTTGCTTTGATGCTTCACCCTGACAAAAACAAGTCTATAGGAGCTGATGGAGCATTTAAGTTTATTTCTGAGGCTTGGAGTTTATTATCTGATAAGTCTAAGAGAGCAGCCTATGATCAGAAGAGGAGAAATGCTAAAGGAGCTCAAAAGGTTTCAAATCCTACTGGTGGTTCATCAACAACACCAGGGCCTAGTAGTTTTCATAAGTTCACTAAATCAAGTGCAAAGGCGCCGAAGAGTACTCCTCGAACTAATCGATCTTCACCTCCAGTTTCATCTCATAAGTCTAAGCCCAACACCTTTTGGACTGTGTGTCATCGATGCAAGATGCAATATGAGTATCTTAGAGTTTATCTTAATCACAATCTTCTATGCCCTAATTGCCATGAACCATTTTTAGCTGTTGAAACAGCCCCCCCACATTCAAATGGTTCTAAATCTTCCACCACATGGAATTTTTCACAGCAGCGGCCGAGCTCAAATCATCAAGCTGCCAATAAAAACACATCAAATTTTAGGGGTATCAATGTGGCACCTCCAAATTCGGGGTCAGGTGGGTTTAATGGACCAGATTCCTATGCTCAGACCAACTTCCAGTGGGGCCCATTTTCCAAAGCAGGTAATGCCCCATCTGTTTCTCAAGCTGCAAGTGTGGTTCAGCAGGCATATGAAAAGGTGAGGAGAGAGCGTGAGGAAGCACAGGCAGCCACAAAAAGAGAGGAAGCTCGTAAAAGAAAGTTTGATGTCTTCAAAAGGATGGGTGGAGTATCCTCTAGTGGTGCCAAAAGAAAGAGAAGCATGGAAGCTGCTGGTCTGGGCAACTATGGAAGCAGTGTTGCGAATCAAACAGTGGCAGGGGAAGAAGCTAGCACACATGATTTATCTGGTTCTAAGAAATCTAGTTTTGAAACAGGTAGGTTCAATGGAATCACTCAGCCCTATGGCGTAAGTGAAGTCTGCCAATTTGGAATCCAAACCATACTGATGGAGAGGGCCAGGACAGATATTCGTCATAAACTTAGTGAATGGAATTCAGGTATGGCATCTAAATCTGCTGTTAGAAGTGGGATGAGCAATGTGAAAGAAACTGATGCTGGTGAAAAATCTCCGGTTATGCCAGTTTTCATGGATCAAAAGGAGTCTGCCAATTTACTGAAAACAGAGGATGGTAGGATTTCTTCTGGCGCAAAAGAAAATGTGGTAGCTCTAGAAACATTGTCTATAGATGTTCCCGATCCAGATTTTCAAAATTTTGACAAGGACCGAACTGAGAAATGTTTTGGAGAGAACCAGGTATGGGCTGCATACGATGTTGATGATGGGATGCCCCGATATTATGCTATAGTCCATGATGTAATTTCCATAAATCCATTTAGGATGAGGATCAGTTGGCTTAATTCAAAGACTAACAGTGAACTGGGCCCATTAAACTGGGTTGGTTGTGGCTTCTCAAAGACTTGTGGTGAATTCAGAGTAGGCAGGTATGAGATTTATAACTCACTCAATTCCTTTTCCCACAAGGTCAAGTGGACTAAAGGCCCTCGTGGGGTAATTTGCATATATCCAAAAAAGGGAGACGTGTGGGCTTTATATCGGAATTGGTCCCCTGACTGGAATGAACTGACAGAAGGTGAAGTGATACACACGTATGAAATGGTGGAAGTACTTGAAGATTATAGTGATGAGCATGGTGTAATGGTTGCTCCACTTGTAAAGGTTGCTGGTTTCAAGACTGTGTTCCACCGGCATTTGGACCCCAGAGAAATCAGGTGTATTCCAAAGGAAGAGATGTTTCGATTTTCTCATTATGTCCCTTCATACTTGCTTACAGGTCAAGAGGGTCCAAATGCTCCGAAAGGTTGCCGTGAGCTGGACCCAGCAGCCACTCCATTGGATCTTCTTCAAGTAATAATAGATGGTAAGGGTGAAGATATTTTAGACAATGAGCCAAAGTCAGGAAGAGAAAATAGCTTGTCATGCTGAAACAATGACTAAGAGATGGGGAAAAAGAAATGTAAATGCTTGGGAGGAAAAGAAGGGATTAAGAAGAAAGTGAAGCTGTAGATGAGATCTCAGGATATAGGTGGAGCATGCAGTAGAAAATGCAGTTAGTTGACTTTAGGTTAATTTGTTTTATGTGGATAGACGTGTTGATATGGTGTAAATTGCATCTGAGCAGAATGTTGTGGCTGCAATTTTTGTTCGAAGACATGGGCTAGATCTCATTATAGCCATGGTAAATTCATTTTCATTTCCTAGCTTTACGTTTTGAGAATTAATACCTGATTCTGAGGTGGAAATTATTTGTTCTTCTTGGCACTGAAAATCAGAAATATTGATAATTACTTTATTGATATTCATTTGTTTTGGTTTGGTAGTATTAGGGCTTCTCTTGATACTTTTGATGATACCATAGATTGATTGGTCAACCAAGAGTTTCATTGGTTCACCATTCAGTTGATGTTTGTTAATAAAATTTGATAGAATAGTTTACATAGTAATAAGCTGATTCCATTTTTAGTTGTTTTGCTCATACATCCTACATTGCTCTGCATGTGAAGTGAAACGTCAGTCTTCCAATTAAAAATCTTGAATGATGTTTGCTGTGAATAACATTGTACGAGTTTCTAGTGTTGTTAATATAACCTGGTTCTGTATATCTATATGTTATTGAAAGATTGATACAATCTTGAAATGAATTCACATCAAGTTTTTGTGTTGCCATTGAACAAATCTTTTTGGTTTGCTGATTTTCCAGCACACTCATTGTGTTACAAGTTTACGAGTCCCGAAAATGGGAAAAAATTTTGTTGTGGAATTTGGCTGCTGTTTCTTGTTGACCGAAATAACTTGCTTATTCGTTATCACCTTGATTGGATCAGGACTGCAATTTCTAACGAGGATTTTAATTGATCTAGTTTGGTTAATAATATGATATGGGATACTCTCTTTTTTCTCTATTGACAGAATCCTCTTTTGCTTTTACTGATAAAAATGTTTTGTTTTATTCTAAATAATCAGGGCAACAAGTGGAGCCGTCTTCTGGGTGTATATCAATTTTGAGAGCTGCAAGCAAATGGCTCTGGTACTGGTATATCCTTTCTCCATTATCCTATAACAGTTCAGAAATTGCTTTTGCTTAAGCAGCCGTTAATCTTGTTCTGAAGAACTCAGGTTTTTTTTTATGTAGAAATGATCCATCAGTGACTGATTGTATATCTCTTTTTGGCCAAATAGATATAATATGCAGTTGGAAGTTTTATTGACATCTTGAATAAACACGCCAAAATTTTTCTGATTTCTAAATGTGTCTACATGTGTATGTTCAATAAATGAACTAAAAATCTGGAAATATTAATATAAATTCAACAGAAACTGTTTTGTTTTGTTTTGTTTTTCGATTTTGAGCTTGTTAACGTCTCTGATAAAACATCGGCTTCTTTGGATGAGATTCGTCATGGTGTAGTGTGGTGTAGTATCTTATGGTATTGTAATTATTATTAATATGATTGAAAAGATGGTATGGTATGAGTGATTTAATAAATTTAGACAGGAAGAACTTAAAAATAAAAGGTTATAGTATGGCATGGGTTAATAAATTTTGAATAAGAGGAAAAAGTTAAAAAATAAAAAAATTTTGATAAAAGATATATAAAATTAGGGATATATTAGAATATAATATGAACTTTGAAAATTAACCAAAAGGCGTAAGGAAAAAAAAAGAGTAAATCATGAGATAATTGTCAAATATACAATATCTTATTATTTCTAAACAAGATCTAATAATTAATATTGGTTTAGATTGGAAAAGGAAAATCGAGAATTGGCAGTTGGTACAAACTTATCAAGGTAAAAACTCGGAATTGGTGTTACCCAGCTGGTTGGACCTTGAATCAGTCGACTTGGTTCTCGATTAGTTTGTGCAGATATCAAGTTTTTGGATCTTCTACTTGAAAAACTGTTTTTCGTCTATAGTTTGCAACCTTACTATCGCTCTTTCAATATTTTTCTACTTCAAATATAATATCACTGAATTTCAAATGTCTGCTAGGAATCTAGTTTAGCTAAGTAAACTAATGTTTGTTTATGATTTATAGAAAAAAAAATATTAATCAATAGCAAATTTTGTTTTCTATAAATTATAAACAGCCGGTATCAATGTATGTACAGACTATAATTATCGTAATTATCATCATTATTAATATTTTAATATTTAACATTATTACTTGTATTTACAAAAAAGTTGATATAAAAAATTGAGAAATTTAAATCATAAAAGGGTAATATATTCCAAATAAAAAATATAAACTCAATCATAATCAGCTTTTTCAAACTGCGGCTCCGTGGGAAGAAAACGATCAGTCATCCCTTGTTGAATGACAAAAAAAATCCATCAAACAAATTTTTGATAATTGATAGATTCCCAACAAATACTCTCTATGCCCTACAACGGCTACCATCATCTTCTCTCCTCTCTAATTATTTCAATTTCTTCTCAACAATGACTATTTTCTCTTCACTTTTTCACATATTACGTATCCCATTTTTGTTATTCTCTCAATTAACATGTCATAGTATCTGTCCAATTTATACTTTCCAGGCAAAAGGTTATGTTAGAGGTGGGTCATTACCTCGTGGTTAATAAGAATTGGAGTAATCAGATATTGGAAGAAAAGATAGTGGTTTGTTAAAATTGGAGAGAAATGAAAGATATAAAACTAGAAAGTGAAAACAAGGGAAGAGGAGTGTACTTAACCAACGTATCAATTGAAATTGCTAATAGAAATTGTTTTGCTGATAAAGTTGAGTGATTTTTATATTAGAACATTGAACTCGAAAAATATTTAAACATTTTGGTAAATAGGAATTGTTGATGTAAGTAATCCATCTAAAGCATGCACGTAGTTCAAATATAGGGAAAATTAGAAAACTTTACTTAACTTTTGAAAATTATAGAAAACGTAATTGAAATGTGACATCTTTTAGCCTATGTGACAATAATAGCTTTAGTGATATTTGTCATTTATATTCCTGAACATTTTGATGACAATTTTTCTTTTGATTTTATTAATATCATGAACTATTTTGCTAATTTGTAGGATGTTTCGTTTGATTGTACCATGCATGATAATGATTTTGGACATGCATATATTTGACATTAATTCAACCAACACTACTTTTAATTTTGGCACCTTGGAAAATTCGAAAGAGATCTTAATTGCATCAAATATAACTCTTGGAAAGAGAATTAAATTTGAGATAATCTTGAAAAGATATGACTGAGTCTTTGCATGAACCTATGATAATATGCCAAGGGTTGATAGAAAAATAGCTAAACATGCAATTGCAACCTATCCAGATTTGGAACCAGTTAGGCAGAAATTGAGGAGAATGAGGCAAGAATGGGTTGAGAAGATTAAGGAGGAAGTACAAAAGCAATTAGAGGCTAAGTTTGTAATATAGGTTAGGTACGCAACATGGCTAGCTAATGTAGTCCCAGTTGCTATGAAAGATGGGAGAGTTCGAATGTTCATAGACTTTAGGGATCTAAACAAAGCTTACCCAAAGGATGACTTTTCTTTGCCCTATATAGACGTCCTAATTGGTAGTGCTTCTAGATGCATGAAGTATAGCTTCGTAGATGGGTATGCTGTGTGTAATAAGATCTTGAACAAAGTTCTAGATAAGTTCAAACTAGCCTTCACCATAAAATGGGGTACTTATTGTTGCACAGTCATACCTTTTGGTCTAAAAAATGCAGAGGCTACTTATGAAAGGATGGCCACTAGAATCTTAGATGATTTGATTTATAAAGAAGTTGAAGTTTATGTGGATGACATGATGATTAACTTTGCTACTAAAGAAGGGCATTTTGAGGCTTTAGAAAAGTTTTTCAATAGAATTGAAAGTTATAACCTCCTTTTAAACACCAACAAGTATGTGTTTGGGGTAACTTCAAGTAAGCTTTTAGTCCATATAATAATTTAAAGAGAAATTGAAGTAGATCCTGATAAGGTAAAGGCCATTAGAGAAATGCATGTGCCTAAAAATGAGAAGATAAGGCATTTTCTAGGGAGAATCCAATGCATTAGACTTTTCATTGCTAAGCTCATCATCATTTTTAAGCTAATCTTCAAGCTCTTTAGGAATGATTAACTAGTAAAGTGGAACCATGACCTTTGACACTATAAGAGTGTACCCGGTAGATATATGCCCTAGTGCCTATGTTTGATAGGATGGATTTCAATGTATAAAAAATATTAATTATATAATAAATGCATTTTTTCATTTATTAATGCTTGGGTTTAAATACATTTGCTTGTTTATACTTGCACTAATTTATGAAATTCTTGGGACACAAACATAGTGCAAGGTCAATCATGAAATGAAGAATTCATGATATGTGATCACTATTGTATGCAAATGTGTTAATACCTAAATTATCCCTAGTCATAGGATAGAAAGACTAAACATTGTTGTCTAGAAAGACTATTAATTAGATTAAGCAATATTTCTAATTATCTGTGATCATGAGTTGATCAGAGCCAATATTTGGATGTTTGTTAAAAGAACAAGTACATTGAAAACCTGCCATGAGAGACTTCATATAGATACGCATTTATATCAGTGAAGTATCTCATTATGTTATAGGTTTACAAGCATCATACATCATATGTAAGGGGTGAAAATTGAAAAACTTGTAAACTCGGAAAAGCATGGACTAGTAAAAAGAATTGAATTTCATAACTAAAGTTCAAAACTTCACTGTAGTTTTTTGTTGAATAGTTGTTAAAACATTGCACCGGGTTGTCATAAACCACCGATGTCCTTACTTCAAGGCACCTTCAAGGTATACACACAAAAAGAAAGGTCTAAAAACCTTTTTAAGGGGTAGAAATGGACAAAATTAGGTTAGAGACTAGTAAACCTAATTCGGCTAGAAGAGAGAAAAGAAAAGAGAGAGAAAACTATGGTTTTGAGTGAGTTAGAGTTTTAATCTTGCATTACTACCATAATTTCAACATTAAGGTGTATTTATACACCTTATGGGTCAGATTAGGATTGCGTTATAATGGCTGTACCATTTAATTTAGCTTGGACCAATTAAATGGGGTTAAGTGATACTCACAAGGCCAATAGTTCAATTATGCGCATAGGGCTTGAATAAACTAGGCATGTGCATTCAAACTAGCTCCAAACCCATTCAAACTTTAATTATAGCCATATAAGATATTAATGAAGCCCTATATTAATTTTTAGCTGCATCCAATGCAAAATGGGATAAAAAAAGTCTCCAGTACACTAAATTTTTATGTTCAGATGATGCCTACTAGACCTACGCATGAGACTTTTTCTCCTCTCCTTAAATCCTATATTTTCTCTCACTAACTTATCAAATACATTCTCATGGAATGTCATGTCATGTTTATACATTGCTTTTCACCTCAGACCTTAATTCTTATATGTATGTAATCCTTTGGGTTCCTTGTGTATGTTTGTAGTACAATGTGTAACTAAGAGTCCTAATTGAACTAGGACTCTTATGATTTAAACCCTTTTAAAATATTTTATCAATTCTCAAATGATATTCACAATACATTATTGTACAAGTCATGAAAGGCCATTAGTCAAGCATCATGACTACCCAAATGATAGAAATTTTAGTGGTTTCTACTTTTACCTTTCCTTATCAAGTTTCCATGCAATCTCTCCTTTCACCATTCTTCTAGTCTTATTCATGAATTGAATATGGACATATACCAGTTCATTCACTAACTTATTGTATTCTCATACTTTTATCTTTATTCCTAAAATGCCTTTATGAATCTCATTCACCTTGTATTTCACCTTGGTTAAGGTTTTTTGAATAAAAGTTGCATAAAAATATTTGAGTTAACTCCCTACTATAACTAGGGTGGTGAATACTTTATTGTTAACTCAACTACCTCCAAGTAGTTCATGTTATACCAAATCACCGAGCAATGTATACCTTTTCGAGGAGTAAAAGCATAGAGGTCGAAGTATAACACTTGTCACTTGAGATACCTTAGTGATCTTAAGTTCAAGGATACTTCCACAACTGATATGATGAGATAATTCATTGATATAGTATAAGTATCCATGTGAAGTTTCTCATGATAGGTCTCCAATGTACTTGTTTTTCTAAAAAGCATCTACACGTTAACTTTGATCATCTTAATGATCGTAGCTAATGAGAACTACTGTTTGAACCTTTTAAGAAGTATAACATGTATCCATATTAACAATGTCCTTTCTTATTAATACTATCACTTGTAAGGACCCAAAATAGGCCCTAGTAGAATTTAAGGGCAATTACATATTATTAAAGTCTATTGAGTATTATTGGATGAATTATTAAGAGTTAAGATATTGATTGGAGCAAAAATGTTATCAAGTTATCCTTAATTATGTGATAAATGTGTAAATTATATGGTATGAATTTTATAAGGTAATAAAATATTTAATTACATTGTTTTAATAATATTCAATGTTATAATTAAAGTATGAAGTATTAATTTAGGGGTCAATTTATAAATATGGTATTTTAAGGGTCAAATGTGAATAAATGAATAATTGAGAGGTCAATTTATCAAAGGGATTAAATGAAGAGGTTGATTTAAAGGATAGATTAAAAGGAGGGGTCAAATTGTGGTTAATAGTTAAATGGTTGGTTGTAGTTTAAATTAGAAGTATAGTTGGGTAGTTTTTTTTAGAAGGCAATGCATGCAAGGAGTGAAGTGGGATTTGCCCACTAAAACCCCTTGAAGTTGGTAATCACGTGGCATTGTTTAGAGGAGATGTGGCTTTGTTTTGTTAATGGGAACATGCAGCCATATAAATTCAAGGAATTTGCCTCTCTCTCTTAAGTCTCTTTTGCATTTTGTTGTAAGAATTAAAGACCATCTTCTTCATTTTCTTTCTTTGGTTTCGGATGGAAGAGGAAGGTTTAATGAGTAAAGGATTGATTTGAAGCTACAAAATCAGGTTTTGGAACTATTATTTCTTGCATGCATTAACATTTGTGTTGATTATGGATTTTATAAGTATATTGACTTGAATTAAGATATTAGGCATTAATGTGAAAGTGCTGTCCAGCAATTCGGATTGACCTCCAATGACTATTTTGATCATAAGTTGAGTTTTTGAACTCCAAATTTGATGATTTTAGTTGGGATAGAACCGGGACTTCTGTGTCTACAAATGTTATAGAAATAACACTAATTAAATTTTGCCTCTAAGGTCTTCAAAAATTCCTAAAACAGTAGCCCTTTTGCATTTGGCGGGTCATTGGAGCACTAGGTGTTTCTTATGTTATAACTCCTGGGATATACATCAAAATGACTTGAAATTTTTATAGCATATATTTAAGATCTTAAGTATCAATTGTTAAGAATAATATTTTCCTGAAAAATGTCGTTTTCCATGTGAAAAATATTATGCAAAAATTGGACAGTGAGCAGTAGAGAGTGAGTATGTTTAGCATGAAGGAACAATTGCAAATACATTGTTAATCACTTAAGGACTCAATTAATACGTTCTCAATCAACAAGCTTACTAGGATGAGCATGTTAATAGTTAATTATAATATCTATAAAGTAGGAACTAAGGGTTTTTAGATTAATTTAACTTAATAATTTAATCTATAGTATGGCATAGATATGTACATAAATGAAAGTATATAATTAAGCTTAATGATTATTAATAGCTTGTCATTATATGAGAGTAATTATATGCTGATGTCTTTATGTATCAAATTAGAGTCTAATGTCATAGCATTAAGTATATACAGATAAGTGCCATTAAATGATTTAGAGTTTAAATTGCTTGACAACGTATAGAAAATATAGATAACATAAATAATATACAGTGTTTAGAAGTGGCAAAGGAATAGGTCAAGGAGAGATAATCGGTCAAGGTATGGGAATTTTAGTGTAATTTGAGTTAGAAACCTCAAAATGAATCAATTCAAAATTCTATAGTTAAATGAGAAATAAACCTACATAATTGTAGAAGGGACCAGGCCTTGATTCTGCCTCTAACCATTTTCTATGATTTAATGAAAAATCATGTGAACTGTAAAAATAGGCTCTAGAACAGCTTGTGATTAAATGGTGATAACCTTGTGTACAATGATCATAATTATGTAAAGTTAATTTCTATGCAAAATAGACTCGTAAGGGCACATTTGATATGAAGGAAGTGTGATCTAAAAATGTATACAAGTATGTCAAATATTGACTTGAAAATTTGTAGGGACTGAATGTACTGTTAGGGGACAGACCATAGTAAATTGGGTATATTTTTTGTAGATTTGTCAAAATGCTACAAAGTAAAATTATGGTAAAACTAGAGACATTAAATTATAACTTTGATGAAGAAATGTTGGTCTAAATCCCTCTTCATTTTATGCTATGAATTTTCATAAGTGACAGCCAACACTGTTTCGGTTCTATGAACAACCTATAGTATTTCTCAAATATCTCGAGCTATAGGTAAGATATTAAGGTGAATTTTAATGCTCTAGAAACTAGAAACATAGGGGAATAATATTTTATAAGATAATTTAGCCTAAAAATGACATTTGAAAATTCATTTGTGGCTCGTAAGTTGAGTTCAGAATGCTACCTTGTGCAGATTTTTAATGTACTTTATCTTATGGTTTTTAATTAATTGAGTTAAATATGTGTTTATGTGATTACAAAATGAATTGGATAGGGCATATAATATGATTGTGGATAAAGGTTTACATATAATTATATTTGTACATAAGTAAGGATTGCTGGTAATGATATAAAAATATTCATATGTGATCAAACTTATGTACATGGTTGTTGTGTGCAATTATGCTTTCATGTACATATTTTTAATAATGGAGTGAAAGTTTATTTGATGCATGCATGTATACTATGAAGTTAAGAAATGTTTAAATATGATAAATGAAAGTTTATAATATAAGACTATCATACGATTACATGAATGTAATATATATAAATGTATATATATGTAAATGTCTAAATGATTATACACGATTTTTATTGATCTCTTGAAGTTACTATAATACTTATAGTTTGAAATATTAACTCTACTTGTAAAAAGAAGTAATATGACTAGAGAATAAATGTGTACATATAAACATATACATATATAATATGATCTTATATGATCGGGTTTGAAAGATGTTTTAATGTAATGATTTAAAGCATATGATTTAAAGTGAAATGTATGATTATGTCTTTACTTAAATAAAATGACACGAATAAGCATATATGATGTCACATATTAGCAAGCTGAAACACAGATCTACAAAGCAATAGACTCAATTATAGAAATCTTATTAAAGTACATAATAGCAATGTTATATGAGAATAAGTACACAAATGTATGCATTAGAGAGGGAGTATTTTGTCATGTGATTGTTACATGAGCAAATTGTATAAATTATTTTATGAATTATGCATATATGTTGATGCACTAGAGAAGATATATATTTGTACATGATTATACATAGGTGCAAATAGTATAATATAGATACAACCATGTTATACGAAATAGTTACATGATTGAAAAAGATTTCAAATACAGAATAGTAATACCCAATAGTGAGCATGTTCAAAGGTTTACATAAAGTTACACATGAGCATGTATATGAGTACATTGTTCGTTGTTACACAAGAGTATACATGTGCATATAAGAATATGAATGAATAAAGAAAAGATAAAGTAAAGAGATTGTACTGCCTGCTTTGAGTCTAGGAAGTGGATAGATAGGCATGCCTATAAGGGTACCTTGCAGCTGCTTCTGAACAGTTTAAACCTATTTAGGTCCACTTGAAATTAAAAGTTATAGTGACCCTGATTGGGTTTAAAAGTTAGAGTTTATTTAAACAACCCTCGTTGGGTTGTAGCCGACCCCGATTGGGTCCGCTTGACCGGTCCATTTTATTTATTTAGCCCTATTTGGGTCTATGTTATTTGTTTGACCCCATTTGGATCCACCGATTTATCATATAGTTTTATCCCTATAAGCGATCACCATTTAATACCTCCGGGTATCTTATTTGTACCTTCGGGTGCCACTATTATAATCAACAGTTTTGTACCTTCGGGTGCTATAGTATAACCCGTTATCCACCTCTTTAGAATAGTGCAGGCTTTATTATCAAAGGTTAAGAAAATTTTAATAAGGCATGCAAATTCTTAGTTGACTTTTTACTATTCTACATATAAAATTCCTTTTGTTGCATACAAAACCCATGTCTAAAAGAATGTCTAATAGTATATGTATCTATACTGCTAGTATAAAAAATGCATGCTAATTGTTAAATGCTCTCTATATATATGTCCTTTATTTTTATATATATGACAACGTATGAATTATGCTACAACACCCATTGTTTTTGAAATATGTGTTTTCCTATGTTTATATATGTGTTCATATTATTGAATGTACACATTCTTTAACGTGTATTTGTTATGTTTGGTTGATAGGCTTATTCTTATGATACATCTAGTATATTATAACATGAATAACTTATGGAAATATAAAGTAAGCCTATAGTAATATAATAATCTCATAGTAATTGGAAGTGTTGTATGATTATATATGGTGAATGAAAAGTCAACACAAAATTTTACTGTTGAAATTTATGATTTCTATAAGTGAATGTAAATGTTTAATTTCTTCCATTTCTTGAAATAAATCATTGTTATATTTGAGGCATGTTATGTGCTTGTTGACGATCACTATAAGTGATCGTTTATCATGATTTAGTTCCCCACTAAGCTTTATAGCTTAGAACGAGTGTTTCATCCATGTAGGTTGCAAGGCTAGGACTTTCTCACAGGACTGATATCTGTAGTAGGTTGGCCAACACAAGTCTTTGAAGATTATAAAGTATATAGTCTTCTTTTTGTTTTTTTTTTGTATTTTGAGGGTTTTATGTTGTGTTGGAAATCTTGTAAAAGTACAGCTGTTTTGTAAGATGTTAATCAGTTGTTATATTTTGTAAAGAGACTTTAATGTATATGGTGAAGTCTTAATAGTATAGCACTCTTATGGTATAAATATGAATATCAGTTCTCTATATAGTTGGTATATATTTTTATGGCACAGTAATACATGTGTAATGAGATGGATAAAGTGATATGTATAGATTATAGGATAAGGGTGCTACATCACTAAAGACAATTTAGGTATTAACATATTTTTATATAATAAGTATCTCATATCATGAACTCTTGATGATTACCTTTGTACTGTGTTTATATACCAAGGACGACATTCTATAGTTTAAGTCATATACATGCAAATGTTAATACATAAAAGCACTAAAGAATGTATGAATGCCTTATTATTATTATCCATATAAAATATTTTATGCATGGATATAACCCTATTATACATGGGCTTTAGGGAATATCACTAACACATATCAGTTATGCGACTATCCTTAATCTTAAGATCACCAAAGTTATCTTAAGTAGCAAGTCCTAGACTTTGACTTTTATGCTTTTGCTCCATAAAGGGGTATACATAGTTGCATGATTAGGTGTAAGATGAACTATGTGAGGCCCCAAATTATGTCCTAGTAGGATTAGAGTGTGATTAAATATGTAATTAGCATAAGTGAATCGATTTTTAGTGCATAAGAGCATAAATTTTTATTACGGGTGTAGTCAAAATTTCTATAGTTGTTGAGAGAATTTAGTAATTGTGCAAATGGAGACTTATATGCAAATTCTTAGGGATTAAATTCATAAAACAAATGAGGATTTAAGTAATTTGGTAATTAAAAGTGTACAAAGGGATTAAAAGAGAATTTGGCAAGGATTGAAAAAGTTTGGCCAATGAGAATTTAACACCTAGCAACTCTAGAATGTTTGATGTAATAAATTGAAGGAGAAAATTTGCTCTTTGGGAAAAAGCTTGGGCAGCCATTCCATAAAAAAACCCTAAAATTTTCCTCTTTTTCTTCATTATTTATCACTCTCTAAAATTCTACTTCTTGTTGGAAGTGAAGTGAGAGAGATATGACTTATTGATTACAAATGTTAAGTTTAAGATGAGTATTTGAATTAGAATGAGCAGAAATTGCTCTCTTTTTCTTCCCTATTATTTTAGCATGTAAATTAGAAAGTGAACATTGGATTCTTGAATGTTAATTGATGGCATTTTATGATGCAAACTAAAGAAAAATTGAGAAGTAAAGACAAAGAAGAAGAAGGAACAAGCTTCAAACAAGGTATGGGAGTTTTGTATATTTATGTGTTCTTATTTGCCATGTTTTAATAGGTAGAAGGTATAATTTAATTGATTTTATAGTGTTATATTAATGTGAAGTTGATATAATAGCATGTATATATGAAGAAAATATAAAGAATAAGTGAGTAGTAGAAAACTGTAGATAGTGTTTTACCTATAAATAGAGTTAGAGAGCTCTAATTTGGATGATTCTAAAAGGAACTTAAACTAGACATCCAGATCTAAATTTTTTTATGAATAAGTCAAAATCTAGTTTTGCCTTTAAGACTATTGAAAACGGGCTTAAAGTAAAGTGTTGATAATAAACCTATTAACTAGAGTAGTCTAGATGTTTTAAGTGATAACTAGTGTTATATATGCCTACATGACATGATTTTATTATTTTTGGAAACTAGAGATATAGGGAAATAAAAGTCTAGAAGACTATTTGGTCTAAATCAAGCTAGAACCATGGCAAAAATGCAAAGTAAGATTAACTAATAATTATTTCGAGAGAACACAGTGAATTTTGAGGGCCTCACGATGGTTAGGGTTTCCTGACCATAGTGAGGATGCATTCTTGACTAAAATTTTCATCCCAAGATGACCCTCACGATGGTTATGAATAGGTGACCGCTGTGAGTCTCCCCTATTTTGGTTAAAATGCAAGTTTTTCTCACTTAAAAGTCACCGAATCGCATTTAAACTTCCTTGGATGCTTATAAAACTTTACAAACAGATGTTTAGGTTTAGTATATAATATAACAACATGAAATAAGTGATTTAACATTAAATTATAGATTGTAATAAAGGCATGTAAGGTGAATAATGAGTGCTTACATGGTTTTTATTATATTTTTACCTTAGTGCATATATTATTGAATTGTATCTTGAATGTTTAGGTGTAATTGAACATAAGTATTATATGAATAGTGATATATTGATATTGTTATATGTTATACATGATATATGTTAGAATAATGATTATTGTAACATGAGTGTATTGTATGTTAATTTAATAAGTGACCATGAGTGTGTTTGCTAGTAAGTAGTTATAATGAAGTGTAATTGACATAATTGATTATATGAATAAAGTGTATAGTGTATTCTAGTGTATAATGTATGCATGAATGATTAGTGTAATGAAGTAAGTTAGTGAGAGAAACCTTTATTTAGGGCCTTAATTTGATATAGACGTGGACATATATGGGATAGTGATCCCATACTATGTTTTTGATAGTTGTGAATTATACTATATTTTTAGTATATTTTTAAGTGTTTAAGTTGATTAATTTAGTGTTAATTTGGTTGATTTCTTGTTTAATTATTTAATTTGTGTGTTTGTGGTTTAATTGCAAGTTTTGGTGTTTGTAAAAGAAGATGTTAATTAAAGAAGGGAAGAGAATTGAGGCAACTTTATAATTTTGAAGACAAGAGTTTCATGGAGTACAGAGACTAGGTACTTGGGAGAATGCTAAAACTCCTCACTCGAGTATTATAAAGCCCTCACCTGAGTTAAAATCCCTTTACCCAAGTATCAAATCCCTTACTTGAGGGAAAAAAGCCCACACCCGAGTGTTTTAATGCCTATGTCTAGTGAAGGTTTTCTAAATGCGATAAAACTCTGTTGCATTATGGAATAGGAAGTTCTAAGGCACAAAACTTCTTTTTTACAAGCTATTTAAGTAAACCAAAGTACTAGAATTAAAGGAGAGGGAATTACAAAATTTACTTAAGTTTTTAATTTAGCTTTCAAGAGACAAAGGCAGAGGGTTTAGAGGCTGCACTTGTAAGTTCTAAGAAGACTTCAAGAGCAGTATTCTTAGCTCTATGTCTTTATATCTTTATTTTAGTTTTGCTTTAGTTTTTATGATAATGAGTGAGTAGTTTCTTTACTTTTGCTGAGGAACTTGAACCCTTATACTTCAACTTGTAATGGCTTTAATTTGAGCTTTAATTCAATGCAAGTGTATTATTTCTTAATTCCTGAGCAAATTATTATCTTAAGTTATGATTGAGTTAATTGTTAATGTATTGATTAAATGGTTAATGTTCACTTTCAAGTATGACTTATGATATTCATGTTCTTAGTTAATTTACTTGTATTGGTGCATGATTATGTTATGAAAATTGAGATAATTCTGTGTTGGTAAAGGGTGAAATTAAAGCTAAAAAAATTGAATTAAGAATAGACTGAAGTTAGATCTCTTGAGAAAGGGTTTAATGAATGTTTAGGAGTTAATAAACTAGATTTTTATGCGAAATATTGAATTATTCCTAATAAAAGGATTTAATGCTTAGAAAGATATTCTGAATAAGTTATCTAAATTCAGAACTGGTTTTCCATAATCACTTGTGTTATTTTTAATTAAGTTATTGCATTAGGAGTTGAGGTGGAAAGTCCTTTAGCAGAAGTGTTTTTATTATCGAGTTTTACCATCTTTTACATCTTACTTTGTTTAAGTATAGCTTTATTTGCTTAAGTTTATGTTTACTTGCTTTAGTTTTATTACTTTAGTTATTTAAGTTCTGTTTTCAATTTAGATACTTCTATATCATTCAAAACTTGGAAATTCTTTACACATATCACTCATTCTAAAATCTAGAATACACAAAATTTACACAATTCTCTAAGGTTCGATATTTGGGATCTTAATTATATTTTCCTATATTACCAGCTGATCTAGTACACTTGCTAGACATCGGTCAAGTTTTAGGTGCTGTTGCCGGGAAATGGGCATTTGTTTGTCTGTTTTAGATTTTAAAGTGGATTTTGTGTGCTACGCTTCTTCTCTTTTCTATTCTTTATTCTTTTATTTAATTTATTCTTTTGTTATTTACAGGTGTCAATAGTTTATGGTAAGAAGCGATCCAATTTTGCCTATGACCTTGAAATTGAGAGGATATTTCATAGGATTAGGAGATTAAGACAAATCAATATGAATCTAGAGGATCAGGAACATAATAACCTTAATAACTTACCTCTTCATGATCCACCACCTTTGATAGGAGAGCAAGGCATGAATAACCAAGCTCAAGGGAATGGATTTAGGCCTAGAACCATTAGAGATTATGCCACTCTTAGGTGGAATGAGGAACACAGGACCATTATGCTACCTAGAAATCAACATTTTAAGTTGAAACCTACCACTATCACTATGGTCCAAAAGAACCAATTTTTAGGATTGGAGATAGAAGATCTAGCTCAACATTTGGATATTTTATCTAGAGATTAGTAACACTATTCAAATTTCAAATGTATTTATGGATGCTATTAGGCTTAAAATATTTTCTTTTACTCTCATTGGTAAGGTAAGAGATTGGTTACAAATGTTGCAAAGGCAGTCTATTAGATCAAGGGAGCAAATGTAGGAGAAATTCTCAGTCTCGTTCTTTCCACCTACCAAAATAGCCACTATTAGGAATAATATTTACAATTTCTAGTAGTTTTATGAGGAACCATTTTATAAGGCTTGGGAAAGATTTAGGAGACTTTTAAAGAGTTGTCCACACCATGAAATTGTTATACATCAACTATTGTCTTCTTTTTATGTAGGTGTAAATCAAACTACAAGGTCTCTCCAAGATGCAACCTCTAGAGGAAGTTTTATGAATAAGGTTCCAAAAGAAGTTTTCCTATTGCTTGATGAGATGGCTACCAATGATTCTCAATGGGTAAGTATAAGGACCACGGATAAGAAACAGGGAGTACACGGTGTAAATAAAGGAGCCATGCTTGGGGCACAAATGGAGTTGTTGAAAAAGGAGTTAAATGGGTTGAATGTACAAAGTGTATCGGTATTAGGGAGTGGTACCTATGGAGGAACACAAGGAGCACCTAAAAATAAGAGTGGAAAATGTACAGGTTTAGTAGTTGAAGATGTAAATGCAGTGAATTCCTAGAGTAATACCTATAATCTTAGGTGGAGAAATCACCCTAACTTTTCATGGAGAGAAGGGAACCATGCATCTACATCCAACCCTCAACCTAGGATTCCCTTTAGTCAAAATGTAGCTTCCTATAGCAACAACCCTTAACCAAACCAAGCACAAGCCCAAGCACCTTACCCATCTACCTATCAAGCTCAACCTTATCAACCACTAGGATTCCAATCAAAATCACAACCCCCGCAGGATAAAAAACCAAATTTAAAAGAGTTTTTTGCTAGTTTCATGACCACTTAATCAACATTTATGGTTGGTGAAGATGCTAGATGGAAATCTCAGGATGTTTGGATGAGGAATCAAGATGCCTCTATTAGGAACTCAGACACTCAAGTAGGGCAACTTGTAAATTCTCTCTCTAATAGGACCTATGACACTTTTCCATCAAATGTGGATAGAAACTTGAAAGAGGAAGCAAAAGCAATTACATTAAGAAGTGGGAAAGAGGTAAAAAAAGCTGAAAATGGTAAAAATTCTTCACAATTGGTGGAATCAACAACAAAGGTAAGTATTTGTAAGGACCCAAAATAGGCCCTAGGAGTATTCAAGGGTATTAGCATGGTGAAAATGTCTAATTAAACATAATTAGATGATGTATTACAAGCCAAGATTTAAGAATTAATTCTTTAAAGAGTTAAAGGGTAAAATAGTTATTTTACCATATGTGTAATTGAAATAAAATTTCAATTATTTGGTGCAATTAAGAGAGGAAGGATAACTTTGGGAATAAAACTTAAAGAAGGAAATGAGATGGGGCAGATTTTGGAATCAAGGAATTAGGAGGGAAGTTAATTGAAACTTTCCTTTTCTACATAAATTTCTAGAGCATTCATGAAAGAGAGAGAATAATGGTTTATGGGCTTTAAATAGTGAGTTGGTCAGCATCACTAAGGAGTAAAAAATAGATTTCCTTTCCTCTCTCATTCTCATAAAAAAAATCCACAATTCCCTCTCTCTTACATCTCTCTCAAAATCTGTAATTTCATTTCCCTCTTTCTCCCTTTGAAGAAATTCATCCCTTCACCCAAAGAACAACCCTCTATTTTCATCATCATGCATGTGAGGAAGGCTGGATTTAAGGTATATTCAAGGAGATTAGCTAGCAAGTAGAGTGGAAGAAGGAGGAAGTGAGAAAAAGAGGATTTAAAGGAAGATTGAAGTTTGCATGATAGGTTTGGGAACTCTTACAACCTTACATATGCTTTTGTGTGATGATTGAGTTAATCATGTGTAATACATGTGTTAATATGATGGCAAACAATTTTGCATGTTTGCATCTTAGGGTTGAGTTGAATAATGGAGTTATTGTCCCAAAGAATAGAGTTAAAGAATTAAAATTTGTAAAACCCCACTTGAAGCTTGTTTAAAGTTACTTTAAGTTAAATTGATAATTATAAATATTTATGAACATATGTGTGATAAGTATTTTCATAGGAAACATCAATTACTAAGTTTAAATCTACATACAAATCTATTCCAAAATTCTGGGTTTAGGTTCACCTGGCCTAATAGTACTATTTTGCCATTATCTCGAGTTGTAGTGTAGAAATTTGAATAATTCTAGTTGTGTTAGAAACTAGACTTCTATATCTAGATTTCATATGAAGAAATGAAATTCTAAATCTATTTTTAAGTTGGTCATAATTTAGTTTGAAATCAAACATACTTGCTGCCCTGTGAATAGGAACAACCTATAGTATTTATTGAATATCTAAAGTTTTAAAAGGGATAATGAGTTGAATTTTGATATTTTAGAAACTAAAAACATACACGAATAAGTTTTTAGAGGCCACTTTGACTAAAAATGATGTTTAAAAGGTCTAAAATAGCAAACAATATTAACTAGTAAATCTGCCTTTAGACAGAGTGGACCTCACGGTCAGTACCAATTTGGTAATGACCGTGAGCAAGTCTAAAATCAAAAGTGTATCCATCTCATGGTCAGTAACAATTTGATAATGACCGTGAGGTCAGTCCAGAACCTAAAATGCACCTATCTCATGGTCAATACTCATTTGGTAACCACTGTGATCCTCCCCTATTTCACTTATACTTGATTTTTAGCCCTCAAATTGTTACCAAAGCATATCCAAACCTCCTTAAACACTTTTAGACTATTCCAAAATAAAACCAAAGATAACTTGTGACATTATACATCTAAATCTCCTTAAAAACTTTTAGAGCAATCCAAACATAAAACTAAAGATAATTTGTGACATATATATATATATATTATAATTTACTTGTGATTTCCTACAATGTCAGTATTTGCATAATTATAAATATTGTATAAATATATGAGATAGTATATTTATACATTTACAATATGTATCAATATGAATATAATAAGAGCATGCATGATTGGGTGTTAATCAAGGAATGATGTGAATATTTGAATGACTTTGTTAGTTGTATTATCATGATTACATATGCTTAACATAATAATCTAATATGAATATGTGATAGTATGTTTTAAGCATAGAAATGCATAAAATACGTATAGTAAATGGTATAAAGGATGAAATTATGAATTTATCATATAAGTGAGATAGTCAAGTGTATATACAATATATGAGATTGGATGTACACATAAATATATGATGTATGAGTAGTTATTGATGTAGTGTGAGGCCCCTAATATGACCTTAGTCGGAAATGTATGATTTAAAAGAGTTATATTTTATTGAGATTAAATGAAAAATGTGAATTTCATATATAAGGTATGGACAAGTGATAATTTCATTTTATTATATTAATTACATAAAAAAATATTTTGATATAATAATACCCTAGGGCGTAATTGAATCATGAAATGCTAATTGAGAGGTTAATTTATTAATATGGCATTTGAATGGTCAATTGTAAATAAAGGGAAGAAATGAGTGGTTGATTTAAGAGGAACATAAAAGAGAGTGGTTAATGTGTAACATGCAAAAAGATGAGAGAATTATGTGTGACATGCAAAACGTGGAAGGACCAAAAAGGAAATTTTCCTTATCATTATAAATATTAATTTACACAAGTTAGAGAGAGAATGAATGGAAAAGGAGAGTGGGACGACAACATCTTGTGGAAATTCAGAATTTCTTTCCTTCTCTTTCACTTTTCAATTGTTCAATCTCTCTAAAAATTCTTGAAGAAAACCAGTTGCATGTTGATTATTCAAGAACAATTGGGTGTAAAACATTAAGGTAATAGTTTTAAAATTTGGTTCACTTCTTCTTCTTCATCTTCTTTTTCTTCTTCTTCTTCTTTTGTTGAGTCGTCAGTTGGGTAAGATGATGGAAATGAATGATTAAAGAATGAAATTATGTGTAGAAGGAGAAGAAGAAGGTAGAAAGAATAAAGGGAAAGGACTTGTAAAACATTGAAAACTAAAGGGGAAATTCGGCCAAGGTATGGGATTACGATTCTCATACTTGCATGTGGATAATTATGGTAGAAACAAGATTTAAATGTCTAGTAGTATGAACAATTGAAAAGAGAAACAAATATTAAGAAGTGTTACTAAAAGAGAAGACATAAAGCATTATGAGCTAATGGCCGTAATTTCAGTATAATTTGAGTTATAAAACTCTAATTGAGACCATTCCAATTTCTAAGGTTACATAAGAAATATTTCTACAAATTTGTAGAAGGGACCTAGCACTAAATCTACCTTTAAGTCATCCATATATTTAATTGAATTTCATATGAGCTGCTGATTTTGGTTCTGGAATAGTTTATAGTAATTATGATGTATTTTCATGTATAGTGGTCAGAATTCTATGAGGTTAAATTCTATGCAAAAAAAAAACTTATAAATGTACATTTCATATTAAGGAATCATTGCCTAATTTTTTTTGCATAAATGTCAAATGTTAGCTTGAATCTTGTAGGACCTGGTTGCACTGTTAAGGAATAGATTTTGGTATTTCTAGCATAAGTCTTGGTAGAGGAGTTGTATTACTATGATGTAAACTTTTGATTAAACTAGATACATAGGAGTATAATTTTGATGAAGGAAAGTTAGTCTAATTCTTTCCTTATTTTATTCTATGAATTTTATAATTGGTAGCAAAAACTATTTTTTATTTTATGAACAACCTATGATTTTTCTTGAATATCTAAAGTTATAGATGTGATATTGAGATTGTTATTGTAATCCCTAGCCCCAATGCATTGTTATAAAACACATAAGTTAATAAATGAGGCATTTGTTTTATCTATTGTATTCCTATGCATATCAATTGATAGAACTATCCAAGAATGTTGTTTCAGTTAAGTTATCATGTGTGAGGCATATGGTTGTAAGACCTTGAAACAAATGAGACTTCATTCTAAATATCCTTAGTCAATCATTGTTATGGGAATAACAAATGAATTAAGACTAGTATGCTCTCTCTGATAATTTAAGTTATGTCTTACGGATCATAAAGACTGGAGTGTCAATCAAAGATCATAAATACATGTTTAGAACATGGTATCTGGATTTGATCCGTTCATGAGAACACTACATGGTACAAGTCATAAGTGTTTCTCATGTGCAAGTTTTGGATTGGAGTTCTTAGACCTAAAATCTTTATGAAACTCTTTGTGAATTACTGTGTACTTTGACATATACCTAACGCGCTCGTAACAGGTTGACAAGTATGGGTATGCACTGATCCATGTTAGAGAGCATGAGAGAAGTGAAGGGATCACCCCTCTCGATAAGAGAGAAAATATCATCGGTCACTTGATCCGTGAACTAAGAAGTGTATGGCCATACCGAGATGAAATAATGGGTAATAATTATTTATCTGAGAGTTTAGTGTCACTTGAATATCAAGAAATGAATTAGTATATATAAGGATGACTAGTTCCATGCCTTATATTAATTCTGATATTTAAGGGTAAGCGACTATACAAAATTACATTAGGTCACTAAATGCCATTTGTATTTTCATTTAATTTGGAATGCTATAATATCTTGCTAGAGAATATATATATAGCCTTTGAATTAATTTATTAATTCATTGCCAATATTAAATGGATCTATAGGATTGCACACAAAGCATTGGGCTCAAAATATTTAAATAGTATATTGAATATTAATTTGGGCTTTTATTTAAAGTCAAATTAATGTATACAATGGGTAAATAGATTTTTGCCTAAAACAGCTTGCTGTTTTAGGAAAATATGTTAAATAGATTTTTTTCCTAAAACATTAGGCAAATTTGTTAAATAGGTTTTTTGCCTAACACAGCTTTAGGCAAATCTTTTCAGCTCTGATTTTGCCTTAAACTGCTAGCTATTTAAGGCAAATATGTCAAACAAGCTTTTTTACCTTAAATAGCTAGCTGATTAAGGTAAATCTGTTGAACTGTTATTTTACCTTAAACAGCTTGCTGTTTTAGACAAATCTGTTAACAGTTGTTACGCGAGAGAAATTTATTGGCATGTGCTAGTTTTAATTTCAATTAATTAATTATCTATGTATAATTAAGTTAATTGAGTATTAAATCCTAAATTGTATTTAATCAAAATATAATACTTGAGAGGGAATTAATGTGGCCAAAATTCAAGCTAGAAATCCTAGTTGAATTCGGCAACCAATTAATTCCAAAATAAGTAAGTTTATTTTTGATTAAATGACTAATGCCATTTAAATTTGAAACCTAATAGAGTTTAAATTAATTTAAATCACTTAATTAGGAAGTTATGAAGGCTGAAAATATTCCTAATTCTAATGGATTTTGGTATTACCTATCTTTCCTAGATTAATGATATAAATTAATTAATTTTATTTTTTGACCTAAGTGATAATTCTCTCTTTTAGTGCCACCACTCTCAAGAGAAAGAATTCTTTCTTCATCTCTTGTGTTCTTGGGCAGCAATAGCAACCTAAAGGAAGAACAAGATCAGATCTTGCGGCTTCAAACTATTCTCATTGCCAAATACACAATCATAGAGCTAGCACTCTTGATTTTAAGCCATACTTGCAAGTGTGTGTGTGAGCATAGAGTGGTGTGGCACAAAGGCTGCTCCTTTGACATTGGTGTTCCAGATCTGAAGTGTATAAGTCTATCTTATATATTTTCCATTGCAAAAATCAAGTTTTGAAGAGCATCCAAGCTTGTAAGTTTTTAAAACTCTAAAATTGCATGTGTTCGATTCTATGTCGTATATTGCACGGCATGAATGATCAATATTTTTTTTTTATTTTTTCGTTATGTGATCTTCATGTATGTTCCATGTAATATCCTGTAAGAGATGAATCTTAATGTTTTGGAAACTTTACACATATTGGATTAAGTTTGTAGAAGGCCACTTGGCCTAAAATGACGTTTTCAAAATTAAAAATGGCACATAAGTTAGATCCAGAATTCTGCCTCTGTTCAGAAATTTGGAGGTAGAATTTTTAAAGTAATTTATATTAATGTTTGAATATTGTTATGTTAAATGTGTGCCAACATGGAAGCACATTGAATTATATATGGCATGTGATATGATTATTGATAAAGTTCATGATGATATATATATATATATATATATATATATATATATATATATATATATATATTCATATATGTATATAAGTAAATGTTATTGATAATGATATAAAAATATTCATATATGATCAAACTTATGTACAAGCTTGTTGTATGCAAATATACTTACATGTATGTACTCCTATGATAGAGTAAATATGTATTTAAACATGCAATTATACTTGAAATAAGAAATTTTAGCATGACTATGATCACATGTGGTACCTAAGGATGACATGTTTAAGTACATGATTATGATGATATATATATTCAAATACTGATACTCATATGGTTATATAAATTTATGAATACGTGTATATACACTAGAGATTGTGTACTTTTTATATATGATCACATACATGTGAAAATTGTATAATATAAGCACGTGCATGATGTTTAAAATGAACTTAAAAACTGTATTGCTTGCTACTAGAGTTCAAATGTGGATAGATAGGCGCCTATCGGGATATTGCAGCTACTACTGTTGACCTCGTTTGGGTCTAAATTACTGTTGATCCCATTTGGATCATGAACAACCCCGTTTGGGTTGTTAGCCGACCCCGTTTGGGTTCGCTTAATCGGTCTATTATACTATTGGCCCTGTTTGGGTCTATGTTTTCGATATCCTCGGATATCTCCTATTTTGATACCCTCGGATATCTATTGTTCCCGTTATCCACCCTTAGAACTTAAGCAGGCTAAATTAAAGTATAAATACATCACAATTAATTATAGTATGACTAATGCATATGATATATGGAATAACCTATTTAACTGTGGTTTCTAATGCATGTATTATATTTATAAATATTAATGTATATATCATTTTAAGTAATATTGAAATTTAAGGATGCTGAATTAAATGTGGGGTTATGTTGTTGTTTAAAATATTATATTTTATCATATGATTATTTCTACTATGCCATTTTTAATGTTTTCAATTTATGTATGTTATATGATTCTGACAATCACTATAAGTGGCTGTCTTTTATATTTAGTATCCCCACTAAGCTCTATAGCTTAGCACAAGTTATTTTATCCGTGTAGGTTCTATAGTCAAAGCTTTTACATAGGAACGTTCTCTGCATCAGGACAGGCCAACACCAGTTCATAGAAGTGATGTAAGGATTTTTGGTTAATTTTGTATAAGTTTCTTTAATATGTTTAATATGTAAAAAGGGTTATAATATATGCATATCATATGGAAGATAATACTGTTTTAAGCTCACCATGAGAATGTTAGTATGTGCATGCATATAGGAGATAGAATGCTTATATACAATATATATATATATTGGATGGAATGCTGAATTTTATGCATGACAATAAATATAAAACTAAGGTAGTTGTATCTAGCATGATTTTGATATGTGGTTTATGGGATGAGTGCTTGTGCATATGTAATTAAAGTAAAATGAAATAGTAAGAGACACCTAATTAATATATAGGTTGACTATTATGGGATTATTAGAATGATTAATGTGGATTTAATGGTTTAACATCCTTCTATTATATGATTAAGATGCATAGCATAATATATGTTATAGGTATTAGATTTAGGGTGTTTCATTTTTGTATTATAGCCTAGGTTTAGTTTTTTTTGGGCAATATGAGTATAGGATTCTATAACATGAGATAGTATTGTGTTGGCCTAAAGCATAAGTTTTTATTTTCTTATAGATTAAATATGGAGAATTGCTTTAGGGATGCTATAGAAGAATCGATTGAAAGCAATTTGCTCGCTAGATCGAATCTTTCGAACCCTAGATCTTCATCATCTATTCAAAATGAAATTCCTGCGACTATCCCTAGAGAAGCCTTATTAAAAATTTCTTAGGATATAGCTCAAATTCTACAAAGAAGGACAATGCCCAAAGCTCTAATATCTGAAATTAGAAAGCATGGGGCACAAGAATTTATGGGCACTAATTTGGAACAATCTGAAGAAGTCGAGTTCTAGTTGAAAAAGCTGGAGAGAATATTTGATGAAATTAATTATCCTATTGATCATAAAGTATCTTGTGTTATGTCCTTACTTTAAGGCATGGCATATGATTGGTCGAAGCTGGTTTTAAGACAGCCTTAGCTACCTGACCCACTTACCTGGGAATTCTTTGAGGCAGAGTTCAGAAAGAAATATGTTACTGAGGCATACAAGGAGGAGAAATTGAAGCAATTTTATAATTTGAGATAAAAAACTTTATCTGTTGCTAAGTATGAAAAAGAATTTAGCTGTTTGTGCAAGTATGTTCCTAAGGAGATGTTAACAGGAGTTTTTAAATGCATACACTTTAAAGATGGGCTGAATTATCATATTAAAGAAAAATTGTTAGGATTTACATCTCTGAATATGGTGGATTTTAATCAACTGGTTATAACTGCCATGAAAGTTGAGAAGTATGAGATAGATAAATGAAAGAGGGAGCAGAAAAGAAGTAGTTCTAGAGGAGGGTCTTCCACTAGGCAGAGATTTAGAGGAGCTCAAGGACGTTAGCCCGCATAGTCTATTTTTAGTTCTGCTAACAATGGAAAGAAACAAGAATCCACTACCAAGTCTAAGTTTGAGAAGGAAGCTTCCAGGAAGATAGAGCAGGGGTCAGATACTAGTATGTCCTCATTGTTCTAAGCGTCATTGGGGTAACTGTAGGAAAGTGGCTAGTGAATGCTTTAGATGTGGTAGTACCAATCATTTTTTGGCTTATTGTCCTATGAATCGAGAATAAGATTTTGGGCAATAGGGTAGCAGAGGAGCTTCTAATACACCTTCATCTAGTAGAGGTAGAGGAAGACGATGGGGTAGATCAAATTATCATGAATCTCAGTCTAAGAATGTGTCAAAATTAGTTGATAGACCTTATGCTCAAATGGTTTCTAGTCGGGCTTATGCAATGAAATCTCAAGAGGAGCAGAATGCTTCAGAAGTTATAGTTGGTACTTTTTTTCTCTATAATTATGACATACATGCACTTATTAATCCTGGCTCTACTCATTCTTATATTTGTATTGGGGATTTAGGGAGAGATATGTCAAAAATACAACAGTTAGATTTTGATTTTTGTGTGACTAGTCCATTAGGACATAGTGTAATTGTCAATAAAGTATGTAAAGATTGTCCTATAGTAGTTTAGGGGAAAGAGTTTTTAGCATACTTAATTGTGTTGCCTTTTCATGAATTTGATGTAATTTTGGGAATGGCTTGGTTATCCGAACATCATATAGTGGTGAATTATGAAATAAAAATAGTAACACTCAATGATGATGAAGGATGGGAATAGGTAGTTGAAGGCAGTCGTTCTAAACTGATGACTAATGTTATATTAGCAATACAAGCTAGATGCTGTCTTAGAAAAGGATGTGAAGCATTTTTAGCTTTAGTCCTTGACTCAAGAAGAGATACAGTGAAGCTTGAGAATATACCTATTGTGAAAGAATTTCCAGAAGTATTTCCTAAGGATTTGCCTATTCTTCCTCTAGAAAGAGATGTTGAGTTGTCTATTGATCTCCTACCTGGTACAGGCCGATTTCTAAAGCACCATATAGAATGGCTCCATCTGAATTAAAAGAGCTAAAAGTTCAATTACAAAAATTCTTAGACAAAGGTTTCATCAGACCTAGTGTATCACTTTGGGGTGCTCCAGTTTTATTTATTAAGAAGAAAGATGGATCGATGAGGATGTATATAGATTATAGACAATTGAACAAAGTGATAGTGAAGAAAAAAATCCTTTGCCTTGAATTGAGGATTTGTTTGATTAGTTGAGTGGTGCTGGTGTGTTTTCAAAAATAGACTTGTGATAAGGTTATTATTAGCTCAGAGTTAAAGATCAGGATGTTCCCAAAACTGCATTCAGAACTCATTATGGGCATTATGAATTTTTTAGTTATGCCATTTGGGTTGACAAATGCACCTGCTGCATTCATGGATCTTATGAATAGGGTATTAAGACCCTACTTGGATCGATTTGTTGTAGTATTTATTGATGACGTATTGGTTTACTCTAAAAATGAAGCTGAGCATGCTGAACATCTAAGGGCTATGTTGCAAACCTTGAAAGAAAATTAGTTGTATGCCAAGTTGAGTAAATGTGACTTTTGGCTTAAGCAAATTTCTTTCCTAGGTCATGTTGTATCTGCTGAAGGCATTAGAGTTGATCCAAATAAAATTAAAGTTATTGTTAATTGGAAACCACCCAAGACTGTGCATGAAATTAAAAGTTTTCTAGGGTTAGCAGGTTACTATCATCATTTTGTGAAGGGTTTTTCTATCATTGCTTCACCACTCACTAAACTATTAAGGAAGAATATTAAGTTTGAATGGTTTGATCGTTGTCAAGCAAGCTTTAATCAGTTAAAGAAACTGTTGACTGAAGCTCCAGTGTTAACTCAACTAGTGTTAGGGAAAGAGTATGAAATGTACAATGATGCCTCCAAAGTTGGTTTAGGATGTATATTAGTGCAAGACAGTAAAGTAGTAGCTTATGCATCTAGATAGTTGAAATTACATGAGTAGAAATACCCAACTCATGATCTAGAATTGGCAGTTGTGGTTTTTGCTTTGAAGATTTGGCGGCACTACTTGTATAGGGAAAAATGCAATTTTTTTACTGATCATAAAAGCCTCAAATACTTGCTTACTAAAAAAGAACTTAATTTGAGGTAGTAAAGGTGGTTAGAGTTATTCAAAGATTATAATTGCATAGTTGATTACCATCTGAGAAAAGCAAATGTGGTTGTTAATGCTTTGAGTCATAAGACAATGGCAGCATTGATGTTAAAGCAGTACATATGGAAATTTACATCGGATGGTGCATTGTTAGCACAGCTTAAAGCTAGGCTTAAGGTTACGCAAACAGTGTTAGATGCTCAGAAGGATGATAAAAAGTTGCAACAGATTACGAAAGCAGTATATAAAGGAGATCAATTAGATTTTACAGAGAAAGAAGATGGAGGTGTATACTACCATAATAGGTTATGTGTTCCTAATGACAAAGAAGTGAAAAGAATACTATTGCATGAAGCGCATAATACTGCATTTACCATGCATACAGGCGGGAACAAGATGTATCAAGAGTTAAAATAGTTTTACTGGTGGCCTGGCATGAAGAAGGATATTGTTGAATATGTCTCTAAATGTTTAACGTGTCAACAAGTGAAGGCAGAACATAAATTTCCTTAGGGTTTTTTAAACCCCATTCCGGTTCCACAGTAGAAGTGGGAAGATATTACCATGGATTTTGTGATCGGTTTGTCTTTTACTCAAAGAAAATATGATGTTGTTTGGGTAATAGTGGATAAGTTAACAAAAGTAGCTCACTTTCTACTAGTTTGAATAGATTATTCTATGGATAAATTTGCAGAATTGTATATGAATGAGATTGTATGGTCGCATGGTATATCGGTATCGATAATTTCTGATCGAGATCCAATATTTACATTGAGATTTTTGCAAAGTTTACAATAGGCTTTGGGAACTCAACTCAAGTACAATAAAGCTTTTCATCCTCAAATGGATGGACAATCTGAAGGGGTTATTCAAGTTCTAGAGGATATGATAAGGGGATGTGCTTTGGAGTTTTCAGGAAGTAGGGACAAATATGTGGCTTTAATGGAATTTGTCTATAATAACAATTATCAGAGGAGTATTAAAATGACACCATATCAAGCTTTGTATGACAGGAAATGTAGAACTCTAGTTTGTTGGACCGAGTTAATTAAATGCAAAATGATCGGCCCTGACCTTATTAAAGATATAGAGGAAAAAGTAAAAATTATCAAAAAGAGGTTGAAAGAAGCTAGTGATAGACAAAAATCCTATGTTGACTTAAAAAAAAGGATATCGAGTATCAAGTGGGTGTCAAGGTATTTTTGAAGGTATCTCCATGGAGAAAGGTGATTAGATTTGGGAAAAAGGGGAAACTCAATTCGAGATTTGTTGGTGCATATGAAATTCTTCAAAGAGTCAGACCAGTGGCTTATAGGTTGGCTCTTGTTATGGAATTATCCAAGCTTCATGATGTATTTTACATGTCTATGCTTAGAAGATATCACTCGGATGAATCACATAAGCTGCAAGTTTAAGATATTCAAGTACATCTGAATTTCACATATGATAAGGAACTAAAAGAAATTATGGCTAGGGAAATCAGACAACTGAGGAACAAGCGAATCCCTCTGGTTAAAGTGTTTTGGCAACATCATGGTGTACAAGAAGTAACTTGGGAACTAGAGGCAGTCATGAGAGAGCAATATCCTTAATTGTTTAAAACAGGTATAAATTTCAGGGACAAAATTCCTTAAGGG
The DNA here is from genome assembly GCA_037975025.1 of Excoecaria agallocha. Taxonomy (NCBI): domain Eukaryota; kingdom Viridiplantae; phylum Streptophyta; class Magnoliopsida; order Malpighiales; family Euphorbiaceae; genus Excoecaria; species Excoecaria agallocha. The sequence continues at coordinate 35,272,293 of CM075815.1, read as the reverse complement.
GGAGAGATTACTGAGGCCCCTAACATGACTTTAGTTGAAAATGTATACCCTAGGGTGTAATTGAATCATGAAATGCTAACTAAAGGGTTAATTTATTAATATGGCATTTGAAGGGTCAATTGTGAATAAAGGGACAAAATGAGTGGTTGATTTAAGAGGAACATAAAAGAGACTGGTTAATGTGTAACATGCAAAAAGATGAGAGAATTATGTGTGACATGCAAAATGTGGAAGGGCCAAGATGGGAATTTTCCTTGTCATTATAAATATTAATTTACACAAGTTAGAAAGAAAATGAATGGAAGAGGAGACTGGGATGGCAACCTCTTGTGGAAATTCAAAATTTATTTCCTTCTCTTTCACTTTTCAATTGTTCAATCTCTCTAAGAATTCTTGAAGAAAACCACTTGCATGTTGATTATTCAAGAATAATTGGGTGCAAAACATTTAGATAATAGTTTTAAAATTTGGTTCACATCTTATTCTTCTTCTTCTTCTTCTTCTTCTTTTGTTGAGTGGTTGGTTGGGTAAGATACTGGAAATGAATGATTAAAGAATAAATTTATGTGTAGAAGGAGAAGAAGAAGGTAGAAAGAACAAAGGGAAAGGACTTGCAAAAGATTGAAGACCAAAGGGAAAATTTGGCAAAGGTATGGGATTAGGATTCTCATACTTGCATACAGATAATTATAGTAGAAACATGATTTAAATGTCTTGTAGTATGAACAATTGGAAAGAGAAACAAATATTAAGAAGTGTTACTAAAAGAGAAGACATGAAGCATTATGAACTAATGGCTATAATTTCTACATAATTTGAGTTAGAAAACTCTATTTGCTACCATTCTAATTTCTAAGGTTACATAAGAAATATTTCTACAAATTTGTAGAAGGGACCTAGCACTAAATCTACCGATAAGACATCCATATATTTAACTGAATTTCATGTGAGCTACTGATTTCGGTTCTAGAATAGGTTGTAGTAATTATGATGTATTTTTGTGTATTATGGCTAGAATTATATGAGATTAAATTCTATGAAAAATAGAATTCTAAATGTACATTTCATATGAAGGAAGCATTGCCTAATTTTGTTTGCATGTATGTCAAATGTTAGCTTGAATCTCGTAGGAACTGGTTGCACTCTTAAAGAACATATTTTGGTATTTCTCGCATAAGTCTTGGTAGAGGAGTCAGATTGCTATGATGTAAAATTTTGATTAAACTAGATACATATTAGTATAACTTTGATGAAGGAAGATTAGTTTAATTCTTTCTATATTTTATTCTATAAATTTTATATATGGTAATAAAACTATTTTTGATATTATGAACAACCTACGGTTTTGGAAACTTGACACATATGGGATTAAGTTTGTAGAAGGCCACTTGGCCTAAAAATGACATTTTTCAAATTAAAAATGGCACACAAGTTAAATGAAGAATTCTGCCTCTGTGCAAAATTTTGAATATTGTTATGTTAAATGTGTGCCAGCATGGAAGCACATTGAATTATATATGGAATGTGATATGATTATTGATAAAGGTTATGATATATATATATATATATATATATATATATATATATATATATATATATATATATATATATATATATATATATATATATATATATATATATATATATATTCATATATGTATATAAGTAAAGATTATTGATAATGATATAAAAATATTCATATATGATCAAACTTGTGTACATGCTTGTTGTATACAAATATACTTACATGTATTTACTCCTATGATAGAGTAAATGTGTATTTGAACATACACTTATACTATAAAATAAGAAATATTTTAGCATGACTATGATCACATGTGGTGCCTAATGATAACATGTTTAAGTACATGATCATGATGATATATATATATTCAAATACCGATACTTATATGGTTATATGAATTTATGAATGCATGTATATACTCTAGAAATTGTGTATTTTTTTTATACGATCACATATATGCGCAAATTGTATATTATAAGCACAAGCATGATGTTTAAAATGAACTTGAAAACTGTATTGCCTGCTACAAAAGTTCAACTGTGGATAGATAGGCAATTATCGGGATTTGCACCTGCTACTGTTGACCCCATTTGGGTCTAAATTACTGTTGATCCCATTTGGATCATGAACTGCCCCATTTAGGTTGTTAGCCGACCCCATTTGGGTTCGCTTGATCGGTCACCAGAATTCCATCGCTAAAATAATTTAGCAATGCATAATTAAATTTTTTATTTTGCTGTATTTTAAAATTTTAATCATATATACAATGATCGTTATTTATTTATTTTCAACTTGTACATAACAATGATCTCACACATACAAACATATATTTATTTCAAATTAGAATATGTTCCAAAATACACATATAGAAAATAATTTGAAAGTTTATTTGTAATGTATTGAAAAAGAAAAAGTACAATCTGAAAATGACTGCATACATAATACAACCTTCGAAATCCTAACTTTTCATTCATCATCACTCTTCTTGTTGCTAGATCCATCTCTCTTAGTGTTGCTAGAGTCATCAATATTCAATCCTTTCAAGGAATCTTCTGGCTTTGCTTCATTATCATACCCAACCCCATTAGACAAATTATCTTTAGTATCAGAATTCTCAGGTAGCTCCTCTCCGAATTTTAGACCAGCCTCCGGCTTCACTTTATTATCATGCTCAACATTAATAGAAACATTGATCTGAGCAGCATCAGAATTCACAGGCAGCTGCTCTCTGGATTTTAGAGCAGCTTCCAGCTCCTCGTATCTGGAGAGCACCTATTGAAGCTCATCATTGAGATAGGGTGCCTCAAACAACATTGCCTTATCCATTGTGCTTTGTATGATTCCCTGGATGACAGGTTGTGATTGCTTACACTTCTCTAGTAGGCTCACTCTCAGATCCTCCTTGACCAATATATATTATATAGTAGTTGTAGTCAGTTATCCTTGTTCAATTTTAATGATTCAAATCTCCCATTCTAGTTCTAGTTAAATATAAAGACATTCGCCACATCTCCAGATTGACCAATATGGATTAAAAGTAAAAAACTAATGACCTCCTGCTAGGACATACATGACTAACTATTCAAATCAAAATACGGATGCAATATTGGAAAATAAAAATTACCACCCGAGAACAATTGGAAATTCAAAATTTATGTCCTAGTTTCTAATAGTGAAACCATTATATATTAGTTCCCAGGTGATGCCCAAACAATCCATACCAAATGTTAGATAAATATTGACCGACTTCAAAGAATATCATCGTTAAGCTTTTATGATAGTTAAAACATTGCATCCAGTATTCCAAGGAAATTTTAGAAACCATACAACAATTTTAACCCAAGTCTCCCTATAAAAAGTAATTCAGTACCACTCACCAGTCATGACATACTCAGAGGTTTCATATCCATATTTTCCCATTACTCTAGTAGATACATGAGTTTTACCACTCTCAGGACCATCTTTGGCGAGTCCAAAATCAGAGAGTTTGGAATTGTAATCCTATAACAGAAATAATTTTTCTTCAAAATAAGTAAGAAAACAAGAAATGTCATGTCAGGAAAAAGTTTGAAATTGATGTTTTATTACTCCATACCACATCTAACAAGATATTAGATGTTTTGAAATCAAGATATATAACTGATCTTTCAGCCTCTTCATGAAGAAAAGCAAGGCCCTCAGCAGCACCAAGCGTAATTTTCATTCCGATAGACCAAGGAAGAGGCAAGGACCTTTTTGCATATAAAATGGTTGTTACTAAAGAATATTGAACATCATCAACAGGATGCATATTTTTAAAACCAGAACAAATGAGCTTGCTTGTATTAAAGGAATGAAATGTGAGTGACTAATTTCTACAACACATTGCTCAAACCAAAATGCACATTACATTTGACTGAGCTACAAATCCCAAATGATAGAAAATCAAGTGTATAAATATCTTTGTTACATACTTCTGAAGAGGTGGTTCTCCAAACTTCCTCTAGGCATAAACTCATACAATAGCAATCTCTGCTCATCTTCAATGCAATAACCAATCAATTTAACCAAATTGGGATGGGGTAGATTCCCAAGAAAATTTACTTCAGCCTGAATAATTTTGAAATACATTAAAAGTTCCGATTATAATAATGCAAAAGAACAATCTCTTTAGGCTGCTCATCAGCCTGCAGTGAACCACATCTAGTGGCCTTGGTATACCTTTCAATAAGCTCCTGTATGGTTCTTAAAACGGTAAAAGGAAATTTTTAATAGCTAAATAATTTATATAGTTGAGAAATTGGAAAAGGAAAAAAGCATTGGATAGTGTTTTAGTGTGCCAAGTACTAACTGGGTGTTAATATTTGATCTAACATGCTTCATTGTGTATGATGCACTAGAAATTCACTTAAATCATTGTCCATATGTATATAGAATAATTGATGCAAATGTCAACTCAACAGAATTGTCAAGACATGACCAAATCCCTACTACATATTGATGCAAAGACTAGTTACTCGATAGTCAAGGACTATTTTATGGTGGGTATTTGAAATAGATGTTCTCTCTGTGTCAAATTATTTTGAATCTAACATGATTAAAGTTCCAATAAGTAATGAGGGGAAAACAGACTGCAGCTAAACTAAAGCAGTACAGTTCAAGAATATGAATTCAGAAAATAAACACCGAGGGACATTCATAAACTTTATAAGAAACCATGAGATATACCAAAGTTTAACAGAACTGGTAGTAAAGCAATTGATAATCAAAATACTCAATTCCAGGTGGTCTATGAATAATAATCTTGTTGATTCAACAATAACATGAAATTAGCGCAAAGGGGAAAAATGAAGAAGAAAGTAAATAAGAATAAATATACAATATATTATGACAAGGAAAATACCTAAACAGATATGTCCATTGTTGTAGATATGAGGATGCAAAGGGGCTGGTGGGATAAAAATCACCTTACAACCAAAACAACAAAATTAGAAGCTCTCAATCGAATCAGCGAAAACAAAGAATCAGTTATAGTAGCAAAAGGAAAGATAAATAAATATTTGGATTTAGGAATCCTTAAATCACTAACCTGAGGTGCCTCCATGGGTAATGTTCAAGGAAATCTACTTGAAACTAAAAAGTTTCATTTGTATATAGAGTTTCAGGGGCTCCATGAACTTCTATCACCTATCTACACACACACACACACACAAAGGATCACAATCCAGAATTACACGACAAAGACCGTAATAACCAAAAAAAAAGATCAAAGCAAAATACCGTTGAAGATTATCAGTGAGTTTGTGCTTGAAACCCGTTGGAGGATTTAATTGCCATTCAGCGAGCTCTTTTTGCAATCTATTACAAGTGATCTTGCTCAAAGCCTATGCAAATCCAAAAGTCAAATAGAATTTTCAAACAAAAATAAAGACGAAGGATTATGACAACTAAGAAGCAGTAAGCATATAAAACTTACCTTACAATTTTTTGCATTTTCATCAACTATTTTGTTTTTCAGAACTTCGTCGGAGGCGTACCGCCATTGCCACCGTGGAGGTCGAAGCCTCAGGACCTTGCTTCTGGTGACTACGTGCTCCACCTCCGTGGGATTTGGTCGGAATTTCCCCAACACAGCCGGCGGCCTCCCTTGTTCGATCTAGCAAATCGCCGATGAGTGAAGGAGATCGAAAGGTAGCGGGGTGTTCATCTCGTCGCGAGGAGTCATCCGATGGTGGTGATGTCGCTATCCACCGCCTTGGTTCGACGAAATGGAGGGAGGGAGTTATGGCTGGAAAGAGGAACGATGTAGGAGATGAGGCAGCGATCGGGGACTCGTAGCGGTGACAAGGTGGCCACCGGGGACTTGCAGTGCCAAGGCGGCCACTGGGGACACGCTGTGCCACTGAACGGCGGGAACCAACTCAACAGCTCCTCCTTGTGCTTACCCTCTCTCCCCCGATTCTCCTCTCTCACCTGTTCTTTTCATTCCTTTGTTTTTGTTATTTTTTTTCTCCTTTACCCGTTACCCCTTTTAAAATGAGTGGCTCTTATATTTTCTTCAAGGAATTTCTAGAAATTGCATGGTCTCCTTGTTGTAATATTATTATGAGTAGTCAATAAAAATTTTAATATCTTAGTGATTTTAATGACCATCATACTTTTATTTGTTTTAGTTATTTATTATAAATTCTTAAATTTTGTTTTAAATTCAAATTACAAATTTTTAAAACCTTAAAATTATTCAAACTTATTTTATATCTTTAATAAATCAGTCCCTACAAATCGGTATCAAAAGTACTGTTCCCATATTAAAAAAGTATTCTCAAACAACCAAATTATTGGGGCGTTACAAAAAAATACTATTCACCATCTATTTACCGAGTGAAATTTTGGGGTGTTACATAGTTGGCATAGAGAGGAGTCTAAATATAGTGGTCACATGCCTCGAGAAGCCATAATTTGACTGAGATCTACACCGAAGTGACTCAACGTACCTATTTTTGATCTATATGTTGTTGGTGAGTGAGGGGAGGTAGAAGGCACCGGGAGGTTCGATCTATACGTTGTAATTATTATTATTATTATTATTATTATTTCACATAAATTAATTTATGTTAATTTCTTATTTATTATTATTTAACAGTTAATAATAACTGATAGTAGTAGGTATTTATATATAAGGGATAAACCAATGTTTATCTATTTATTTTTACAAGGAAGCTGTCAAAAGTAAGAATGCAATTTGAAAATTTCTTTACTTTTGATTACATATTTCTCACTATACATGAGAATCATAATGTCCATAATTAAGAATTTCCGACTATACAACAGAATCATAATACCCATCCAATTAGAAATGTTAATAGAAAGAATTCAAAACATTCTATACTTTTTAAATTTTAATTGAATATTAATTATTAGACTAACTTTTAATGGTTAATTAATACTTAAGCTGATTTTAGTTACGTACTTTTTTTAAGGGAATTAGGTGCATCCTATATATATTTTTTGCACTTATCCATAAAAACCCATTTTTCCTAAATCTTAGTTTCCATCTTATAGTTTCTTTAAGTATAATTTGTATTAGAAATTATTAAATTACATATCTTGAATACAATTCCAGTTATTTTTTTTAATTTATTCATATTGACATAGCACTCTAGTATTCCATTTACCCTATTGTAGTAGAACTAAAGTATTAAATTAAAGTTTATTATTATTATTATTAAAAATATAATTATATTTATTATGATAAGATTAGATTTATTTATTTTCTAGAATAAGTTGAAATTTATTGAACAACTAGTTCTATTCATTAGGATGCTAATTTTTATTTGATTATAGATAATTATATGATAACACATTATGAATACATAATTAATTAAGATATATGAAGAAAAATATCAATTTTGTTAGTTTTAAAAGTAGTTAAATATATGGTATAATAAGATCACATGTAAAAAAATACAATTATAATATAATACGATAGTAAGAGCAAAAATAAAATTAAAAAATTATAATGTTCCTACCAATTTTTATTATTTTATCTTTATATTCAATAATAGTTTGGTAAATATATATAATTAGAATTTCTAATAATTTAATATTTGATCAAAATTTTACAAAATATAAATAAATTACAAACTTTTTCATAATTATTTTAAATAAGATAATTAAATTTTATATTACTATTTTACAAATATTTATTTTTATTAATCTTCATAATGTAATTATATAATAATTGTAACAAATAGTTTATTATTATTATTATTATTATTAAAAATATAAACTTTCTAAATAAATAAATTTAAATTTTGGGATAATTGATAAAAAAATTATTATCACATCATAAAATAATTTACAAATTTTTATTCCAAGATAGAATATTCATTTCATATTAACTATATTAAAATTCAAGTGATTGGAACAAAAAATTATTTTTTATTTTATTTGCGACGACTTAGCGACTACAAAATTATATTGCTAATCTTCTTTACCGCAATATAATACTGTTAGCGACAGTAATTTTTGTCACTAAACCATCATCAAAAGTGACACTAAATTTCCCTCCAAAATTAGCGGCTAAAACTTTCGTTGCTAAATTTTCTTAAACTAATTTTTCGAATAAAATATTAAAAAAATTTAGTGATGGTACTGTTGTTGCTAATTCCGTCGCAAAACATGACACGTATATTTGCCACCAATAATTAGCGACACTTTATTCATTCCGTTGCTATTTCGTCGCAAAAAATGAAAAATAACCTTCCCACGACGGAATTGTAAAACAGTCGTGAATTCGTCGTAAAATGCCATCGCTAATTTTAGTCGCTAATTTACATTTTTTTGTAGTGTCTATTGTACGGTTAGCCACATTTGGGTTTATGTTTTCGATATCATTGGATATCTCCTATTTTGATACCCTCGAATGTCTACTGTTTTCGTTATCCACCCTTAGAATTTAAGCAAGCTAAATTAAAGTATAAATACATCACAGTTAATTACAATATGACTAATGTATATGATATATGGAATAACCTGTTTAACTGTGGTTTCTAATGCATGTATTATATTTATATATATTAATGTATTGATCATTTAAGTCATATTGAAATTTAAGGATGTTGAATTAAATGTAGGATTATGCTGTTGTTTAAAATATTATATTTTATCATATACTTATTTCTACTATGTCATTTTTAATGTTTTCAATTTATGTATGTTATATGATTCTAACGATCATTGTGAGTGGTAGACTTTTATATTTAGTATCCCTACTAAGCTTTATAGCTTAGCACAAATTATTTTATCTGTGTAGGTTCTATAGTCAAAGCTTTTACACAGGAACATTTTTTGCATCAAGATAGGCCAACTCCAGTTCATAGAAGTTGATTTAGGAATTTTTGGTTAATTTTGTATAAGTTTCTTTAATATGTTTGGTATGTAAAAAGGGTTATAATATATGTATATCGTATGGAAGATGATGTTGTATTAAGCTTACCATGAGAATGTTAGTATATGCATGCATATAGGAGATAAAATGCTTATATATATATATATTTGATGGAATGTTGAATGTTATGCGTGACAATGAATATAAAACTAAAGTAGTTGTATCTAGTATGAATTTGATATGTGGTTTATGGGATGAGTGATTGTGCATATGTAATTAAAGTAAAATGAAATAGTAAGAGACACCTAATTAATATATAGGTGGGCTATTATGGGATTATTAGAATGATTAATATGGATTTAATGGTTTAACATCCTTTTATTATATGATTAAGATGCATAGCATAATATATGTTATAGGCATTAGATTTAGGGTGTTTCATGTAGTGTGAACAAATATGGACATGTGAATATGTAATTATGTATAGAGATGCATAGGAGATGGACATGGAGAATAGTAAAGGTATGTTCTTGTGAAATGATAGCATACATAAATGATGCTCTATGCACTCATAGTTTATATGATTACATATCATAACTACAATATCATAGTGCTTAAGCAAGCATGAATAGTATAAGCACGATCAATAAAAGGTTCTTAAATCAAGTTATATATCTTGAAGTAAAGTGGAAGTAGATTGTTATGCATGTACCATCTGGTTAAAGGAATTCAAGACATGCAACATATTGATAAGCATAATTCTATAAGTATATGATAAGGTAAATATGTTATAATCGTTTTCATACATATCATTTAATTAAAGAAAATCAATATAACATGATGATAAGTATCAGCATAATACATATGTAATAGAGTTACATGCCTTTGAATCGATTACAAGTATAGTATAACAATACTCATGCATGTATATACTAACATGCTTACAGAAAGTTTATACATGAATATATGAATGATGACCCTATACATAATTCTACATAAGTATACATGTACATGTATATAGATATGATTGAACACAGTAAAGTACAGTAAAAAAAGATAAAGAGACTTAACTACCAGCATTGTGTCTAGAATGTGGATAGATACGCATGCCTATAAGGGTACCTTGTAGTTGCGATAGTATAATATTAACCCCATTTGGGTCAAAAAGAATAGTTTTGACCCTATTTGGATTATAATATATAAACATGGTCCCATTTGGATCATAAACAACCTCATTTGGGTTGTAGCCAACCTCATTTGGGTCCACTTGACTAGTCAAACAATATAGTTTCATACCTTTGGGTGCTACTATTATAATTTAACCCATTATCCACTTCTTTAGAAATTTCCAAGCTTAATACTAGATAAAGAAAGTATTATGTAATACAAAAAGATAAAGAAGCATGATGGTTCTTAAACTAGATCTTCATATTGTCTTTGTGTGGAACCTTATATTGCATATGTAAAACATGATATAAAGGAGATTGTAATATATATATGTATACATGGAATTCTAGTATCATATGTTCATACTAAATCTAGAAGTTATGCATATGAACTTGCACAATATTGATGCTTTATCAATAATTAAATTGGTGAATACATGATCTTTATAGTCACATACTTCTTACCTATTTTTATTTATATATTACTTTAAAGTGCATTAATGTATAGTACATGGAAAAACATGATATGAAATGAAAGAGTATTTTATTATCTTATAAATGAAATTACTAGTGTACATTTAATGTGTTTCCTATACCTAGGAATACAAGATATATGTAGTTGTATTCATGCATTGTAATGTTTTGCAATAATTGCATTGGTTAATATGGATTCCCTAAAGTTACATGTTTCTTGCTTAACATGGTGTGATGATATCGTGACTTTTACATGTAATCGTAAATGAATTATGAACTCACAACATAAGATTGCAATATATATATATATATATATATATATATATATATGCATGAAATAGAAGTAAACTAGTATGGTAATGTAATAGCAAATCAGACCTATATTTAATTATAAAAAGGAGAGGTGGGTTAATGATAGCAAGCATTAGAAAAGTTAATACATAACTTAGATACATAGGATATTTGTGCACATATTTACATGATGTGTAAATTATTAGTATTTGTTTATACATAGGGAATTGTCTATTGACTTAAAGTTATATGATTTATATTTTTGCCTTCTATAAATCTATATTGATAATAATAAAACGGTTTCATGAAAGATTGTTAGCAGTAAGTGATTTTACAAGAATAAACTATAAAAATCTAGAAACATATGTATATATAGTTGAGGTTTATAGATATTCGTAAATGTAAATAATTATTAATAAGTGGAATAGTTAATAAATGATTGACATTGATTTATATGCTTAAATTTATCTCTATTTGTGTGTGTATTATATGTGATGACTTTCAAAAAGGTCGTTTGCATGTTTTATGTTCCCCACTAAGTTTTATAGCTTAGCACAGGTTTTTATTTGTGTAGGTTGTCAAGATAGGACTTATTCTCAGGGATGATATCTATAGTGGGACAGCCAACACAAGTCATAGAAGAGTTTATTTTTGAGGTTTTATAGGTATAAGTCCTTATTTGTACTAAGAGTTTTGTATAATATAAATGTTCTTATATAGAATGGAAGTTTGTAAATGTAAAGAGATGTTGTTATAAGTTCATTTTGATATAGTAATTAATGCATTTAATGTAAGAACCCAAAATAGGCTCTAGTAGAAGTTGTTAGAGAGTATTCCCTAGAGCCCATGTAAAATGGATGTATTTCATATGTATGAATTCATATTCTTAATAAAAGGCATCATTTATTTATTAATGCTATGTTTAAATGCATGAGTTTGTAAATCTTAAATTAATAAATAAAGTCTTTGATATTATAAACACAATGCAAAGGCAATCATGAAAGTGTTTATGATATGAGATGTCTATTGCATGCAAATGTATTAATATCTAAATATCCTTAGTCATAGAATTAACAAGATAGGACATTGTTAATTCGGATAGACTGGCACATGTTATGATTCTTGAATGGTTCAAGCAGTGGTTCTTATAACTATGATTATAGAAGATAATCAAAGCTAACATGTGGATGCTTGTTAGAAGAACAAGTTCATTAGAGACATGCAAAGAGAATCCTCACATGGATATTAAATTTATGTCAGTGAGGAATCTCTTTATAGCAGTTGTGCAAGTATCCTTAGACTTGAGATCACCAAAGTTATCTTAAGTAGCAAGTGGTATACTTTAACTCCATAACTGATTACTTCCAACTGGGGGTTAACATAGTTAGGCAGTTGGGTATATTATGACATACTTGAAGATAGTTGAGTGATTAACAAAGGATTCACCATCCCAAATTTATTAAGGGAAGTTATCTCTCATGATTCTATAATTGCCTTGTTCAGAGAATCTCTGGCCAAAGTATTATGCTAAGATGATAGGGATCCATGAAGGGCATTTTAGGAACAATGGCTAAATTAATAGAATATACATAATTATATTTATATGAGTTAACAAAAATTCATACTCAGAATCTAATTGAGATAAGAGTGGTGAAAGTAGTAATTACACGGTAACTGTTTTTATGGAAGGGTATAGTCAAACCACTTAACTTTCCTGATATTTAAGTAGTCATAATGCCTAGCTAGAGGCCAATCATGACTTGTATAATAGTGTATCATAAATATCAATATGGATTGATAAAATGATTTAAAGAAGTTTAAATCATGTGAGTTTTGAATAGAACTCACAATTACATATTACACTGCCAATATGGATAGGAACACAATAGGTCACACACATATAGAGAAAAGGATAAAATGATAAGGATAATAATATTTGATATTATTATGGAAATAGATAAGTGAATAAGAGAATAATTAATTAAAGAGTTTAATTAATTATGATCAAGTAAAATTGTTTGCAGAACTTTTTAGAAATATTCTATAAAATAGACCTAATTAAAATATTGTATTTTATAATTAATTATTATTGGAATATAAGTGTTATAGGGCTGATATAATAATTAATAGATCCATTGGAGAAAATAATGGAGGCCCAGAAAATTGACTTTAGCGCAGAAAACCTCCAAAGGAAGGGTTTCACACCACTTGCTAATAGAAGACCTTAGAGGCATAATTCTTAGGATAAAATAAATTAAATATATTTCATAAGTGTTATGGAGCCTACATATTTAATTTGGATGGATTTGGAATTCATTTGGGTGATTAAATCTAAGTGTATGCATGACAGGCCTAGTTTGTGGGTTTTGTGCATAATCTTTTATGAAAGGATTTAAATTGGATTTAATTGAGCCCAAATAAATTATTAATAATTTCAGAAGCCCATTTAATATTTCTCCAGCAATTTTAAAATGTCCAATCCTATTATGAAGTTGGATTTCTTAACCTAACTATAAAAATCCAAGTGATAGGGTTTTAGGGTTAAGGTGAACAATTAAGAGAAAAAGATTTTCTCTCATTCTCTAACCCTAGCTGCCACTTTTCCCTTGATAGCATCAAGGGATTTCAGCTAGCCTTGTATTCCTCTATTGTTGGTTCATTCAATCATTCTCTAGTGTGGATTACTCATTGGATGTGTTCAATTTTGGACACTGTGGTTTACGATAACCCGGTGAGAAGGAAAATCAATTGTTCAACAAAAATCAAAGGTGATTATTTTTATTCTCAATAATATGTATATTGTAAATTCATGGCAAGATCAGATCTATTAGTTAAAAATTTTAAATTTCGCATATGTATGAGACGCATGTAACCGATAATTCCTAACAGAAGTCAAGGGCATTATCATGTTAATTAATATCTAATCAAACTTAATTAGAGAAATTATTATAAGTTAAGACCTTAGGGATTAATGGTCTCATGTGGTGGAAGGTTATAAAGTCAATTAAAATTTTTGTATACAAGTGTGCAATTGAAAAGGGAATTATAGTTAAGTGGTCCATTATTATAAAATTAAGTATTAGTGGGTCAAATCAATAAAACAAAGGAAGCCGGGATGCAATTAAAGAAAATAAAGTAATCATGGGGTCAAATTGGAAAGAAATAAACAAATGGGGACACATTTTTAACATACAAATAGATAGAGGAGCATTAGGGTACTTTGCCCTTCCATTTAAGTATTAGAACCCTTGTATGTTGGAGAGAGAAAGGATTTTCTTGGTTCTAAAGGATAAGACAACGAAATTTGAGAGGAAAATGTAAGAAAAACCCATATCTCTCTCAAAGATCTTCATCAAACAAACATATACTCTCTCTCTTGTAAAATCCATCAACATCTCTCTTCTCTCTTCTTTCTTGTGAATAATTTAGCCTCCTAACTATTTAGAACACTCTTGAGTTGCTATAATTTGCATGTGAGGGTTGGTGATGAGGAATCTTCAAGAAATGCCATAGCAAGCAAAGAGGAAGAATAAGAAGTCAAGAGAAAGAAGCCTTGATAGAAGATTTGGTGTTTCATTAAAGGTTAGGGATCTTTACTCATATTGCATGTAGATTTAATTTGAGAAAATATGGATAAAATGTGTGATGGAATGTATTTTGAGTTGATAACATAGTTTTAAGGTAGAGATGTAAAAGATTATATCTTGCATGTGTTATTTAGTTGAAGATTAAAGAAGCAGAAAATTTGTTTTGGCTTACTAAGAACCAGTTTCTATATTTTGAGTATATCTCAAGTTTTATAACTCTAATTTTTGTAATTATAGTTGGTAAATTCACCTAAAATATAGGCCTATAACTTTTTAAAAGAAACCTTTGTTATGATTTGGCCTTTAAGTATGCTTAATTTTAAGTTGAAATCAGATGTGAGCTGCTGTCAAGATTCAGTGAGCAGATTTTAGTATTTTGCACATAACTTTTTGTAGAGGAGTCTAAATTCTATGATACAAAATTTTAGATAAACAAGACATATAGGAGCACAATTCTTATGAAGGAATGTTGGTCTAATTCTGCACCCATTTTTATTCTATGAATTTTACATGTGATATTAAAATCTATCCTTAGGTTAGTTTGACCTAATTGGAGTGTTTTGCTTATATTTTGAGTTGCAGAATATAAAGTTAATAATTATAGTTTGGTTATAATCTAGAGTTCTATATCTAAATTTCATATGAAGAAATGGAATTTTAAATCTATCTCTAAATTTGTCTTATGTTGGATTGAAATTGGTTATACCTGCTACCTTAGTAGTGGGAACAAATTATAGTGTTTCTTGATTATTTTGAGATTTAGATGTGATAATGAGTTGATTTTTAATGTTATAGAAACTAGGAATACAGAGTAATAAGTTTATAGAAGATCATTTATCCTAAAATTGTCGTTTAATACATCTAATTAAGTGTATAAGTTAGTCACTAGAATTTGTCCATGGAATTTTGAAATGCCATCTCATATAATTATTTGAAAGAGTATTTAAATCACTTTGGCAAATTATTTAAGAACTCAATTACCTTTTGTTTAAAAAGGGCATAGAATTAGATATATTTATGATTCTAAAAGGCTTTAAAAGAGAAACTAAAGATATGTAAACTAATTTAACAATGAAAAATTAGTTTACAATATGGTAAAAGTATATAGAGAAATGGAAACATTTTAATGTAAAACTAATTATGAATTTAAAGGAATTTGTAGATATATATTTAGTACTTTAACAATCATAATGAATATTACTTATTGAAAATAGTATATTTATAATTGTATGTTTATACTCTTATGTTATCATATGAGAACCTATAATTACAGTGCCATGTACTTACACGTATTTGCATATTTACACACACACACACACACATATGTATGTATGTATGTATGTATGTATGTATGTATGTATGTGTGTGTGTGCATATATATGAACAAAATTATGAGCATATAAGGATTAAGTGATAACCTTGGGAAAAAGGTATGATGTGTATAATTGAATAATCATTATTAAATATAATAATTTGATCATATAGGTTCAACACATCAATCTAAGCTTGATAAATGATGATGTGTTGTAAATATAAGATGTATAGTATTGTTACACAGTGGATGGTATAGATGTGTATTTATGAAATAATAATAATGCATATACATGTTGTTTCCATATAATTATAGTGATGATAAACATATCGTATAATGATGTTAGTAATGTATGTATGTGTAAACATGAAGATATAAACATGCTACTATATGAATATAATTGTAAAATACAATTCAAAGGTGAATATGTTACAGATATGTACACACATAACATATGATTAAAGAAATTCAATACAACATGGTGATAAGCATCATTATCATACATATGTGAAAGAGTTACATATTTTTGAACAAATTTCAAGTATAGTAAAATATTACTCACAAGGTGTACATGATATGACTGTTATAGAAAGTTTATACATAAATATGAATATATGTATATATGATTATCCTATACATAAATATACATGAGTATACATGGACATATATGTATATGATTGAACACAGTAAAGTATAGTAAAAAAAGTTAAAGTAAAAAAATTATTTGCCTGCGTCTGTGTCTAGGTTATGGATAGATAGGCATGCCTATAAAGATAATTTTGTAGCTACTACCATTTTCCCGTATGGGACTATCATCGACCCCATTTTGGTTTTTATACAGTACAGTTTAACCCCATTTGGGTCTTTAGCCGACTCCATTTGAGTCCACTTGACTGGTCCGCTGTACAGTTTTGTTCCTATAAGGGGGCTACCATTTAATACCTTTGGGTGCCACCATTATAATAAGACAATTTTATACCATCAGGTACTACCGTATAACCCATTATCCACTTCTTTAGAAAAGTATAGGTCCAATTCATAGTAAAAAAAAAAGCATCATAGTAAATTAAAAGATTAAAGAAGTATGAAAATTATTATTCTGATCTTCATATGATTCTTATATAAAATCTCTATGTTGCATATGAAAATTGCGATACTAAAAAAGGTTACATTTTATATATGGATATTTATTGCTTATAGTATTTGTAATACCTTAATCCCTTAACCATAGATAATCATCAATCATCATTATACCTAATAGAGATCAGACAAAAATACTAATCATAATAATAATAACATAGGCCATGAATACATGCCACAATATAAATAAATCAGACTTATAATTAAATAATCATAACATAAATGGCCTTCTATCCATGTTGAAATCATCAGAGGCAACTAGAATTCTGCCAGATCTTCTCTTCAAAAGTGGTCAAGCCACTAAAGCTATCGATCAACTGGAGCTTATCCTGAAACCTACACGGATAAACAAACTCGTGCTAAGCTATAAAGTTTAGTGGGGAACAAAAATCTATGGACAAGGTCCTACTAAAATATCATTAATACATTATAACTTTCACATTAATTTAAACATATATGTCTACAAAAATAATCATTTCATAAAATAACACTCTGGAGGAGCCTTCAACCCTAACAATACTAATAAACTTATAGTGATGTTGAGCATCTCATGAACTTGCCTAGTTCCTGAAGACTTTTCAATTTTACTTTTATAATTAACTCTCTTACTTGATAAACCAGTGTAGTTTATAGAGCTCTTAAGCCTTTCATTCATGAATCCCGACCTCAGTATAACTAATGTCATAAACTCCAATCATATGAATTTAATCCCATTAGTTGCATAAAATATGCATGTAATGTTTATTCAATGCGTATGAAGTGCATATGTCACGTAACTTTTAGAAAAGATATCACTAGGCAGGATTACTTCACATTTATCATACAATCATAATTATGGAATACATTTATAACTTACAACTTCTGCTCACAATCATGTGTTTCTTAATACAGTCTTATTATGGCAACTAAATGTCAGTTTGGGTCAAAAAGTTCATAACTGAACTAGGAGTGGTGCCTAGCATTGTTGATCCGATTCCTTTATATTGTGACAACAATGGAGCCATTGCGCAAGCAAAGGAACCACAGTCTCATCAGCGATCCAAGCATGTTCTCAGACGCTACCATCTCATAATGGAAATAGTAGCTAGAAATGATGTGAAAATAGAAAGGGTTCCCACAGATGACAATGTGGTGGATCTCCTCACTAAAGCACTTTCCCAGATTAAGCATAATCACCATATAAATAGTATGGATCTGAGACATATGAGTGATTGGCTCTAGTGCAAGTGGGAGATTATTAGAGAGTATGCCCTAGAGCCCATGTAATAGGGATGTTTTTCAAATGTATAAAATTTATATTCTTAATAAAAGGCATCATTCATTTATTAATGCTATGTTTAAATACATGAGTTTGTAAATCTTAAATTAATAAATGAAGTCCTAGATATTATAAACACAATGCAAAGGCAATCATGAAGGTGTTCATGATATGAGATGTCTATTGCATGCAAATGTGTTAATATCAAAATATTCCTAGTCATAGAATTAACAAGATAGGACATTGTTAATTCGGACAGACTAGCACATGTTATGCTTCTTGAATGGTTCAAGCAGTGGTTCTCATAACTGTGATTATAGAAGATAATCAAAGCTAACATGTGGATGCTTGTTAGAAGAACAAGCTCATTGGAGACCTGCAAAGAGAATCCTCACATGGATATTAAATCTATGTCAGTGAGGAATCTCTTCATAGCGGTTGTGCAAGTATCCTTAGACTTGAGATCACCAAAGTTATCTTAAGTAGCAAGTGGTATACTTTGACTCCATAATTGATTACTTCCAACTGCGAGTGAATATAGTTAGGAGATTGGGTATATCATGACCTACTTGAAGATAGCTGAGTGATTGACAAAGGATTCACCATCCCAGATTTAATAAGGGAAGTTATCTCGCATGATTCTATAATTACCTTGTTCAGAGAATCTCTAGCCAGAGTAAAATGCCAAGATGGATAGAGATCCATGGAGGGCATTTTGGGAACAATGGTT
Source organism: Excoecaria agallocha (assembly GCA_037975025.1). Taxonomy (NCBI): domain Eukaryota; kingdom Viridiplantae; phylum Streptophyta; class Magnoliopsida; order Malpighiales; family Euphorbiaceae; genus Excoecaria; species Excoecaria agallocha. The sequence goes on along the minus strand of CM075815.1, from coordinate 35,253,441 downwards.
AAATTAATAGAACATACATAATTAGATTTATATGAGTTGACAGAAATTCATACTCAGAATCTGATTGAGATAAGAGTGTTGAAAGGAGTAATTGCACGGTAACTGTTTCTATGGAAGTGTATAGTCAAACCACATGACTTTCCTGACATTTGGGTAGTCATGATGCCTAGCTAGAGGCCAATCATGAATTTTATAATGATGTATCAAAATATCAATAGGGATTGATAAAATGATTTAAAGGAGTTTAAATCATGTGAGTTTTGAATAGAACTCACAATTACATATTATACTGCCAACATGGACAGGAACCCAATAGGTCATACATATATAGAGAAAAAGGATAAAATGGTAAAATAACAAGGATAATAATATTTGATATTATTATGAGGGTAGAGAAGTGAATAAGATATTAATTAATTAAAGAGTTTAATTAATTATGATCAAGTAAAATTGTCCGCGAAACTTTTGAGAAATGTTCTGTAAGTTGGACCTAATTGAAATAATGTATTTCATGATTAATTATTATTGTCTTATAAGTGTTATAGGACTACTATAAGTGTTATAGGACTAATATATTAATTAATAAGTCCATTGGAGTAGTTATAAAGGGGCCAGAGGAATGGAGCTGGTGTGGAAGCCCTTCTGTAGAGGGCCACACGCCAACTCCATACAGAAGGCCTTAGAAGTCTTTTTCTTGCACCAACTTAATTTATATATGTTACATAAGTATTATGGAACTCACATATTTAATTTGGTTGGATTTGGAATCCATTTGTGTATTTAAATCCAATTAGTTGCTCAAAGGGCCTAGTTTGTGGGTTTTGTGCATAGTCTTTTATGAAAAGGTTTAAATTGGATTTAATTGAGCCCAAATGATTATAATTAATTATAGAGGCCCAATTAATAATTCTCCAGCAATTTTAAAGAGCCCAATCTCATTAAGGAGTTGGAATTTTAACCTAACTATAAAAGGCCAACTAATGAGGAATTAGTGTTAAGTGATTAAACAAAAAAGAAAGACCTTTTCTCTTATCCTCTCTCTCTCTTTTGCGCCACCTCCAAGCTAGCTTCTTGGAATTTTGGCCAGCCCTAGTTTGATACCAATTTTTTTGGTTCAATTTATCCTTCTCTAGTGTGGATTACTCATTGGAGGTGTTCGATTTTGGACACTGTGGTTTGCGATAACCCGGTGCGAAGTAAAATCAACTGTTCAACAAAAATTAAAGGTGATTTTTCTTATTCTCATATAGTTATATTGTGTATTCATGGCAAGATCAGATCTAATGGTTAAAAAATTTTAAAATTCCGCTCATGTATGCGATGCATGTAACCGTTAAACTCCAACAGATGCATTTATGATCTATATAGTAGTAACATGCGTAGGTTCTCTTACAATTGAAAGGTAAACACTTGTCATATTTAGCCCCTTTAGCTCACTATTATAGTCTATTATATCATAGGCAATAGATTATCTACCTTAACGTTATCACATATATCATGATCATCTTATTTGTACTTTCTATTTTATAACATTGTTTTCCCAGATGAGTTGTATAAGATTATATCATCTTAATCATTCGCACATTACTTGTAGACTTGTAACTTTCATTTTTAATCATAGGGTATGAATAACAGACGAGTATGATCTTTTACATCAAAGTTCGCCATCAATTCCCATTATGACTTGAAGTATAATCGAGCTTTTATAGTTTTATAATATCCCTTAAGACATTCCTTCTCTTTTTAACTTAGGCATATTACATACCTTATACCCGTATATAAAATACATTAATTAGCATGTACGTTTAAAGTTACTAGATGACATGTAACATTACAACTATCTTTTTATCAATACTAGACTAAATCATATTATTCTCGTGCCATTGAAAACGATTACCAAAGTATAGTATCTAGGTAGAACTATTTGCTTTGGCTAAGCATATACTTTATACTATATTATAAAGGGCATATCAAATGGCATACTCTTGTGATTCCTACATTTCTTCTCACTCTTCCTAGTTTCATGCCACTAAGCACTAAAACACCTTTTTGCAGCCTAATAATTTTTAGCATTATCACATGTAAGTCTTTCTAATTAGAGTTCAAGTGGACTCCAATTCATAACCTTATAGGATTATTTTCATAAAGCTTTTCACTCTACTCTATGTGTATCAAGGGGTACATATAAATATAAATATATATATATATATATATATATATATATATATATATATATATATATATATATATATATATATATATATATAGGTTTTCATATTAAGCGATCATGCTTTAATTCACCTTGTAGGTGAGTTTGGATGAATACAACTTAATTCAATCTTCCCCTCTCATGATAGCATTTATATCTTTTAAAATTCTACAATACTTCATCTTATACTCATGCCTTTCTAAATCATGTTTTTATGGACTTTAACATTAGAGAAAGAGGCTTCCATAGTCTATTAGTCCATTGATATCAACTCGCATAACAATCATCACTCATTAAACATTATCATTAGTTTTACTTTCCATAAACAATTCACCTCAAATATTATTTTCTTATTAATCTTATGGACCAAACAATACTATCTTGAATATCTTATTACATGGTTTAATCTTTGGGTGAGAGCTGGCTCGGATGAATCAAAAGAGTACATATGGCCATGAAAAGCAGAGCAGAAAAACATGTGTATTAATAGGCTTTACTTGGCCATGTAAGAAGAGGAGGAAAGGCCATTAGTGGCCGTACATGCCAAAGAAGAAAGGAATACAGTTCACGACTCATGGAGTGATTCACGAGTGAAGGAAAAGAGTGAAGTTCATGACTCGTTAAGTGGCTCACGAAGTGAAACAAAAAGGCTGAATTTCATGACTCGTGAAGGAACTCACGAGTCAAACAAGAATGCATGACTCGTGAAGGGATTAACGAGTTAGAAGCCAAAGAAGAATAACACATTCACGAGTGACCCAAGGGCAAATAGTGCATAACTCATGAAGGCATTCACGAGTCGGACAAGAATGCATGACTCGTGAAGACATTCACGAGCAACAGAAAATTAAGAACAAGATCACGAGTCATGAAGGAAATTTAGGCAAAGGTGCACGACTCGTGAAGACATTCACGACTCGGACACAACTCATGAAGAATGTCACGACTTGGCATCCTAAAGCACATATTCTTCCATTTTCATCTTAAAATCCTGATTTACGTATCTAGAAAACCTAACCTTAATTCCTTTATTTCCCTCTACAGACAACAATTATCAACAGCATTCCCATTCACAAAATCGTCATGATAGTCCCATACCTTATTGAAGCTTCAAATCCAACTCCTTTACTCATGATTCCTTTCTTCTCTTTCACTTGATTTGTATGCTTCTCTCTCTTCTCCTTACACATGGTGACAACAATTAGATCTTGTAATCCTTTACCAGAAATCATAAATTAAAAGAAAAGAGAAAAGAGATCTTCAAGGGAAAAACATTACCTTTGATGTTAGCTCACAAACCCTAGCTCACTTCTGCAACCCGTAACCAAGAGAGAGAGAGAGAAAGAGAGAGAGAGAGTGCCGATCCCCTCTTTCTCCAAGAATCCCAAAACAAACGAGTGGGGAAAATATCTTCCCAAGGAAATTCCCATAATGCCCCTAAGCACAATTTAACCCCATTATTTCAATTCCTTCCAACTTAACCCCAACACTTTCTAATTCACTTCAATTGTATCTTTTTCTTTAATTATAATTTAACTGAACTTATATACTTACATGCTAAAATTACCAAAATACCCCTCTCGGGACTTAACCTCGATAATTACAAAATAATTCAATTTTACCTTAATTAACGATAGTCCTCATTAATTAACAATAATCTGATTAGGGTCATGATGGGGTCCTCACAATATCACATGTACATATTAGAATAACAAGCTAAATGCATAAAGAACTTGTGCATAAAAAATGTCTAGTCAATAATTATGTTGGTGAAAGTATATTTTCTATAGTTATATGTTATTTGCTTGAGCTTATTAAATGACTCGTGTGACTCTTATATATAAAAGTGATGAAATCTTGGATGTAATTTCATGGCATTTCCTATACTTAAAAATACAAGATATAGGTATTAGTATGTGTATAGTAATGCTTTTCAACTATGATATTGGCTATTATGTATTCCTTATAACCATATGTTTCATGCATAACACTGTGAAATAATAAGAGAAATATGTGTGACTCCTTACTTGTAATTATTTAATAGGTTATGATCTCATAAGCATGGGTAAGTATTACATACATGAATTAGGAGTAAATTAGCATGTCAATGTAATAGTAAAATGGAATGGCATCTAATTATTAAAGAGAATGGTATGATAATGACAATACATGAATTGAGTATATAAGATATATTTGTATATGATTATGTGTCTTGAAAATTATTGATATTTGTCTATACACAGGGATTCAATTTTATTAACTTAAAGTTCTATGAGTTTCAAATGATCTTTATGAACATAGATTGATGTTATCATGCCCTTAAGAAAGTTAAGTAAAACATAATGATTAATTGAATTTGAAATTAAGGAACCCAAGAGTTATAATTATGGTATGTAAATATTTGTTAAGCAAATGATAACTAAGAGGAAATTTTATAAGTGCTTGGCATTAAATACAAGAAAAAGTTATGAGTGTAAATAGTTTCAAAAGGTTATGACCTGTATAATGTTATATCAAATGATTAGATTTCTATGCTCAAAGATATGCTTGTATGTGTTTGCATTTTGACGACCTATAAAGAGGCTGTCCTCATGTTTTATTATCCCTACTAAGCTTTATAGCTTAGCACATGTGTTTTATTTATGGAGGTTGCAAGAGAGGATTTTCTTTTCAGGGATAATATCTGTAGCAGAATGGCCAACACAAGTTAGAGAGATAGAGACTAAAAGTATAGACTTTGATTTGGATTCTTTGGGTTAAAAGGATTTGATGGCATTGGAAATTGTGTATGTATAATGCCTAATAATTGTATTTTGTAATGTGTAAAGAGACTCTAAAGTATATAGTAAAGTTTTTAATGGTATAATATTTATGTTAGATTAAGTTATATATATATTGATCTCTGTATAATATTGTTAAGACACAATAGTGTAGAAAAACATGTTTAATATTATAAGATAAAGTGATATAGCTATGATTAGGATAAGGGTGCTACATTTAATGCCACAGTTTACTTGAATTTATTCTAGAAGTAAAGAATTATGGTTTTATTGGTTGCTTTAAAAGTAACTTCAAGATTAATCCATTCATTATAGATTTATTATGTGGTTAATGTTTGATTATAGAATAAGGGTGTTACACTATTTTTAAACCTAAAATTATTGATGAGATGCCTACTATTATTGAGAAAGGTAAAGGTAAGGAGAAGTATGTTCCTATTGCTGATGAGTCTAGATTACCTTATCCTTCTCCAGCTAGGAATGAAAAGCACAATCAATAATTAGCTTAATTTTTACATATGTTTAAAAAGATGCATGTAAATTTACCACTTGCTGAAGCTTTATTACACATGCCTAAGTATGTTCAATTCATGAAAGAGTTATGTTCTAACAAGAAAAAGCTAAAGGGTGTAGGAACAATTCAATTATTTAAAAATTGTAGCACTATTCTAATTAGCAAAATTCCTAAAAAATTAGAGGATCTAGGTAGTGTTACCTTGCCATATGAATTAGGTGAAAATTTTGTTAGACATACTTTATGTGATTTGGCTATTAGTATAAATTTGATGCTTTATTTTATTTGCAGGAAATTGAATTTAGGCGACATTAAGGAAACCCAAATGACACTACAATCGGCAAATAGATCTGTGAAGAGGCTAAAGGGCATAATAGAAGACTTGTTAGTGATAGCTGGGAATTTCATATTTCTAGTGGACTTTATGGTGATGGACATGGAAGAGGATTAAAAGGTACCTTTGATAGTAGGGAGGCCATTTTTAAACACGGTTAAAGCTTTGATAGATGTATATGGGCAAATAGTGACCTTAAGTTTCAATAAGGAAGAGATGGTCTTTAATGTTAACAAAGTGATGAAACATTCTTTCTATGATTTTGAAAAGTCCATTTGTTTCATTAACGGTGTTCAAGAGTGTGTAGAGAAAAAAAAGAAGAGATATTGTTGGATGATGAGCTTTAAGATTGTTTAATGCATCCAAGGAATAAGGAAAAAGTTGGAGAGAAAAAGGAGTTGTTGAAAGAATTATAAAATGAGCATGATAAGGAAGGCCTAAAGGAGGAAGAACCATCTCCTCCTAAGGGAGAAAATAATTCTGAACTTAAAACACTTTCTTCACATTTAAAATATATATTTTTAGAGGATAATGCAAAACCAGTAATTATTTTTTTTATTTTTGATAGGTTTGGAGGAGGAGATGCTCATAGAAGTGTTAAAAAAACATATAGGAGTAATTGGTTGGAAGACATTCGATCTTAAGGGAATTATCCCTAGTTATTGTACACACTAGATCCTCATGGAGAGTGATTTCAAGTTGGTGGTACAACCCCAAATGAGACTCAACCTAGCAATGCAAAAAGTGGTTGACCGGTATCTAGCAAGTGTACTAGATCGGCTAGTAATATAGGGAAATAAGATTATGACCCAAAATATAGAACCCAAGGGAACCTTGTGTTTGAATGTGCTATTTCAATTTCAAAACAAATTTTGTGTGTAAAGAGAGAAGAGAAATCCCAAAGTTATGATGATTTGAAGAATCAAAATTAAAAACAATAATTTAAAACTAAATTAAAACAATTGAAAGAGTTAAACTAAAGAAGAGATCTATTGAAAGCAAGTAAATTGAATGAGTTAAAAATTAATATTAAAGACAACTTTCACTAAAGGAATATCCACCTTAACAAGTATTCCTATGACTTAAATAAAAGAAAACATATAAGTGATTATGGAGAATTCAATTTAATAAAACCAGATAACTTTATTCAAGATTATCATTCCAAGCATCAAATTTTCTTATTCAGATAAACTTAACACTTAGCATAAAGAACTGAATTAAGTCTCCAAGATGTCTATTAAAGCCTTTCTCAAGAGATTTAACTTTCACCTATTCTTGGTTACACTTTTCTTAATCTCAACTTACTCAAATCAACACACAATTATAGCTTATTCAGATTATATTCATACATTAATCCAACTAAATTAACCTAAGAGCATTCAAGTCATTATTCAACTTAAACCAATTAATTAACCAACGCTTAATCAAGTTAATAATCAACTTAAAATTGAGAAAAGACAAGACTATGTTTAAGAACAAAGAAATAATCAACTTGTATTAAAAATTGAAGAACAAACTCAAGTCATAACAATACAAGTTAAGGATTCAAGTATCCTTTAGCAAAAGTTAAAGAAAACTACTCATAAACCATTCTTAAAATTAAAACAACATTTTGAAGAAAACGGTAAAAACAAAGAACGTAAAAACAAATTAAGAAAACAAAGCTTAATTCTAAGGATCGATCCCTTCTTCTGTGTTTTGGACTGCTATTTATAGGCAAAATTGTAGTAGACTCCTTGTTAAACTCCAGTCACAAAATAGGAATTAAATTCTGCTAAAACAGGAAGCTCGATAATCCTTCGCGAAGTGGGAAAACTAGATCACGTGGCCACTCCCTACTCTTTGATATTGAACACGTGGTCACATGTATTTGTGTTCTTCCTCACACGTGGCCACTTGTGGTCCTTCACTAAGAATCCACGTGGTCACGTGTCTTCACTTCATCTCTTCAATTCTCTTCACATGGCCATGACTTTTCATGTCTACTTCTTCACGTGGCCATAACTCTTCATGTATACTTCTTCACGTGGCCACGTCTCAAGGCTCTGGACTGGACGCTCGTTTTCTCACCTAAATCTCTCATATTTGCACTTTTAGCCCTAAACTTTGTCCTTTTTTGCACTTTAACCCCTTTATTAACAATTTAAACCTGAAAATCAAACAAAACATAAAATTAACTTCAAAAACATAAATATTAACAAATTAACTCTAAATTAACCTAAATAAAACCAAAACAACTAAATAACACAACTAAAAACATATCAAAAACTATATATAATTCACACTTATCAAATACCCCACACTTAAACTTTGCTTGCCCTCAAGCAATTTAGAACAAACCCTCCTTCAAAACCATTAAACTTATATAAAGATATGCAATTTCAAAAGCAAACTTAGCATTTTAACACAAACACTTAATATAAACTCTAAATAGATTAACTTCAACAAGAGAATATAAGCTAGTTTCCTTGAGTGTGTGCAAGACTAAATCATTTTAAGCATTTTGAAAATTAAAATATTAACACAGCTAGGTAATGAAGTATAGAATGAATGCATAAGCATACAATCGGTTTTGTGCTTGAAACTCTAGAAACACAATAGGCCTCTCCTTTAGCACTGGAACCCGTAGGTCATCTCCGCTAAACAACTCAAAACAAACTTAAAATCACATAGGTCTTTCAAAGGTTGTAATGGGGCTAAGGGTATGTTTATTAAAAAATGGATAAAAGATAATCAAAATGAATATAGCCACTCTAAGACAAAATAGATTACAAAAACCCCAATAACTTAAACAATACAAATTTTGCTCATCCTTGCCTTGATTCCAAACTTTCTTTTAAAAGATAATATATCCTTTCACCAAGAAGTCATTATTTTTTCATTTTTCCTTGTACTACCCCCACACACTTATATTTTTTCATATCTGCTAGTTCTCTTTTTTCTTTCTTTTTCCTTTTCTCAAACTTCAAACGTTCTTTTTTTTAAATGAACTAGCATTCACAAGCTAGCCTCAAGGTAATACAAGGTATATTTTTAATTGACTTCATCAATAACTTTGCTAAGGCTTTCTTACTACACCCAATAAAACTTTACTCTTTTCATGCATCCATTTAATCCTAAAGTGGCCAATTCTATAGGGTGAGATAAAAGTTTTTTAGGTTATATGGTTAAAACATTAGGTGTAACAAGAAAATATTAATGGTACGCATTAAGCATACCTTATAGGCTAAAAAATGGCTTAACAAAGGATAATTTCATCAAGGTAGGACACAAGTTTTTTAAGAGAGTTTATCAAAAAAATTATTACCTGGATCATTTTCTAAGATGCTTGAGTTGTTCATATGCTTTGAAGGGTGATGAGGAAGGTTCTAGTGCTCTAAATTTTCTTACTTCACTACTTCATTGCATTGATTTTTTTCTCTAAGTTAAAAACTGATCTAAGTGCTTTTAAGAATTTGGAAACTAACAAATAATTATCAAGTTGAAGATTAACCCATCCAAAGGCATATTAAACAACATCGATGTTCTCTTGCTAAGCAAAGGTCCAAAACATGCATATTCCATATCCAAGTTCAAAGTGTTCTAAGTTTTGAAGTCAACTAGGGCAAACTAAGTTTTCATGTAAATTAAATGAAAAGGTGAACTACATAAGTCTTTAATACATTTTACAAACTTTAGAAAACAAACTAAACATAAACACAATAAAAGAAAAGAAAATAAAACACAAAACACAAAATAACAAAGTTTGATTCATGAAAAAGAAAAAAAAAGTTGAAGACAAACTCCCTGAAAGGAGGCTACCCCCTCCTTAAAATTTTTCTGTCCACAGCAAATGATGATCTATTCCGGTGGAGGTGGTGGTGGACGAAACCGCTGCCAAAAGTGATGGATAAAATGCTCAACTTTCCTATTTCCTTCCATGACCGTATCATGAAGCATATCCAATCTTCCTTGCATTTGATTGAGTCTAATTTGTTGAGCATCCATCCGGCTACTTAATTGATTAAATGGTGCTTCCCATTCCGGTGCTGTAGGCTCATTGATGGGGGAAGGCACAACTGTGGCAACATACTCCTCATTTGGTTCCTCTTGCTGCTCCTCAAATCGAATATTGTTCTCTCTTAAATACTCCTCCCGAGTTGCCCAATGACCATGAGGCTTAGGGATCAGAATTTTCATTCTTTTCAGCATTTTATTATCAATACAAGGCAAATCTCCTTTACGTGGTTCTCCATAAATCGGATGCTCAACTGCAGAAGCTAAAACCGTAGCTATCCACCCTATAGAAATATTATCAATGTGCCCTGGCATTTTCTGCAAGTCCTTAATTCGAGTAGCTATAATGCCCGCTCCATTTAGTGCTATTCCATCCATCATGCATTGGAGAACCATTGCTTGAAATACACTAATAGTGCTTGCATTCTTCAAATTGGTGTACATACTCTTTGCAAGGAAACGATGAATGATTCTTAATGCATAAGTCCTTAAAGCATGGACCTTGCATTGTCCTCCTACCCATGGCTCATCTAATTCAAGATCCTTGATTCGTTCCCAATTCTCCACAGGCGAAGCATCTTCCCGTTCAGTAGGGGCATTTGGCACAAATCCAAGAATTTCAAAGAACTGACTAAAAGTTAAGGAATATCCTTTCTTACCCAACTTAAAACCGACTGTGCCGTCCTCTGCATCTCTCTTAAAGTAGCATTCAAAAGAATACAAGAAATCCCGTGCCATATCTGGATATACTTTTGGTTTCTTTTCAATGAACTTCCCCCAGCCAATATTTTGGATCAATGGTTCTATCTCATGATCCCACAGATTTCCAGCCGGGATGTTGAGGAACAAGTGGCTTAAATAGGCAGGTTGGACATAGGTGCATTTGCTGAAGTAGTCAAATTTATTAATCTTGGCCCTGTCCACATATGACGAAATGCATACCCCGAAAGAACTTGCTACATCAGGATATTTGGTCCTTCGAGGTGCCACTACAAAGAAAGAAAAACACAATGTAAGTATCCACTCATAACCCAAAATAGACTAAGGTGTAAGCACATGAAGCATGCATTGAATGAATTGAAACACTCTAGCGTGCAATGAGAAATGTGGATAGCATATGTGGAGATTAAAATGATAGGCATAAAATACATTCAAAGGTTGAGCACAAAGACTATGTTAAACATAATGCCTATCATGCATGAATAACCCTATGAACCAATCTTTGAAGAGGTGAATTAAGTCATAATGCATCCTTGAAAATCATAAACATGCTATCCAAGAGTGAAAGTTAAATGTTTCTAAAGAAAAACTCATTGAGGTATTTTATCAAGCATGTTATGCGCACAAATTTGAGCATTAATTTAAAGAGCATAACAAAGATTGTTTACTACCCAATTGTATACCAAGAATCTATAACATGCATATAATACTCATAATCATCCAAAGAAGCAAAAAGAATTAACATGCAACCAAAATGTTAAGTGCAAAGTAACCTAAAAACCAAACATTAATGAACAAAAATAGCACAAAACACAACAATGGATGATAAGCAAACAATAATTAAGGAGTAATGAGAGTAAATACTTACTTGGAAGTGAGAATCACACCAAAATTTCAGCACAAAGTTGAGGTGGTGTGTGTGAGTTGTGAAAAACCTAAAATAATGAAGAAAATGTGGAGAAGGAAGAGATGATGGGTAGGAGAGAGAAAAAGTAAAGAGAAAGCAAATGGAGATGGTGATGATCGGTGGTGAGTGAAAATTCCGTGGTCACGGGTTGATCTTTGTGTTGGTGAGGCGTAGGCACGGGTTAGAGGAAATAAAATGAAGATGAAGAAGAGAAGAAGTCGTGGAAGCTTTTATAAAAGGCAGAGGATTGGGGCGTGGCCACGTAAGGTTTATAAGGAGAACTACACGTGGTCACGTGTTGAGGAAAATAGGAGAGCAGCAGTTTTAGCCGTGGCCACGTGATTTTTCCTTTGTAAAACACGTGGTCACGTGTTATATAGGAACTGGGTCAGTAAACAAAGACGTGGCCACGTGATTTTTCCTTTGTAAAACACGTGGTCACGGGTAATATAGGGAACTTGGGCAGTGTATTAACCTGTGGCCACGTGATGGCAAAGGGAAAGTCACACGTGGTCACGTGTTCATGTATTTTACTGCCTTTCTTCTTTGAAACATATACACACAAAACTCTTCCTTAAATGCAATTTTTCCATTTTAAGCTTTGAAAACACTAAATATTTTCTATGAAAAACATGTCTTCATTTTAAAACCTTGTTAATGTACTTTTTCCATGAATCAAAACACTCAAACACACAAACATGCACAAAACACAAATTTTGACTGAAAACATAAAAGAGATAGAAAGTTGGAGTTCTGAGTTTTTAGAGTCTCCAGCTAGACTCTCCAAACCGTTTTTTAAGTATCTTGAAGAACCATGGTTGCTTTGGTATGGTTTGAGTCGATGACCATTGACTGTAAATTCACGTCCATCCTTTAAGCTTTTGATCGTCACTACACCAAAATTACTGCTTGACATCACTTGATATGGTCCAAGCCTTAGATGCTTGTCATGCCATCGTTTGGTCTTTTCTTTATAAAGTGCAGCATTATTATATGACCATTGTCGAATTTCATCGAGTTCATTGAGCTGCAATTTCCTCCTTTCTCCTGCATTTCTCAAATCAAAGTTAAGAAATTTGGTAGCCCAATATGCTTTATGTTCTAATTCGACTGGAAGGTGACATGCTTTTCCAAAAACAATTCTAAAGGGAGACATACCTATAGGAGTTTTAAATGCAGTTCGATAAGCCCATAAAGCCTCATCTAACCTAAGAGACCAATCTTTTCTAGAGTTATTCACTGTTTTCTCTAAAATTGACTTCAACTCCCCATTAGATACTTCCACTTGTCCATTGGCTTGAGGGTGGTATGGGGTTGTGATTTTATGCTTAACACCAAATTTCTTAAGTAAGGTCTTAAATTGATGGTTGATAAAATGTTTGCCTCCATCACTTATAATAGCTCTAGGTGCTCCGAATCTAGTAAAAATATTCTTCCTAATGAATTCTAGTACAATTTTTGCATCACATGTCCTAGTAGCTATTGCCTCTACCCATTTACTCACATAGTCCACAGCTACTAAAATATACTCAAACCCAAATAAATTTGGAAAAGGTCCCATAAAATCAATGCCCCAAACATAAAAGATTTCCACTTCTAGCACATTATTCATAGGCATCTCATCTCTTTTGGTTATATTCCCTGCTCGTTGGCATCTATCACAAGTAGCTATAAAAGATCTTACATCCTCAAATAAAGTAGGCCAGAAAAAACCTGATTGGAGTATCTTTTGAACTATCCTATTTGGTCCATGATGACCTCCAACTTCACCGCCATGACATTGGTTCATGATAACTTCTTGCTCCGATTCCGGTACACATCTTCTTAGTATTTGATTCGGGCATATCTTGATAAGGTATGGATCATCCTAAAGGTAATGTTTGGCATCCGCTATGAGCTTTTTCTTTTGTTGCCAAGTAAATTTCTTAGGAAGAAAGCCACCTGCAAGAAAATTAGCTATATTAGCATACCATGGAACTGAATTCTCATAAGTATAACAAGTACAAATATGTTCATCAGGAAATAAGTCAGAAATTTCTCCCTTTTCGATACTAGCATGATCCAATCTAGATAGATGGTTAGCTACAAAATTTTCTGCGCCTTTCTTATCTATGATTTCAACATCAAATTCTTAAAGTAGTAACACCCATCGAATAAGTCTTGGTTTAGAATCCTTCTTTGCAAAAAGATGTCTCAATGTGGCATGGTCCGACCACACCGTAACTTTGGATCCTAAGAGGTAAGACCTGAATTTCTCAAATGAAAAGACTATTGCCAAGAGTTCCTTCTCCGTAGTGGTGTAATTTACTTGGGCTCTGGTGAGTGTATGGCTTGCATAATAGATGGTGTAGAAAATCTTCTCCTTCCGTTGTCCTAAGATTGCTCCAACTGCATAATCACTTGCATCACACATAATTTCAAATGGTAAGCTCCAATCGGGTGATGCAATGACCGGTGCACTAACTAATTTTTGCTTCAATAGGTTAAAAGCCTACAAACACTCAGCATTAAAATTAAATGCAGCATCTTTAAGCAATAAATTAGAAAGTGGTTTGGCAATTTTAGAAAAATCCTTAATAAATCGATGATAAAACCCGGCATGACCAAGGAAACTCCTAATGCCCTTTATACTAGTTGGTGGAGGTAATTTCTCTATCACAACAACTTTTTCTTTGTCAACCTCAATGCCTTTTTCAGAAATTTTATGCCCTAAAACAATGCCTTCTCTAACCATGAAATGACATTTTTCCCAATTTAGCACAAGATTTGTTTCTTGACACCTTTTCAAAACCAATGCTAGATTATGCAAACAAGATTCAAAATCATGACCATAAATAGTGAAATCATCCATGAAAACTTCCATAAATTTTTCAATAAATTCATGAAATATGGCCATCATGCATTGTTGAAATGTGGCAGGTACATTACAAAGACCAAAAGGCATTCTCCTATATGCAAATGTTCCATATGGACATGTGAATGTGGTCTTTTCTTGGTCTTCCAAGGCTATAGGTATTTGCATATACCCCGAATAGCCATTTAAGAAACAATAAAATTTATTTCCTGCTAATCTTTCTAACATTTGGTCAATAAAAGGCAATGGAAAGTGGTCTTTTCTAGTGGCATTGTTTAACCTTCTATAGTCAATACATACCCTCCATCCCGTTACCGTGCGTGTAGGAATTAATTCATTATTTTCATTTATTACTACAGTCATTCCCCCCTTTTTAGGCACACATTGAACAGGACTTACCCAATTACTATAAAAAATAGGATAGATAATACTTGCATCAAGTAGTTTTAATACCTCCTTTTTCACTACCTCTTGCATAGTTGGGTTAAGCCTTCGTTGAGGTTGCACCACCGGTTTAAAGTTGTCCTTTATGGGTATACGATGTGTACAATAGCTTGGGCTAATCCCTTTTAAGTCGGATGTTGCCCAACCAATTGCTCCTTTATGCTTTTTGAGGACTCCAATGAGCATTTCTTCTTCCAAATCTGTCAACAAAGATGAAATAATTACCGAATTAGCATTATCACTTAAAAATACATATTTCAAATGAGATGGAAGTGTTTTAAGTTCAGAATCTCCCTTAAGAGGGGATGGTTCATCCTCTATTTCATTATCTTCACTATGCTCTTGTTCCAGAATTTGTATCAACTTTTCCTCCTTTGTATCCAACTCTTCCATTTTCTTTGGATGCATTAAGCAACTTTGAAACTCATCTTTGAGAGTGATTTCCTCTTGCTTTGTGTTGGCACATTCTTGAACCTCATCAATAAAGTAAATGGATTCTTCAAAATCATATGAGGGTGTTTTAAAATTTTATTAACATTAGAAACCATTTCCTCCTCATTAAATCTTAAAGTAACCGTTTGTCCATGAACATCAATTAAGGCTCTTGCTGTGTTCAAGAATGGCCTCCCCATAATTAATGGCACTTTTTTACCTTCTTCCATGTCCATCACCACAAAATCAACCGAAAATATGAAATTTTCTACTTTTACCAATAGGTCTTTGATGATTCCTTTTGGCCTCTTCACCGATCTATCCGCCAATTGAAGCGTCATTCGGGTTTCCTTTAAATCACCTAGATTCAATTTCCTGCAAATTGAATAAGGCATCAAATTAATACTAGCACCCAAATCACATAAAGCATTTCCAACAAAATTACCTCTTAATTCATAAGGTAATGTAAAACTACCTGGATATTCTAATTTTTCAGGAATTTTATTGGTTAATATGGCACTACAATTATCGGTTTGAACCGTTCCTATGCCTTCTAGCTTTTTCTTATTAGAGCACAATTCTTTCATAAATTTAGCATATTTAGGCATGTGTAATAAAGCTTTAGCAAATGGTAAGTTTATATGTAGCTTCTTAAACATGTCCAAAAATCTACTCAATTGTTCATTTTGTTTCTCTTTTCTAGCTAGAACAGGAAATGGTAATTGAGATTCATCAAGAACAGTAGAAACAAGTTTGTCCTTACCTTTACCTTTCTCAATCTAGGAGGCACTTTTTCATTATTTTCAGAGTTAGAAACACTTACCTCCGTTGTCGGTTCCACCTTTTTAGAAGAATTCTTACCAAGTTCAGTCTTTTCTTACTCTTTCCCACTCCTTAAAGTGATTGCTTTGGCTTCCTCTTTTGGATTTCGGTCTACATTGGATGGAAATATCCCTTGAGCACGGTTTGATAAAGAACTAGCAAGTTGCCCCATTTGGTTTTCTAGGTTCCTAATGGATGCCTCTTGGTTCTCATCCAAATATCTTGCAATTTCCATCTAGCATCTTGACTAGCTAAAATTGAGTTTTGGGAAACCATAAAATTTGCAATCATTTCTTCAATATTAGATTTCTTTTCTTGAGGAGGGGGAGGTTGAGGTTTTTGAAAACTGGGTGGTTGGTGGTATGCTTGTGAGGGGTATTGATTTGGGTAATGAGGTGGAGCTTGGTTTTGGTATGGAAGTTGATTATTGTGAGTTTGATTGTGGTTAAATTGGGGTCTAGAATTGGGGTTAGAAGAAGAACCTTGATTACCTTCCCTCCATGAAAAATTTTGATGGCTTCTCCATCCCGCATTGTAAGTATTGCTATATGGATTCAAGGCATTGACTTCTTCTACTATACTTTCAGCATTCTTCATTCCCAAAGGTTCTGGAATTCCTGCATAAGAATCAACTTCATTAGATAACATAGAAACATTTTTAGCTTTAAGCTCATTTATTTCTTTTAAATGTCTTTTTTCCATTAATTTTAATTGTGCTTTTAGCATGGCTATTTCATCAATATTATGAACTCCCTGTTTCTTTTGAGTTGCTCTAGAGGTTACCCATTGAGCATCGTTGGTGGCCATCTCATCAAGGAGTAAAAATGCATCCTCGAGAATTTGATTCATGAAACTACCATTTGAGGCTACATCTAGCAAAGATCTTGTTGATGGATGGGCACCTGCATAAAAGATATGCATTAGTTGAAAAATAGGAACTTCATGATGTGGACAACTTTTTAAAAGTCTCCTAAATCTTTCCCATGCTTCATGGAATGGCTCCTCATAAAATTGCTGGAAGTCACTAATTTGTTTCCTAATGAGGGAGGTCTTAGTAGGTGGGAAGAACTTGCAAAGAAATTTTTCTTGCATTTGTTGCCAAGAACGGATGGATTGATTTGGTAGCATTTGTAGCCAATCCCTAGCTTTTCCTATGAGGGTAAATGGAAAGAGTTTCAACCTAATTGCATCAGTCGATACATTAGGAATTTGCACAGTGTCACTCACTTCTAAGAACATATCTAAATGTTGTGCAGGATCCTCTATGTCCGAACCCAAAAATTGGTTTCATTGTACCATAGTGATGGTAGCGGATTTAATCTCAAAGGGTTGGTGGTGAGGAATCTTAATAGTTCTATGTTCTTCATTCCACCTAGGGATAGCATAATCCCTAATGGTTCTAGGTCTATACCCATTCCCGGGAGCTTGGTGGGGTATGTATTGCTCTTCAATCCTAGGTGGTGGATCATTCATAGGTTGTTCTATTTCTAGGTCATTCATGTTGCCTCTTAACTTTCTAATCCTATGGAATGTCCTTTCAATTTCAGGATCTAGTGGTAGGATGGGGTTGTCTCTCACCATAAACCACTAGTCTCCCAAAAAGAAAATAAGAAAATAGATGAAGAAGAGAAGAAAAACACATAAAAATTACTTTAAAATCAAAATAAATAAACAAATGCCAATGTATTCCCCGGTAACGGTGCCAAAAACTTGACCGGTATCTAGCAAGTGTACTAGATCGGCTAGTAATATAGGGAAATAAGATTATGACCCAAAATATCGAACCCAAGGGAAACTTGTGTTTCTATGTGCTATTTCAATTTCAAAACAAATTTTGTGTGTAAAGAGAGAAGAGAAATCCAAAAATTGTGATGATTTGAAGAATCAAAACTTAAAACAATAATTTAAAACTAAATTAAAACAATTGAAAGAGTTAAAGTAAAGAAGAGATCTATTGAAAGCAAGTAAATTGAATGAGTTAAAAATCAATATTAAAGAAAACTTTCACTAAAGGACTATCCACCTTAACAAGTATTGCTATGACTTAAATAAAAGAAAACATACAAGTGATTATGGAGAATTAAATTTAATAAAACCAGATAACTTTATTCAAGATTATCATTCCAAGCATCAAATTTTCTTATTCAGATAAACTTAACACTTAGCATAAAGAACTGAATTAAGTCTCCTAGATGTCTATTAAAGCCTTTCTCAAGAGATTTAACTTTCACCTATTCTTGGTTACACTTTTCTTAATCTTAACTTACTCAAATCAACACATAATTATAGCTTATTCAGATTATAATCATGCATTAATCCAACTAAATTAACCTAAGAGCATGCAAGTCATTATTCAACTTAAACCAATTAATTAACCAATGCTTAATCAAGTTAATAATCAACTTAAAATTGAGAAAAGACAAGACTATGTTTAAGAACTAAGAAATAATCAACTTGTATTAAAAATTGAAGAACAAACTCAAGTCATAACAATACAAGTTAAGGATTCAAGTATCCTTTAGCAAAAGTTAAAGAAAACTACTCACAAACCATTCTTAAAATTAAAACAACGTTTTGAAGAAAACAGTAAAAACAAAAAACGTAAAAACAAACTAAGAAAACAAAGCTTAATTCTAAGGATCGATCCCTTCTTTTGTGTTTTAGACTGCTATTTATAGGCAAAATTGTAGTAGACTTCTTGTTAAACTCCAGTCACAGAATAGGAATTAAATTCTACTAAAACAGGAAGCTCGATAATCCTTCGCGAAGTGAGAAAACTGGATCATGTGGCCACGCCCAACTCTTTGATATTGAACACGTGGTCACGTGTATTTGTGTTCTTCCTCACACATGGCCACGTGTGGTCCTTCACTAAGAATCCATGTGGTCACATGTCTTCACTTCATGTCTTCATTTCTCTTCATATGGCCATGGCTTTTCATGTCTACTTCTTCATGTGGCCACGGCTTTTCATGTATACTTCTTCACATGGCCACGTCTCAAGGCTCTGGACTGGATGCTCGTTTTCTCGCCTAAATCTCTCATATTTGCACTTTTAGCCCTAAACTTTATCCTTTTTTGCACTTTAACCCCTTTATTAACAATTTAAACTTGAAAATCAAACAAAACATAAATATAAACAAATTAACTCTAAATTAACCTAAATAAAACCAAAAAAACTAAATAACACAAATAAAAACATATCAAAAACTATATATAATTCACACTTATCAGTGGTGAAAAAGGAGGTACTTAAGTTGTTTGATACGGGTATTATTTATCCTATTTCTGATAGTAGTTGGGTTAATTCAGTCTAATGTGTGCCTAAAAAGGGGATATAACTGTTATGACTAATAAGAATAATGAACTCACCCCAACACGCACAATAATGGGATGGAGAGTATGTATAAAATATACATAGTTGAATAATGCCACTAGGAAGGATCATTTTCCTTTACCTTTTATCGACCAAATGTTAGAAAGGTTGGCGTAAATAAATTTTAATACTTTTTGGATGGTTATTCGGGGCATATGCAAATTCTTATAGTCCTAAAAGACCAAGAAAAAGCCACATTCACATGCCCTTACGGCATATTTGCATATAGAATAATGCCTTTTGGTCTATGTAATGCCCTTGCTACTTTTCAAAGGTGTATGATAGCCATATTTCATGATTTTATTGAGAAATTCATGGAGGTTTTGATGGATGATTTTAAGTTGTATGGTCATAATTTTGAGTCTTTTTTGTTTAACCTTGCATTGGTCTTAAAAAGGTGTGAAGAAACTAACATTGTCCTTGATTGGGAAAAATATCATTTTATGGTAAGGGAAGGTATAGTTCTAAGGCATAAGATTTCAGAGAGAGGTATAGAGGTAAGTAGGGTAAAAGTAGATGTGATTGCTAAATTACCTCCTCCCACTAGTGTTAAAGGGATTTGAAGTTTCCTTGGTTATGTCGGGTTTTATTATCGATTTATTAAGGATTTTTCTAAAATTTCTAAGCCACTTTTCAATTTACTACTTAAAGATGCTACATTTAACTTTGATGCTAAGTGTTTGTGGGCATTTAATTTGTTGAAGCAAAAGTTAATCATAGCACCGGTCATAACATCACCAGATTGGAGTTTACCTTTTGAAATTATGTGTGATGCTAGTGATTATGCATTAGGAGTGGGTTCAAGCCAGAGGAAGGAAAAGATTTTTCATACCATATATTATGCTAGTCACACACTTGTAGGAGCACAAGTGAATTACACCACCATGGAGAAGGAGTTATTGGTGATAGTGTTCTCTTTTGAAAAATTCAGGCCATATCTCCTTAGTTCTAAAGTTATAGTGTGGTTGGATCATGCAGCTCTTAGACATCGCTTTACAAAGAAAGATTCCAAATCGAGGCTAATAAGATGGATTTTACTACTTCGAAAAATTGATGTGGAGATTATGGATAAAAAGGGAGTTGAAACCTTTTTAGCTTACCATTTATCTAGATTGGATCATGCTCATATAGAAAAAGGGAAAATTTTTTATTTATTTCATGATGAATGTATTTATGTCATTTGTTCATGTGAAATTTCTATTCCTTGGTTTACTGACATTGCTAACTTTCTTGCAGGAGGTTACCTTCCAAAGGACCTAACTTGGCAATAAAAGAAAAAGTTAAAGGCGGATGCAAGGCATTACCTATAGGACAATCCATATTTTTTCAAGCTATATCCCAATCAAATACTTAGGAGCATTTTGAAGGATGAGTAAGTGGACATTATGAGATTATGTCACAGAGGAGAGGTTGGAGGTCACCATGGACCAAATCGCATAGTTGTAAAAATTCTTCAGTTAGGTTTCTTTTGGACTTCTCTTTTTGCTAATGTTAAAACTTTTGTAGAGTCATGTAATAGGTGTCAATGTGTAGGAAATATATCTAAGAAGGATAACATGCCCATGAATAATTTGTTAGAAGTTGAAATTTTTGATGTTTGTGGTATATACTTTATGGGGCCATTTTTGAACTCATTTAGGTCGAGTACATCCTAGTTTTTGTAGACTATGTGAGTAAATGGGTAGAAGCAATAGCTAATAGGTTTTGTGATGCTTGAGTTGCACTTGAATTCCTTAAGAGGAGCATTTTTAATAGGTTCGGGACACCAAGGGCCATTATTAGTGATGGGGGCAAGCATTTTGTCAATCATCAATTCAAAACATTGCTTAGAAAGTTTGGTGTGAGGAATAAAATTACAACCCCATATCATCCTCAAGCAAATGGGCAAGTGGAAGTGTCTAATAGGGAGGTAAAATAAATCTTAAAGAAAATAGTGAATATTGCTAGAAAAGATTAGTATCACAAGTTAGATGAGACTTTTTGGGCCTATAGAACTGTATATAAGACCCTTATAGGCATGTCTCTATTTAGGTTGGGTTTTGGAAAAGCATGTCATTTGCCGGTTGAATTAGAACATAAGGCATATTGGGCTACAAAACTGCTTAACTTTAATTTGAAATATGTAGAAGAAAAGAGAAGTTTATAGCTCAATGAACTTGATGAGTTTCGCCAGTGGTCTTATGATAATACTGCTCAATATAAAGAGAAAACAAAGTGTTGGCATGATAAAAAGCTAAATTGAAAGGACTTTGCTTCTGGGATGTTAGTCTTACTGTATAACAGTTGACTAAGGTTATTCCCAGGTAAGTTAAAATCTAAATGGTTGGGGCCATATCAAGTAGTCTCTAACAATACATTCAGAGTGGTCACCATTAATAATCCAAATGATGGATGTGAGTATAAAGTTAATGGCCACAGGTTAAAACCTTATTATGTCGCTCATCAGCAGGTTGTTGATGCAACTTTAATTTTACTTGAGAAGTAAGGCAGTTCTAAAAGTCTAGCTGAGGACTTTCCAAACTCAGAACTAAACTTTTTAATTTTTTGCTTTGAATTGTTGTGTGGATGTCTTTAATTTTTGCTTTGATTTATGTGTATATTTCTTGAGTGTTTATGAGTTTGATTTTGTTTGCTTGACGATTCATGAATTAAAAGGAGACTTGCTTATTTACTGAGTTAAGTGTGGTTTTGAGATGTAATTCAACTGGTTTGTAGGCTTGTATATTTTTTTTTGGCATGGTTTTGGATGAGTTTTGAGTGAAAATAATTTGTTTGTTCAAAGAAAGAATTCAATTGAGTGAGTGGTGATTCATAATTTGATACAATTTTGGGGAAGTTAGTTTTGTGGAGGTTTAATTAAGGTAGCATTAGAGAAGAAAAGCTACAAACTAAGTAGTTGGGAGTTGAGTTATGAAAAATGGAAAAACTTGAAGTGCAAAAGATCTGGTCTATGACTACCAAGGGGTACCACTCGGCCGAGGCACTTAAGCCTTCACCCAAGTGCTTACCCCCTCACTTGAGTAATTTTGCCTCACCCAAGTAAATTTTGCCTCTTCTAAGTAAAATTCCCCTCTCCTGAGGACTTAATGCCTCTGTAATGCCCTTTCAGTGACCTTCAAATCCAGTAGCCTTCCACTCACCCGAGTAGGTGAGACATATTGGTTTTGAAATATTAAAATTAAAAATTTTAGCAGAAAAAGAAACCTACCATGGATCCAAGCGATCCAATTGATTCAATAGAAAGAGAAGTGCAACGATTACCAACCTCTCGAAGCGTAGATAAATCAAATTGTAGGTGTGACCTCATGCAAAATGACACCCTCTACCAGTATCCACACGAGAATGCAATACAGAGAATCGCCTGGGGTGCTAGCTCCCTTCCTTGGCGGTTAAGGTTTGTTTTCTCTCTTTTAGGATTACAGAGGAAAACGATTTTCTTTTGTTTCTCTCTTAAGTGATGGCTCCAACTCACTCTTTTTGCTTAATTTGGGTTTTATATATACATCACTATATATATATATATATATACACACACATCACTATATATATATATATATATATATATATATATATATATATATATATATATATATATATATATATATATATATATATATATATATATAGTTGATTTAACCCTAATTAAGAGAGAGAAAACTTCGGGCCCACTTTTTTTCTTAAAATAAGAAATACCTTATTTCTTATTTAAAATAAGAATAAGAATAATATTAATATTAAATATTATTATTATTATTATTATTATTATTTATGTATTTCGAATTTTAATTTATCACAAAATAAAATTTGAAATGTCTGAATTAACTCTTAGTCCATTCATCACATTCTATGTGTGCGACTCAATAGGTTCATATTATATTGGTAGTTGGCCCCAATTCCATCACGGACCCATCAGTCATAAGCGGCCTCTAGCAAGACATTATGACTATCCAAATAATATGAATATCGATAATTCGATTTTAACCTAATAGAACATGTTATAATTCCTTTGTCACACGATATCTTGTTTGAACATAATTCATGGTCCATGAAAACTTATATAGTCCAAACATATAATTTCTCGATTACTAAGTAAACTGATAATATCAAATGATATTGCTCGCTTCATAAATTCATTTGAGTATGGCCATGCATTTCTTAGTCTTACTTATCGAGGGGCCCAATAGATATCTCTTTCATAAGAGAGGGGCAAATTCCTTTTTGATTATTCACTATCCTCTGCATGATTCTCATTATGTCCAATCATAATCTTTATAAATATCCGATTAAAGATAATGTTTGATTATGTCAAAATATAATGTTTGTCATGTAGGATACTATGATAATCTCAGGTCTAAAGATCGATAACATAACTATTATAAGATCACTAATGACATTAACCCATGTAGTATCTCATTGCGGGTCTATCCAGTACTCTGTTCTCTAACAAGTACTTATAAGTTTAATTCATATAACCATATATATAATCATCCCATGATTATCAACCAAACTTATACTAGTATTTATTTATCATTATTCATTTAATGATAAATGACTAGGATAGTCAAAATAACATTAGATTGTTATTTACAAACATTATTATAATGTAACATGCCAACAATATAATAACATGAAGAAAACTCAATTTCATAAAATGAAATATGACATTACATAAAGGGCCTAATGTTTGGCCTAGGGCATAACCACTAACAATCTCCCACTTACACTAGGCCTAATCATATAAGTGTCTAATACCCATGGACCTAGTATGACCATCATGTTGGGAGAGCCTTTGTAAGCAGATCAACAGTGTTGTCATTTGTTGGTACTTTGCATATCTTGACATCTTTTCTTTCAAATAATTTCATGAATGAGATGAAAATTTTAGAGTATATGTTTGGATCTCTGATGGGATCTAGGCTCTTTAGCCTGTGCTATAGCACCATTATTGTCACAATAAAGGTCTATAGAATTTGTGATACAAGGAACTACTCCCAATTCAGCAATGAATTTCTTGATCCATACTGCTTCCTTAGTTGCATCTAATGCTGCTATATACTCAACTTTTGTTGTAGAACCAGCGATAATGCTTTGTTTAGAACTTTTCCAGCTAACAACACCTCCATTTAACAAAAACACATATCCAGACTACGATCTACAATCATCTTTATCAGATTGGAAGCTTACATCTATGTAACCATTTACAACTAGCTCATCTTTCAATCCTCCATATACTAAGAATTCATCCTTAGTTCTTCTCAAGTACTTAAGGATATTTTTAACAGCTATCCAATGACTTTCAACAGGGTTTGACTGGTATCTGCTTGTCATGCTCAATGCATATGAAACGTTCGGTCTAGTATATAACATGGCATACATGATAGATCCTATAGCCAAAGAATAAGAAATCATACTCATGCGGTCTCGCTCATCAGATGTCGTATGACATTGAGTCTTGCTAAGAGTAATGCCATGAGACATTGGCAAAAATCTTATTTTAGAATTTTGCATGTTGAACCTATTCAACACCTTATCTATATAAGTAATTTGACTCAGACCAATTATTCTTTTAGATCTATCCCTATAGATCTTAATCCCAAGGATATAAGCAGCTTTGCCTAGATCTTTCATTGAAAAAAATTTCCCTAACCAATCTTTGGTCTTTTGTAACATAGGGATATCATTCCCAATGAGTAATATGTCATCGACATATAAGACGAGAAACATTACTGCACTCCCACTAAACCTTTTATATACACAAGGTTCATCTTTATTTTTTATGAATCCAAACTCTTTGACTGTTTCATCAAAACAAAGATTCCAGCTCCGAGAATCTTGCTTTAATCCATAAATGGATCTTTGCAGCTTACACACCTTTCTAAAATTATTAGGATGGAAAAAACCTTCAGGTTGTGTCATATACACATCCTCAAGTAAGTTTCCATTAAGAAACGTTGTTTTGACATCCATTTGCCATATCTCATAGTCATAATATGCAGCAATGGCAATAAGAATTCTTATTGATTTAAGCAATGCGACTGGTGAAAAAGTTTCATCATAGTCAACACTATGAGTTTGCTTGAAACCTTTTGCAACAAGTCTTGTTTTAAAGGTATGTACTTTTCCATCCATGTCAGTTTTCTTCTTGAAAACCCATTTGTACCCACTGGTTTTAATTCCTTTAGGTGGATTGATAACTGTGAATTTAACTATGTTTTTAATGTATTTTTAGGTGTTTAATTTAGTTAATTTGATTTTAATTTAGTTAATTTTATGACTAATTAGTTAATTTAGGTGTTTGTTGCCTTAATTGAAAGTTTTAGTATTTTCAGGGGTTTAATTGAAAGAAAAAAAGGATTAAATTGCGTGAAGTAAGAAGATTTGGGGCAAAAGTGCAAAATTAGGAAAGTTAATTAAAAGAAAGTAACGTGGGATAGAATGGTTGTGCTCTCCTAAGCATAATTTCTACTCTACAAAGCACAATTTTACTCTTCCTACTAGGAAACGTACTCACCCAAGCAAAAATACCACTCTCCCAAGCAAAAATACTGTTCTCCCATGCATAAAAGGAAAATTGTCGACAAAAGTCTTCCAATTCAAGAGAAACTCCAACTCAACCTCAGAAAAAGAATTCTTAGTCAGCAAAACTTCATCTTTAGCAGTTTTTTCACTCTATAAAAGGGGTACCAAGACATCAAGCAGGAGGAGCTCATTAGTTTTAATTTTTTACATAGTTTTTCTAGTTTTTATGTTTTTGTTTTATATTTTTCTTTTCAACTCTGTTTTAGTTTTTAAACAAGTTTAGGAATTAGTTTTTCTTCTTTTGCTAATGGATTCTTGAAATCTTATATTTTTTATTGTTATGACTTAAGCTTGTGCTCAATTTTAATGCAAGTTTAATTATTTCTTAAGCATATTCTTATCGTTTTTTAACTAAAGTTTGGTTGTTAGCTTGATTAATTATTGGTTAATAATTGACTTTTGGTTTGATCATTGATATGCATGTTCTTAGGTTAGTTTGCTTGGGTTGATGCATGATTATGTTCTGAATAAGAGATAATTTTGTGTTAATTAAAGTAAGTTAAGATTAAAAAAAAAGTGTAACTAAGAATAGGTGAAAGTTAAGTTTCTTGAAAAAGGATTTAAAAGACATATAGGAGGATTAATTCAGATTTTTATGCTAAGTGTTGAATTGTTCTAAATAAGAGAATTTTAATGCTTGGAATGATAATCTTGAGTAAAGTTATCTGGTCTTATTCATCTATATTCTTCATAATCACTTGTATTTCTCTTTTAATTAAGTCATTACAATGAAAGTTAAGGTTGATAGTTTCTTTAGCAAGAGAATTTCAGTTATTATTTTGTTTTTAATTCATGTTTTAGTTTTTATTTTGTTTAATTATTTATTTAGTTTAATATTTACTTTTAAATCAAAAATATTTGAAAAATAATCTCGAATTAATTTAATTCATGCATAGGTATTCTTTTTAGCAATCCACGTTCCCTTGGGTACGGTATTTGGGTTCTTAATCTATATTTCCCTGTATTACTGGCCGATCTAGTACACTTGCTAGACACCGGTCATGGATCAATCATGTTTCAAACTTAATTGTCATACATGGATTGCATTTCAGATTTTATGGCCTTTAGCCATTTCTCAGAATCTGGACATGACACAGCATCTTGATAGGTAGTAGGCTCATCTTGATCCATGAGCATTACTTCATGACTATCTATGATGAGAAATCCATATCTCTCAATTTGATGTCATGTCCTATCAGATCTACATAGTTTTTATGTAACTTGCACAGGTTCCACAATTGTTTGTGAAACTTGTTAAGTTTCCATCGATGGTCCAATGCCATATTGTGGTTTTTGAACTTCTTCAAGTTCTATTTTACTCCCACTAGTTCCTTTAGAAATAAATTCTTTTTCTAAAAAGATACCATTTTGAGCAATAAACACTTTATTCTCAGAGGGATTGTAAAAGTAATATCCTTTAGTTTCTTTAGGATATCCCACAA
Source organism: Excoecaria agallocha (assembly GCA_037975025.1). NCBI lineage: Eukaryota > Viridiplantae > Streptophyta > Magnoliopsida > Malpighiales > Euphorbiaceae > Excoecaria > Excoecaria agallocha. Next base: position 35,226,032 of record CM075815.1, on the reverse strand, counting down.
AAAGGTATTTATCAGATTTAGGTGCTAATTTATCCGAGACTTGTCGTTTGACATAAGCTTCACAGCCCCAAATCTTTAGAGAAGACAAACTAGGAATTCTCCTAGTCCATATCTCATATGGTGTCTTTTTAACCATTTGGGATTGAACTCAATTCAGAGTGAATGCAACTGTTTCTAATGTATAGCCCCAAAAGGATAAAAGGAAGATTTGTGTGACTCATCATTGACCGAACCATATCAAATAAAGTTCAATTCCTTCTTTTAAAAACACCATTCCATTGTGGCATCCTTGGTGGAGTTAATTGTGAAATAATTCCACAATTTCTTATATGATCATTAGACTCTTGGCTCAAGTATTCACCACCACGATCAGATCGAAGTTCTTTAATAGTTTTAGCAAGTTGATTTTGATCTTCATTTTGAAAGGTTATGAACATTTCAAATGAATCATGTTTATGTTTCATTAGATAGACATAGCCATATCTATTGAAATCATCAGTGAAAGTAATGAAGTATTGAAATCCTCCCCTATTATTTATATTTATAGGGCCACATACATCAATATGTATAAGGCCCAATAAATTAATGGCCCTTTCACTATGTCTAGTGAATGGATCTTTTATCATTTTGCCTAATAAACAAGATTCATAATTTTCAAATGATTCAAAATCAAATGATTCCAAAAGTCCATCTTGATGGAGTTTTGATATGCATTTCTAATTTATATGACCAAGGCAACAATGCCATAAATATGTTTTATTCAAATCATTGGGTTTGGATTTCTTTGTAGTTATGTTATATATATCCTGATTATTAGATTTTTCTAGATTTAGGATGTAAAGGCCACTATATGAATCAGCAATACAATAAAACATATCATCTTAATAAACATAACATTTCTTATTCTTAATAAGAAAAGAAAAACCTTCATCATCTAAACAAGAAACTAAAATAATATTCATACTCAAATTAGGAACATAAAAGCAATTGCTCAAAACCAACAAAAGCCCATTAGGCAAAGTCAACTCGTAAGTCCCTAAGGCTAAAGCAACAACTCTTGCTCCATTTCTAACTCGTAGGTCCACTTCACCCATTTTCAGTTGCCTACTCCTTTTGAGTCCCTACACATTTGTACAAATGTGAGAACCACATCCAGTATCTAATACTCAGGAAGTAGAAGTAGATAAATTAATTTTTATAACATAAATACCTGAAGATGTAATCTCACTACTCTTCTTCTCCTTCAATTCTTCCATGTAGAGCTTGCAATTCCTCTTCCAATGACCAGGTTCATTGCAATGGAAGCAAACTCCCTCCCTTAGAGCTTTTGCCTTGGGTTTGTATTTAGCTTGTACCTTAGGCTTACCAGCAACTTTTGCCTTAGCCTTACCTTTGCCCTTGTTTTTCATCCCTTTTCCTTTATTAACCATAAGAATATGATTGGGCCTTTTTGTAATGCTTTGCTCAGCTATCTTAAGCATCGTATGCAGCTCAGGAATGGATTTCTCCATATTATTCATATTATAGTTCAAAACAAACTGGTTATAACTATGAGGAATGAATTAAGGATCAAATCCATGGCAAAATCTAAAGTGATGGGAAATCCAATCCTTTCAAGGTGATCAATATAGCCTTTCATTTTCAGAACATGAGCACTTACTGATGCACCTTCAGCCATTTTACAAGTATGCAAAGCTTTGGTAGTCTCATACTTGTCTTACCTTGCTTATTGTTGGAATGTCTATTTGTGATGATTGCTCAAATCATAAGCCTCTAAATGCTCTAGATCTTTTTGAAGTTCTAGATTTTAATAACCCATAAAATGAAAATAAATTAAACACCATTACAAGGGTCTCAATTGGCCATGCTATGAACCATGTAACGACATCATACATATATACATCAATTAAAATCAAGTCATCTCATATCAAACTCAATTAATTCCATAAAATTGATGTATTAAAATTGGTGAATAATAACATTAATGATATATTAGGCGCTACGATTAGATAGAGAGCGGGGTTAAGGGGTGGCGCCCTTTACAGGATCGGGGGGCAACGCTCCTTGAAGTTTTGAGGCAACATTAATCTCATTAACAATTTTTTACATAAAAAAGCTTTATTTTGTATCCTAAAATATCAAATGTGTCGATCATATCAACAACTATTTAATTACATTAAATATTCATAGGATCAATATAGAATACCATCGAATTTAATTGAATACAGATTACACATTTAATCTCATGATAATTCATTTAATCATGTTAAAATAGAATTAACATAAACATGTTAATCGTATTAGCATCTATCAATTTTGTTGCCTATATACATTATATCATAAACATCAATCGATTAATTATATTTATATCTTATATAAATAGATCAATTTCGTTCATATCCCATATAAATAGATTAACATGAATGATTATACCAGTTACTAACTTATCATGTATCAACATACAATCTATTCATATCACATAAAATCGATTTTGTACACATCATATACATATAAAATACGATAATTGAATCAATTGAACTCGCAAGTGGCTCTAATACCAATGTTGAGTTTCAAAATATTAAAATTAAAAATTTGTGGTGGAAAAAGAAACCCACCACGGATCCAAATGATCTAAATGATTCAATAGAAAGAGAAGTGTAGCGATTACCAACCTCTCAAAGTGCAGATAAATTGAATTGTAGGTGTGACCTCACGCAAAACGACACCCTCTATCGGTATCCACACACGAATGTAATGAAGAGAATCGCCTGGGGTGTTAGCTCCCTTTCTTGGCGGCTAGGGTTTATTTTCTCTCTTTTGAGATTACAAAAGAAAACAATTTTCTATTGTTTCTCTCTTAAGTGACAGCTACAACTCACTCTTTTTGCTTAATTAGGATTTTGTATATACATCACTATATATATATATATATATATATATATATAGTTGACCTAACCCTAATTAAGAAAAAGAAAACTTCGAGCTCACTTTTCTTTTTAAAATAAGAAATACCTTATTTCTTATTTAAAATAAGAATAATAATAATATTAATCTTAAATATTATTATTATTATTATTTTTATGTATTTTGTATTTTAATTTGTCACAATATAAAATTTGAAATACCTGAATTAATCCTTAATCCATTCATCACATTTTATGTGTGCGACCCAATAAGTTCATATTATATTGGTAGTGGGCCCCAATCCCATCATGGGGCCACAAGTCATAAGCGGCTTATAGCAAGACAAAATGACTACCCAAATAATATGAATATCGATAATTCGATTTTAACCTAATAGAACATGTTATAATCCCTTTGTCACATGATATCTTGTTGGAACATAATTCATGGTCCATGTCAAACTTATATAGTCCAAACATATAATTTCTCGATCACTTAGTAAATTGATAATATCAAATGATATTGATCATTTCATTAATTTATTTGACCATAACTATGCATTTCTCAGTGTTACTTATCGAGGGGCCCAATAGATATATCTATCATAAGAGAGGGACAAATTCCTTCTTGATTATTCACTATCCTCTATATGATTCTCATTATGTCCAATCATAATCTTTATAATTATTCGATTAAAGATAATGTTTGATTATGTCAAAACATAATATTCGTCATGTAGGATACTATGATAATCTCAGGTCTAAAGATCGATAACATAACTATTATGAGATCACTAATGACATTAACCCATGTAGTATCTCATTGTGGGTCTATCCAGTACTCTGTTCTCTAACAAGTACTTAAAGTTTAATTCATATCACCATATATATAATCATCCCATGATTATCAATCAAACTTATACTAGTCTTTATTTATCATTATTTATTTAATGATAAATGACTAGAGATAGTCAAAATAACATTAGATTGTTATTTACAAACATTATTATAATGTAACATGCCAACAATATAATAAAATAAAGAAAACCCAATTTTATAAAATGAAATGTGACATTACATAAAGGGCTTAATGTTTGGCCTAGCGCATAACCACTAAAAAGACACTCACTTGAGTGTCTTTTTTCCCCCTAGTGTCGAGTTCAACTACTCGACCGAGTAGTCTCACCCCTCACCCGAGGCCCTTTGGCCTTAAAACCCCTCATCCAATAGTTCAACCCTCACTTGCACTCACTCACCCATAGAATTCTCTCCTTTGCCTGAGACACCAATTCCCTTCCCTCAAGGCATCTAAGCTCAAGACTTAATTTCCTTTTGAACTGTAGAGGCGTTCCTTCCTGGCTCTTCAGGCAAGGATGCATCCAAAACATACGACTTCTTCTCTTGCTTAAGAACTATTCTTAAGTTTCGAGACCAGTCTATGAAATTTGTGCCATTCAATTTGTCCTTTTCAAGGATCGATCGCAATGAGAAATTGTTGTTTGAAGATGCCATTTTCAATCTACAATAAAATTTAGCAAGATTAAATGAGGTCTTATTTATGATCCCACAAACCGAATTAATATCCCTTTAAATAATTCGCGTTAGTGATTTGATGTGGGCCAAGATCCACTTTTCACAACAACTTATTAGTCAAGCTGAGCCTGTACACCTAATAAGTTAAGTTACTTAGGTAGGAAAACTCCAATCATGTCTCGTACATGACTCTTGGATCAAATGGGCTAACATCTTAAGATGTTATAGCACAACCCATTTATTAGTTGCCTAGGTCCGGACATCCCTTTCCATGTTAAGTCCAACCTACATTCACAACCCATGCCTCACAAAGATAATCGGGCGCATCTAGGACTCCTAGTCTACATGACCGATGATCGATGCCTTGACATGTTTCGAATTAGGAAGGCAACTTTGTGACTTACTATTTTTAGGGATTCATTTTATTATGGCTTACATGGCATATGCTTTGTCATCCATACATAGCATGCATATATATATAATTGCATAAAGTAAAGCGTGACAAACATGGGCCCAAAAACCTACAACTAAGATTCTATACTATTACATAAGAATCTTCGAGTTGGGCTTCTCCACTCCGGTGGGCTTCGTTTTGATTTACAGAGTCTTCAAGTATATTCTATTCTAAGAAATAAATGAAACTTTTACAATAAAACATAATGGCCCGCAGGCCATATTTAATTACAAAACCCAGGGCCTATGAATGCACCATGCATATCCATTCATCACACCAAACTAGCAAATAAATATACATAACATTCATGGATAAAACAAAGTCCAATTTTATTTAATTTAGCCAAGCCCATTAATGGAAATTATGTACTTGAACCTTTAAGAGATGACCCCGTGATGGGCCTGGGCCGAAGCCCAATGGACTAAATCCTCTTATTGAATAAGTTCTCTTAAAAGTCCAAAACATAAACTAGTTAGATTTGTGCTATAAATCAACTCTAGTATAATTTCCAATTTTGCCATTTTTAATTTTATGTCATATAGCCCATAAACATTAAAAATACATATAATATGTGCTAACATGAATTAAAACACAAAATCATGAAGAACATATATATATGGTACACGGCATACAAATAAAACAAACAAACAAACAACAAAACTAGTTGTTTAATGCTTATGTGATGCCACAAAAATGCACAAATATTTAAAACAATTTTATGAGTCATTTAATAAATTAAATAAGGTCATAAATATTGATTTAATATTCTGTACCATTTTAATCTAAATGTGTTTTAACCATTTTAATCAAAACAAAACAAACAATGTTGATTAAACATGTAACAAACACAAACTAGACATAGTTTTAAGTGATTTTAAAATTAATCAATTAAATTGTCATGGATCAGAATTAAAACCCAATTTAAAACATGTCCAGACCTGATATTTAATCTTTAAAAATCAATTACAAACATACCAAAATAAAATTTACATTTAATTTTGAAAACTAGTTGTTAAACTAGCAATTTACATGCCAACTAGCACCTAGTTTCATAATTAACATGTACCATCAGGTATAAATAATTAAATCCGACCATTACCAGCCCTATTAACATCTTAGGACAGTATATTAACATGTCATATTAATTATAATACCTATATAATCAATTAAAATCATTTTTACACCAAAACAATGCAAAAAACTCAAAACAGAAAATTTCAGATTTGCATGTTTTCATAATGACGATTTTTAATTAATTTTTTCATGCATCTAAAGCACTAAAATAAGCATGTTTAGGCTCTGATACCACTGATGGAATATGACATGGTATGAATGTGATGATAGCACAGCGGAAAAACAAAAATTTTTATCATACATACCATACAATTCCAAAGCAAGAAACGAAACATGCAATTTTAGGGTTGTAGAACTTACAACTTTTGATGCCTTTTATTTATTGAGTTTGGTGATGGCCAGCAACTAAGATGACTCTATCTGCCTTAGATCTCGATCACCAATGCCAAGGAACAGCCTTTTACGCCACTCCCTCTATTCTCACAAACACAATTGCACCGACGGCTTAAAATCGAGATTGCTAGCTCTTTTTTAAAGTATTGTGTAATGGCTATGGTTTGAAGCTACAAAATTTAATTTTGTACTTCTCTTAGGTTGCTATTACTACCCAAGATCATAAGAGAATGATGAACTATCCTTTCTCCTTGTGAAAATTGGCTAAAAGAAATTCTTTGAGAGAGAGAGAGTTCACGTAAAACATAGAAGAAATTCCTAGGGTTTCACGTTTTTCCCACAAAATATATATATATCTCTTTTTCCTTTAAGTGATAGATCTCAAATATACTACCTTAAGATAATTAATATTAGCTAAAGATAATTAATATTTGCCTTTATCACTTAATTAAAATAAGTAATATTTATTGATAAAAACTCTTTTAATTTATCCAAGATAAAAACAAAAGACATTTGATAAAATAATATCACTTAATTTAGGATAAAAGATAAGTCATTTAAATCTAATAAACCACTTAAATAAAACTATACATGTGCCGAAATTCCTTGTTATTTCTCTAGGAATTTCGGCCACATCAAATTTCATTTAGATGATTTAATTAGATAAATATGTCTTTAGGCTTTAATACTCAATTAATTAAATTAATACATGACATTTAATTAATTGAAATTAAACCTTGTGGACTGAATTTCTCTCTCTCATGGGCCAAGGTCCAATAGCAATCTAATAACCCATTACACATATTAATTTGACTTTAATTAAAAGCCCAAATTAATGTCCAATACTTAATTTAAATATTTTAAGCCTAATGCTTTGTGTGCGATCCTATAGGTCCATTTAATGTTGGCAATGAATTAATAAATTAATTCAAAGGCTATATATATTCTCTAGCAAGATATTATAACAATCCAAATTAAATGAAAATGCATATGGCATTTAGTGACCTAATGCAATTTTGCATAGTCCCTTACCCATAAATATCAGAATTAATATAAGGCATGGAACTAGTCATCCTTATATATATTAATTCCTTTCTTGATATTCCAGTGACACTGAACTCTCAGATAAATAATCATTACTCATTATTTCATCTCGGTATGGCCATACACTTCTTAGTTCACTGATCAAGTGGCCGATGATATTTTCTCTCTTATTGAGAGGGGTAATCCCTTCACTTCTCTCATGCTCTCTAACATGAATCAATGCATACCCAATCATACCCGTACTTGTCACTCTGTTACGAGCACGTTAGGTGTATGTCAAAGTACACAGTAATTCATAAAGAGTTTCATAGAGATTTCAGGTCTAAGAACTTCGATACAAAACTTGCATATAAGAAACACTTATGACTTGTACCATGTAGTGTTCTCATGAGCGGATCGTATCCAGATACCATGTACTTTAACATGTATCTATGATCTCTGATTGACACTCTTGTCCTAATGATCCGTAAGACAGAACTCATAATATCAGAGAGAGCATACTAGTCTTAATTCATTGTTATTCCCATAACAATGACTGACTAGGAATGTTTAGAATGAAGTCTCATTTGTTTCAAGGTCTTACAACCATGTGCCTCACACATGATAAATTAAACCGAAACGACATTCTTGGATAGTTTTATCAATTGATATGTACAGGAATACAAAAGATAAAACAAATGCCTCATTTTATTAATTTCAAGTGTTTTGTTACAATGCATTGGGGCTAGGGCTTACACTAACAGAGACTACCTCGCTTCCTTCCACTACCACTTTGAGGATAAGGAGGATCTTGGCAAGGTAAGCTTCAAGTTGGGAAGGAGGACATATACAATGGATTTTCCTACATCTACAAAGCACTTGGGTTTTTCACTAGATTGCATAAATGAATTGCCTAATGCCATCCTATGGGAGAATTAGAAAATAGTTAGAGATCTAATTAACCTAGTGCCATTGCATGGAAGCCAGACTAAGGCTCACTTTTTGAGGGATTATGCACTATAAGTTTTGCATCGATTCCTTTTAATAACTATCTATAACTGTCTTGGTGGCTAGAGTGTAGTAAATTCAGGTGAAATTATGTTATTGAGGTGTATAGTTGAAGGGATCCGCATTAATGGTGCCGTCCATCTATGGCATAAGATAGAATATTTACAAAAGAAACCTTATGCTGTCAAGGTCATTTCTATTGGATGGATTGCCATTATAATGGCAAAGGCAGTGAAATATTTAGATATGGGGAATCCTCTTCTTAGCGATATCCAATTCATTAATTATTTCATGTTGAAGTGCATGAAGATTATGTGGCACAAATCACGTTATCATTGGATGGATAGGACTGAATATTTGCAATTAATTCATGTGGAGCATAACGACTAACACATAGGTGAAAATGAAGTAGCAGCTGACCACTAAGAGGTACCACTAGCCGAAGAAGCTACTTTACCCCAGGTGATTGCTCTCCTGGACTAAGTAAATGCTAGATTGGATATACAGCAAGGATGGATGGACAATATGTAAGATAGCATCGATGAGTTAAAACCAAATTTCGAGTAGTATGTTAACAATATTTAGGCACGCTTTCCACCACAGCCATTACCGCCATCCCACTAACATGAGTTTTGGTTTGTTAAGGATAGTAAGGTTGTTTTGAGGGGGTAAAGCTTATCTAAGCTCAATTTTGGCTTAGTTTCAAGAAGTGAAATTTCAACCTCCCCTTTTTAATTCATGATCATTTCTATCTTTGTTTTATGTTTTTATTTTGTTTAGTTATCTTTTATTTTGTTTTTAGTAGTTGTTGCTTTTACTGTAACCTTAATTTTAGTAAACTTGTAACTTGCTTAAGTAGTAATAGTAGTGTTTATTATTTTGCTAGTCTTTTAAGTAGTTTAGTTTGTTTTGTAGTAATATAGTTAGTTCAAATTGTCATTTGACTTGCATTAAACCTAGTTTGCCCTAATTTTTTCTCAAATTGCTTAGAATGTGCAATGTTTAAAATCTTTGGTTAGAATTAAGACAAACTTGTTGTTTAATGAAATTTTAGCCAGTTTAACATTCAACTTGATTTGCATTTGTTAGTTTCCACATTTTGAATACTGAAGACCAATTTTAAAATAGAAGAAAAACTAGTGCATTGAAATAGTTAAGTAAGGAATTTTAGGACACTAGAATCTTTTTCATCACCATTCGAAGCATAAAAACAACTTAGAAAGTGATCTAGGCAAAATTTTCTTGTTAAGCCATATTAAGATTGTTTTCCTACCTTTTTGATACACTTGACCTTTGTTAAGATATTTTGGGCTTAATGAGACATGCTTAATGTGTGCAATATTAATTTTTCTTGTTACACTCATATCTTTGTCATATAGCCTAAAAAGCTTTTATCGTCCCTTCTAGAATTGGCCACTCTAGGATTGGATATATTACTTTTTTTAGGTATCTTAAAGGGTGTACTTAGAAAAAGATTTTGGTATTATTGTCAAGGGCTTGTTGATGAAGTCAAGAAATTAGTTAGAATTTACCTTGTAATTTACCCATGCAATCTTATTTTGCCAATAAAAGCTAAAAAAGAGAGAAAGAAAGAAAAGAAAATTTGAAATAAAGATAACATATATGGCAAAATTTTAAGTGTGGGGTTTTTATGAGGAAAGAGAGAGTTTTGGCTTCTTTAAAGTTGTTAAATTGAGAAAGTTAAAGGGAAATTCAATGATATCTTTATACTGTGCTTAATGTTTATAGGATTGAGGAAAAAGAATGCAAAAATGGGTATGTAATTAAGTGGTTTGAAATTTTGGAAACTTGGTCCATTCAAGCATAGAGTGGCTATTCATTTTGATTATCTTTTATCCATTCTTTGATAACCAACACCTTAACTCCATTACAACCTAATGAAGACCTAGTGATTTTAAGTATGCTTTTGAGTTTTTTAGTGGAGATAACTTTTAGGTTTCGGTGCTAAAGGAGAGGCTTATGGTTTTTCTAGAGTTTTAAGTGTGAAACCACTTATACACTTAGGTTTACATTATTTCTAAGCTTGACTGTGAATTTGCATTGGTGTTTTTGATTTTGCAAAGAGCTTAAAATTTTTTGTTCTTGCACTCATACACATTGAAATTAGCTTATATTTTCTTGGTTGAATTTGATCTAATTAAAGTTTTATTAAGTGCTCTGATTAATTATTAAGCATAGTTTTGAAATGTATGATTATTGGTTGAAGTTTGATTATTTTCAAAAGTTGTTTTGTTTAAATTTACTTGAGGGTGAGCAAAGACTAAGTGTGAGGTATTTAACAGTTGTGAATTATACTATGTTTTTAGTATATTTTTAAGTGTTTAAGTTGATTAATTTAGTGTTAATTTGGTTGATTTCTTGTTTAATTATTTAATTTGTGTGTTTGTGGGTTTAATTGCAAGTTTTGGTGTTTGTAGGGGCTAAATTAAAGAAAAGAAGTTAATTAAAGAAGGGAAGAGAATTAAGGGCAACTTTGTAATTTTGAAGATAAAAGTTTCATGGAGTACATTAGAAGAGTGCTAAAATCCCTTACTCGAGTATGAAAAAGACCTCACTTGAGTTAAAATCCCCTCACCTGAGTATCAAATCCCTCACTTGAGGGAGAAAAACCCTCACTTGAGTATTTTAATGTCTCTGTCGAATGAAGGTGTTCTAAATGAGATAAAATTCTACTCCATTCTAGAATAGGAAGTTCTAAGGCAACAAAACTTGTTCTTTACAAGCTATTTAAGTAAAAATAAGTGCCAAAATTAATGGAGAGAGAATTATGAATTTTACTTAAGTTTTTAATCTAGCTTTCAAGAGACAAAGGCAAAGGGTTTAGAGGCTGCACTTGTAAGTTCTGAGAAGCCTTCAAGAGAAGCATTCTTAGCCCTATTTGTTTGTATCTTTATTTCAGTTTTGCTTTAGTTTTTATGACAATGAGTGAGTAGTTTTTTTACCTTTGTGGAGAGAACTTGAACCCTTATACTTTTACTTGTAATGAATTTAATTTAAGCTTTAATTCAATGCAAAGGTATTATTTCTTAATTCTTGAATAAATTATTATCTTGAGTTATGATTGGGTTGATTGTTAATGTATTGAATAAATGGTTAGAATTCACTTTCAAGTATGACTTATGATATGAATGTTCTTAGTTAATTTACTTGTATTGATGCATGATTATGTTTTGGAAATTGAGATACTTCTATGTTGGTAAAGGGTGAAATTAAGGCTAAGAAAATTGAATTAAGAATAGATTGAAGTTAGATCTTTTGAGAAAGGATTTAATGAATGTTTAGGAGTTAATAAGCTGGATTTTTATGATAAGTATTGAATTTTTCCTAATAAGAGGATTTAATGCTTAGAGAGATATTATGAATAAGTTATCTGAATTTACAACTAGTTTTCCATAATGACTTGTGTTATCTTTAATTAAGTTATTGCATTAGGAGTTGAGGTGGAAAGTACTTTAGTAGAAGTGTTTTTATCATCGAGTTTTACCATCTTTTCCATGTTCTTTGTTTAAGTATAGGTTTATTTACTTAAGTTTTTATTTACTTGCTTTAGTTTTATTACTTTAGTTATTTAAGTTCTATTTTCAATTTAATTAGTTCTATATCATTCAAAACTTGGGAATTTTTTGCACACATCACTCATTCTAAAATCTGAAATGCACAACTTTTACACAATTGCCTATGGTTTGATATTTGGGATCTTAATTATATTTCTCTATATTACTAGCTGATCTAGTACACTTGCTAGACATCAATCAGTTTTGATTTCCGTTTTGGGATACGTAAGAAGCTTGGAATGCAAATTCTAAGTTTAAACCAAATGTTAAATGTATTGTTAAGTATTCAAATGTTAGTGGCAACCTTAGGGAAGTAACTCAAAATGGAAAGTTAAATTGATCTTGCCTCAAATAGAATGGAATAAGTGTCTAGTAGAGGTAAATGAACATGAGTGAAGAGTTAATGTGTTCACACACTTAAGGATAATTCTAATTAGTGAAGGTTAGTGTTAGATAAGTCTTAGAAGAAGATGGTAATGTTGGTGGTGTGAGTAGTGTAATAAGATACTAAAATTATTGATTAATTTAGTGAGTTCTTAGTTGTACTTAGTGATTCATTGCTACGTATGACTTAGTTTGAATCATTGATTAAGTAGGTACTAAATTAAAGTCATGTATAAGGAGGAGATTACGAAGTTCAAGGAGTTTTCTCAAAAGATGTGTGTTTTTCTAAATGTATATGTATTATATAAAGTTGTAACGACTTTATTATATAATCAAGTATCGAAAGTTGTATCCAATGTATTAAATTATTATTAATGTAATCTAGTGAAAAATTATTTGAGTTTAATATTATGCTATTATTAGTCATCGTTGGTATGATATTGATGTTCAATAGTTCAACACCCATGTATACTCCTAGGGGGTATTAGGGTGTTACAAACTATCTGGAGGTAAATGTGTGATCAATAGAGTATTCCTTACCCTAAATGATGTGGGAGTTTTATCTTATAATGTTCTTTTAGTCTTTGTCCATGAATCTTTTGCCAAAGTGAAATGCAAGGTGAACGGGATTTAGAATGACATTTTTGGAATAAAGAAATTAACACCAGAATACAATAGTTTTACGAATGAATAGATACATATACATATTCAATTTATAGGTAAGAACTAAGTAATGTGGAAGGAAAAATTTCAGGTAACTGGACATGCAAGGGGAAAGTCAATACCACTAACTTTTTCTATCATTTAGATAGTTGTTAGAAGCCTCTCATAACTTGTATAATATATATGTAAATATTAATAGAGATTGATAAGAGTGATTTGAAGAGTTTAAATCATGTAAATAGAGCTTATACTGCCAATATGCATAGAAACCCATAAGGTCACCCATATAACATAATATGATCTGAGATAAAATGTAATGAATAAGTTAGATGTGATTTCAAGGAACTTATTTAGAGAAAAGGTTTTGGTTTGGGATTTAAACATCAATCACAACCACACACAAGCATAGCAACAACCTTCCAACTTTATTACTCCCACACAAGAGGTTATGTGGTCTCTTTGCTAGGTGGACTTAGTCCATATGTCATCAAGGAACTCGATGGATGTGCATGGTGCACAACAAAAAATCGATAGCATAACCTCTTTAATTGAAAGTGCGGGCATATGGGTTTTGACCAATATGTATTTTAACTAACTCATATAGATCGGATTGGGCTTGCTAGGGCATGGCAACCTTTGACTAGTACCTTTCTAATTTTTTTTGAGTTTGGCCAATATTTAAAGGTCTACATAGCAATCAAAAGCCATTATGGTTATACAACCTAGGGGAAGTTGCTATTGTCATTACATGGGCTTGAGTCAAGGGTGATGAAACTTTGGGGCTACCTAAGTATGGTCTCTGCCAATAGGTCTAGCTCATCACGAGTATAATGACCGATAGGTTACCATTTTATATACCATTTGGTACTAGACTTGGGCTGGTGGGTCTCCTTAATAGCTCCCTACATTGAATGAATGTAGGGTGTGCTCTAAGATAACACTGGGCAAAAAAGGGATGCCTAACTTAATTCTAAGGCTTTAAGATGAATGCACAAAATGCAATTTATAATAAAGATATGATTAACAAATAAAACCTAAATATAAAAAACTAAACCAAAATATTTTTTGGAGTAAGGTCTCTTTGAGTCCCCAGTAGAGTCACCACTATGACGTATGCCATAGCCTGCCGTTCACTTTCAGGTTCGCTTTCGAAGGCTTGCTTTTAGGGCTCGAGATCGAAGGAGGCTCGCTTTTAATCATAACTGGCTGATTTACAATAAAAAGGATTAAACCCAAATTATTACTGATGCTCAAAGAGGTATGTGTCATGGAGTTTCCACCCAACAGAATGATGGGAATTGATTCTCAACCTTTTTTTGATGCCTAAACAGATCCTGGTGTTGTGGGCATCCCTCTTATTAGGCACTTTGGTTAGGTGTTGATTTGTAAATGAGTTTTTAAAACTAATCCCCTCTCCTCTCTTACTCGATGCATTTTATGATAAAATTAAGTAAACACGCCATTTAAGTAAATAAAGCAGAAAAGACAATAAAGATAAACCTAATTAATTGTTACAGAGGCAAATTATCCCAAAGAATAATTCAAAACAAGATCTATGTACATAACTAAAATGGTTAGCAATTTAATTTAGGAGCATTTGCTCCTTCATGCATATTTACAAAAAAGGACTTTATTACATTGTGTGAATTTGGGTTAAAAAAATTAGACATCGATCAATTTAAAAAAAACCCCAATTTATTTGCTAGAAATTATTTTAAGTGTCTTTTTATTTTAATGTGCTTGAAACCCCCTTTTTTACTAATTATTACAAACTCCAAAAAAATACATCCAAAATGAGAGGAAATCAAAATAAAATGAACAAAAAACATAATAAACAATAATTCAAAATAATGCAAGTAACAAATTAACTGAGATATTCAGGGAGTGAAAAGGGTGATCAATTCAAAAGCACAACTTCCCATGAAAAAAACCACAAATCCTTCAAAGCCATAAAGGCACCAAATACTCAAAAAATCACAAAAAAGATGAATTAGTTAAAATCCTTAAATAATACCACACATTCATATATACAAATAGAAGGCATTTAAGTACACAAGCAAATCATGTAGAAGTAAAGTCCCTTAAAAATGCATAGAAATCATAAGAAATTAATAAATAATACATGATAAACATAAAAATACAAGAATAAAAATACAAGAAAAAGATAAAAAATACTACCACAGATGCCCTAAATAGGTGAGAGATGGCCCAAGAAAAAACGAGGGATGGCCTAAGAGGTGCTAGAGATGAGATGAAAGGATGGACTGGTGATGCCCTGTCCGTCATTTCGCTGGTTTATCTTCCCGTCTGTCACCCCTAGATAGGAAGAAAATGTAGAAAAAAGCCAAAATACAAGAAAATCATGCAAAGTGAGTTTCTCACCTTAAACATGCAATATTTAAACATCAAACCATGCTAAAACATGTTAAAAATACATAATTATACATTAACTACATTAAAATCACAAAATTACATAATATACAAATAGAGAAAAAAGCTTCACATGCACAACAACAGAGGAATCTTAATGAACCTATCATGCCTTTAACATGTTACATGAATTAGAAACGAACCATACTTTTATAAAATATGCTTATTATTCAAATATGGCAATTAAAATGGATTAAATCAATGCTAAATAATCATGTGAGCATATGACTAAAATTGTAGAGAGAGAAAGAATGAATGGACCTAGAATATTACCCTCAAGAGATATTCTGACTCCATGAATTCTCTAGTCTAGATCTCTACTTTGAATCACACTTTTTAATTCTCAAAAAAAGATATGGAATTTGTTTTTGAATAAGTGTGTGTTTGACAAAGATTTGCTTGAGCAAAATAACTTTGAGAGAGAACGAAATTAATTTTCTTTTTCTCTCATGGTCACTCCCCAAAATAATGATTCCTTTTTTTATCAAAACCCTAGGTTTTAGTTTTTATACTTAAGGGAGATTCAAACTAAAAAATCCTAAAATATGGAGATAAAATCCCTTAAATCCGAAATGCATCTTAAGAGATAAAACTTCCCTTTTTCAAAATCTAGGAAAACATGGGAAAATCTAGGTTTTGAGCTAAGGATTTCCCTCAATAAGGGAAGACTGTCCCTTATCACTAAACCTTGGTTCTCTTAAAATACCCTTGGTTTAGACTGTATAGGAGAAAAGAGCCCATAAATAGGCACCCTTCAGGTGACAGATGACCGTCTATCACCACTGAAAGTCTAAATCAAGGTTTTTTTTTTAATATTTTTTTAAAACACTTGGAAATATTTGAAAATCATGAAAAATCTTTAAGAGAAAATGAGAATTCCAAGTTCAGAGCTTCGAGATCCAAACATACAATCAATAATATACTATTTCCTCATCATTGGGTAACTCTGATCTAGGCTGCCTCAGGTCACGGTGTCTACAATGAGGACCCCATATGCATTTGCTATAGGATCCATTATGTATAATGCTATGTTATATATGCATCTTGACATCTCATATAGTTTGACTGTCATGAGTAAATTTTAATCAAGTTATGGAAAAGGATACTGGATGATAATTAAGAACATTCTCAAGTATTTAAGAAGGACTAAAGAAATTCTCTTGGTAATTTGAGAAGGTGATTTACAACTAAGCGGGTATACAAAAGACAATGTCCAATTCGATAAGGATGATTGTAAATCACAATTAGGTTTTGTGTTCTTGATGGGAAGAGGAGCAGTTGGTTGGAAGAGTTCCAAACAAGAGATGATTATAAACTTAACAGCATACGTTGAGTACATTGCAACTTTTAAAGCAGCTAAGGAAGCAATATCGATCAAAAAGTTCATAGTTAAACTAGGAGTGGTTATAACAGGCACCGAACTCCCTCAACGTCCCACAACAGAATTTAGCTTGCTCTCGGAGGCCCGCATTTAGGGCCCAAGACAAAATTAAGGTTTATAAAACTCATAAAAATTGGCCACTTCACAAATAGAAAGGAATTTAACCCAATTTGCCATGTCTCAAGCCTAAAAAAGGCATGAGATAGCATCTTAAGGTACTCCTATTCTATTGTTAATGGTTAACCTACGAGGGCATTTGTGGGGATCAGGAGGTAAGTATTACAGAGTTGTCACCCAATAGCATGTTGGGAAAGAAAATCTAACCTCATTATGCCTGAACCAAAGATGGTTCGGAATATCACTCTTACTTATACCTTGGTTATTTATTTTATAAATGAGTTTTTATGATTTACTCTCTGCCTCCCTTCTCATACGATTTCCAAAAATAAATAAGTAAAAATGCACACATCAAACACATATGGAAAAACAATAAATTAAATAAATACATAAAATTTTCCAAAACAAAGAAAAAAACATGCATAAAATGGGGCATTTGTTTAAAGTGGGAACATTGGCTCCCTTATGTATTTTTTACAAAAGGATGAAGAGTCTTTAAGCTATTTTAGAAAATAAGGGATGAGTGATACCAATTTTGATAAAAATAAGGACACTTTTTTTATTGGTCAATTTTGGGAGAAAATGGACATTGGTCCATTTTTATTAAGGAAAATCCCAATTTATTAGTAAAAATCATTTAATGAATTTAAATTAGCGCACAAGAAAAAATCCTTTATTACTATATATTACAAATCCTCAAATAAATTAAGTAAAGTAATAAAAAATAAAAGAGAAATAAATAAATAAATGAGGTATAGGAGGTTAACCTCTTAATGGTGTGTCTTAGAGACACTCTAAACTCAAATTCTCCAAAAAGGCTTATGGAAATGAAGTTAATTGCTCATAAAAAAAGAAACAATTAGTATGTAACAAATGAAAATAAATACTAAAATAAAATACATTCTGGACATAAAATTAGCATATAGAATGGAAACAAACACAGGGAAAAATTAAAAAAACATGACGCATAAAATTAAATATGGCACAAAAATAATTTAAAACACAAAAATGGACTTAGAAAAAATAAAAGAGACCTAATAAAGGGACACAGATGGTTGAAAAAAGTGAGGGATAGCCATCTAAGTGTGAGGGATGGGATAGAACAAGATGTCGTGACATCTCGTCACTCAATGTGACTGACAGGTATCTGTCGGGCCTTTTTCTCGTCTTTCACACCTAGAATGCAGAGTGAAGAGCAACATGTATATAAAGTGAAATTAAATCATAATTTTGGTCTAAACATGCATATTTTACCTCCTAAGTTGCCAGAATTAACCTTAGAGGCCAAAAATATATTTAAGTCATGCCAAAATAATAAATTAACATGAGTGCAAAATTTTAATTAAAGAAGAAACAATCGTGCATTAATGGTGAAAATTTACAAAAAGCATGCCATTCTATATATTTTTAGTCACACTCCATTAATCATGGTGAAATACTGAAATAAACATTTAATTAAAATAATTATGGCATAAAAAATAAAAATAAATAGGCAACACTTTTACATAATGAATTAATACATCTACGTGGTAATTAATTTATTCTTAAAATAAAAGTGCAATGAAAACTCAGAATATTACTCTCAGTTGTTTTTTTATAACACCAAAAAATTCCACTCTGTATCCCAACTCTAATTGATTTCCATGAATGAAAATAATAAATGTATTTTGTGTTTGTGAAGAAACTTAAGAAAGCCTATTATTCTCAACAAGTAAAAATCAATTTTTTTACTCTTTAGAATGTCAATGGCTACCTCTAAAATTCAGATTCACTATCTCCCTATAAAATCCTAGGGTATTTTTCCTTTTATAGGAGGATAAAGTTTTAAAACTTTTCAAACTCTATCTATCCCTAGAATTCTATTGGAAATCTCCTAAAATCCCGTCCAAAATTTAAATTTTTAAAACCATATTTCATCTAATGGTTTAGCTACTAAAACCATGTAGAACCACTATAAAAACCCCATAAATGGGAGTCCCTTAGCCATAGACAGGTGTTACTGGAAAAGAATTTTAAAAATCACAAAAATTCCCTTCTTATTGACCTAATTGACTTATTATCATGACTTAGTTGTCGATGATTATCTATCACTGAGCCATAGATAAGCTAGGAATGGTTAAGGTAGGCCATCTGCTAGAGATGGCTAGAAGAAAGAGAGCCATACCCGACTATCTATCCTATGAGAGACGGGCGTCTATCAAAACAAAAGACCTATTTTCAAAATTTTCAAACTCATTTTTGTTCTCTAAGAAATAAAAGGATAAAACCCACAAAAAAATTTAGAAATTTGTGAAAATTAAAGATGGATCTCAGAGTTTGCATTTTCCATCTGAGATATAAGTAATTCGTCCTCATCGGGTAACTTTAATTTGGAATGCTTTAGGACTCAGTATGCATAGTTGCCTTTAATTTTTAAAAAACTTATGCACTAGTGCCTAAGTAAACCAAAATTTAGAGTAAAGGGAAAAAGATGCATACCTGAGGTACCGAATCTCTTATTAAAGGCTAATTAAAGATGTGTACTAGAGGCACCGAATCTCTTATTGAAGGTTGATTAAAGATGCATATTAGAGGCAACGAATCTTTTCTTGAAGGTTGATTAAAGACGCATACCAGAGGCAACAAATCTTTTATTAAAGGCTAATTTAAGATGCATATAAAAGGTAGCAAATCTCTTGTTAAAGGCTAATTAAAAATGCATACCAGAGGTAACAAATCTCATATTGAAGGTTGATGAAAGATGTGTACTAGAGGCAGCGAATCTCTTGTTGATCATTTAATGGTTAGTTACCATTACTTGTTGATGTGTTAACCCTTTGTCGACGTCTAATTTAAGACGCGTACTTGAGGCATCAAATCTTTTGTTAATTGATGAATAGGTAGTTACCATCACTTGTTGATGTATTAACCATTTATTGAAATATTATTTAGCATTGTTTGTTGACACAAAAAATTAGGAGGAGTTATTTGGTGGATGCCATCCATATACTTGTCTAACTTGGATGAGTTATGTGGTTGATGCCATATGTTAGCATGTGTAACCAAGAATAGTTGTGTGGTTAATGCCATCTGTCGATATGTCTAACTAGAATGAGATGTGTGGTTAATGCCATCTGTCGATATGTCTAACTAGAATGAGATGTGTGGTTGATACCATTTATTGGCATGTCTAATCGAAATGAGTTTATATGTTGAATTCCAGCTATTGGCATGAAGATTGCTTACAATTATATAGAGAACTTCTTAAGAGGTATTTTGTATTCGGTGAAATGGATTTAACATTAGCGTGCTATTATATCGATGGGTATAACTCATTTTAATAAATGTAGTTTTCCTAACTATTTATTTATCATAAAATTTTGAGTGATTATCTAGACCAAATTTTGGTAAATGAAGACTTGTTATTCTTTTTATTTTTTCTGTTATTTTACTTTTTTTCTTTTTGCCAATGTTGTTTTAAACTTTGCCTTTTAGGTTTCCAAGGTTGTTTGGCATTTAAGCAAGCATAATAAAATGAAAATATAAATGTAAATATAAATATAATCAAATATCCAATATCTACATGATAATTTTGAAATTCCCTGAAAAAGTATAAACTACAAAGGAGAATAGTGGTTAGGTGACTTAGGCTTCCTACGAGATGAATGATGAGCCGATCTCGAACCAAACCAAGAAAAAGAAGACTAAGATGTCAATGGGTAAGAATGGTGCTGAGGTCGTGCTACCTGCTGCTCAGGTGGTGGGTCTATTTGGAACTGGAACCCTAATAGGCATTCCGCAAGTGGACATAGAATAGCCCTAATCACTGATAACATGCAATATGACATAGTTATTTATGCTAGTTGAGTTACTTTCTCTTAGTTTTATGTATTTATTTGTTTAATTTTGTTATGTTGTTTTTCACTTGTTGTTTCCTTTGTATTTGTAGGCTCTTTTTGTTCAAATGTATGTTTTTTAGTGCAATTAGATGTTTTGACTTAAAGGATTGAAGTTTGAAGAGTAAAGGAGAAATTTTATGGTTGTGTCAACTTGTTCCCTAGGTCACAACTTGTTACAGAGCTTGATCATGCCGACTCGTGACGTGCTGTGCTGACTCATGTCTAACACACACCAAACCTTGTAGGCATCTAGTTTGTTCTTGAAAACCTATTTTTAGGGCTCAAAACCGAACGAGGTTTGTTAGACTCATGAAATTCAATCACCTTATAATGGATAGGAATTCAGTCCAACACATAATACACTAGGGCCTTCAAAAGGCATAAGAAAATGCATTGGAGTATCCTTATCCATTTACTAATGGCTGACTTACGAGGCGTCTACTAAGCATCACAAGGCATATATTTAGGAGCCGCCACCTAATAGAGCATTGTGAAAGTGACTTTTTAATACCTTATGATACTAAAACCAAAGAGAGTCTGGATTCCACTCCTATTTATACCCTTGGTTAATGTTATATAAACAAGTTTTAGTGATTAATATATTTCGTCTCTTTTCTCATGCAAGTGAACAAGCAAGAAAAAAAAGGCATACTCAAGCACATTGAAAAATGTAAAGCATAACATAGAAAGCATTAAAGAGTACATACAGAGATAAACCATACATAAATCGGGGAGTTTATTAAGTTTATTAGGATGAGGACATTGATCCTCGCATACACATTTACAAAAAGATAGCATTTTGGGTGTATTTTGGATAAAAAAGGGCATTGAGGCCATACGGCTTAAAAGAAAGAAATTGCATTAATCAATTTTAAATAGAAAATCTTTTGTATTTATAAATAAAAATTCTTAATTTATATATTATTTTGTAGGTAAAAATCAGGACATTGGTCCCTTTTATCAAAGAGAAATTCCACTTAAACTTGTATAAAATCATTTAGTGTTTTCGACTTGTCATTAAAAAACTATTTATTTCCAACAAAAAAGACATTAAAATAATAAAAGATGATATTTATAAATTGGGCTATTAATTGAATTGGAAACATTAGCTACCTCATGCATATTTATAAAATTCTTTTGTGTGATTTTGGAAAAAAAAATAGGACATTAGTCTATTTGATGAGAAAAAATCCAATTAATTAGATAAAAAATATTTAGGTGAGGTTTTATAATTATCATACAAAAACCTTTATTTACTAAGCTATTACAGACCATTAAATAGAAAATACTAAATAATTATATAGGCCCAAAAAATAAATAAATAAATAAATGAACAAAAATAAAAGAAATCCTAAACTAGACTGTTTTGGTCCTCCAACTCATCCCGAAAAATAGTTACACATATAAAATGACAGGAAAAGGTGATTAGTCAGTAACGAATTAAATGCAAAATTAAATACAATAATTAAATATATAAAATAAATTGATAAATTAAATTAATATAATAATATATGAAATAGTGATAGCAATAATAGTGAAAGCATTGATGATAATATTATTAATAATAATAATTATAAATATTATTAATAAAATGAGAATAAAAAATATGACTTGAATTAAATAAATTAAATGTCGAACAAATATGCAAATAAGCAATTTGATAATTAAATTACAAATATTAATCAATTGGACTAATTAAATAAGCTCGAACAAAATAACATCAATAAAATAGGCAATAATTAAAATACATTATAAATTAAAGGAAAATAATAAATTAACATAGTCAATTTACTACAAATATAATAATAAAAATATTGACATTAAAAGAATATTAACAATTTAATATTACCAAAATAAACAACAAAAGAAAAATATTAATAACAACATTAGGCCAAGAATAATAAAAAAAGAAATGATAATATAAACTAATATATATATATATATATATATATATATATATAACATGAAATAGGGAGGAAATGAGCCAAAAAACCAAAATCAAACAATGAAGCAAAGGAAGAAAAAGATAAAAAAAATCAAAGAGGCGTGAGGTGAGTGATAGAGGAGGAGGTGGCTGACTAGGACTTATAGAGATGGGAGTTTTTGTCCATTGCCATAAAGCCCTATCGCTAAAGGTCCATAGCAGCAAAATGGAGAATTTAAAGGGAAAATTTTATCGACTAAAAAAAGTGAGCGTCGTTATAGGACCTAAAGAAAACCAATTAAGTAAGAACTAAGGAAAAACTCATTTTTGACAAAAAAAAAAACTTACAAAAACCTTAAATCTCACACATAATAAAATACTAATTAAAACATATAAGAAAAAGATAATAAAAAAAACAACTAACTAATTAAACTAATATAATTAAAAAATTAATCAATTAAGTAGTAAGTAATGAAATTAAGCAAATAATTTACTTAAACCATTATATTTAACAAATTAACAATAAAACCATTAATTAGCAAATAGCCTAATATATTATGGTAATTAACAAATAATTAACAACAAATTTATATAATAACACAATTAATTTATTGTGCTAGAATAACAAATTAACCCATAAAATTTGTTGAAAAATTTACATATTTTATAATTAATTAACAAATATGTAAAATTGACAATATATTAAGGTAGATCTATAA
The DNA here is from genome assembly GCA_037975025.1 of Excoecaria agallocha. Taxonomy (NCBI): domain Eukaryota; kingdom Viridiplantae; phylum Streptophyta; class Magnoliopsida; order Malpighiales; family Euphorbiaceae; genus Excoecaria; species Excoecaria agallocha. The sequence continues at coordinate 35,202,573 of CM075815.1, read as the reverse complement.
AATTAACAAGAAAATAAACTAAAGAAAATTATTTACACAATTAATTAAAAATAGTTATTTGATTTGCGGGTTTTAGGGCTCGAGAATATTACCTTCGGTGCCGATTTGTCAAAAGACAAGGATTCGGTGCTCTTGGCTTTGTTTTCAATTTTATATGATTTTTTGGAATTTTTTAAATTTAAAAATATGTATTTTTCATGGTAGAAGAAAGAAGAAAAAAAGAAAGAAAAGGGAAGAAAATGAGATTAGGAAGAGAGAGAGAGGGATTAGGCTAATAAAAGCCTAATAAATGTCCCAAATGGGATAAGGATGGTTAAAGATTTTTTACCCATAAAATTTTTCCTATTCTTGGGTGTATGGGGTGAGTCACGAACCTAGTCCATAAGTCAAACAAGGACCATTAACTTTGACTTTTTCCTATTTTTCTCAACTGACTGAACTCTGATTCGAATTGTTTTGTAATTTTTAGGCCAATAAATGCCAGTTTTTTAATAAGATGTCTTCTAGAAATTTATTTTTCTATGTCTTATCTTTCCAATGAATCAAAGATAATTCAATTTGGATTTATAGTCAAAATTCTTATGACTGCTTCTAGAAAATTTTTTGGGACAAAATTGGTGTTCCGATTTTGAAAATTTTTTGGGAATAATGGGTTCAGAATTAGGTAATTATATCACCATGAAATTTGCTCTAAAATGAGTGTAGTTTATATTAAAATTGGATTTATCCTAATAGGAGCTCTATAGAATGAGTTATTCCTAAACTACTACAGACTAGTCCAAGTGCAGGAATAGATCCAGGTCATCAAGCCTAATTTTGAAAACCTTAAGGATTGAATTGGGTTTAGATGTCTTCATCAAAGTTGTAGATATATGTATTAAGATTTAAATGGCTTTAGAATCACCTAATTATAAGGTTTGTAGGCTGAGAAATAGCCAAAACACAATAGATTTCTCTAAGTTTTGAAACCCAAATTTTTTGTTTTGCACTATTTGTAAGAGATAAAGGGGGAAAAGACCCAAAAAAGGATTTTTAAACATTTAAAACCCATAAAGGAGATCAAAAAGCATTTTGAAACATAAAATTATAGGAGAAAGCTTGGCACCTCTGCATCTTATCCATTTATGAGAAACTATTTCCTCATCAGGTAACTCTGATCAGGAGCCGTCTTAGGACTCAGTATTTATAGTTGCCCCCAATTTTGGAGAAATTAGTGCATTAATGCCTAAATGAGCTAAAATTCAGAGTAAAGAGTTAATGACACATACCTGAGGTGGCTGCCTCCTTGACTATAAAGGTTTGGTGATGAGGCGATCCATATAAGCTTGTTGACAAAAGCCACACCATATAATAATCACTTTAAGCCCATTAAATGCTTGTCTATAGAAAATTCCTCTCAAAGAGGACATTGGATCTTTTTCTCTGAAGAGACTTTGAACACCTCTAAAAGAGAATTTGGAATTTGTTGGCAAACTCTACTGTTTGTAGTAGCATTTGGACTTGAGCTTTAAAATTTTAATGCCACTCAAAGAGGACTTCAGATTTTTGTTGAGTTTTCTCTGAAGAGACTTGAAAATGCCTCGAAAGAAGGTCTTGAGAACGCTCATGAAAAGTCTTGAAAATGCCTCAAAAAAGGGCTTTATGCTTGTTAAGAGTTTGGGAATGCCTTGGAAAAGGACCTGGGAATGCTCATCAAGAGACTTAAAAATTGCTTAGAAAAGGATCACAAGAATGCTCATCAAGAGACTAGGAATGCCTTGGAATAGGACTTTATACTTGTCAAGAGGCTGGGAATGCCTTAAAAAAGGACTTAAGGATGTGTGGTTAAAACTTGTTGCTTGCACAAAAACACTTTGGTTAGCTTATTTTTTATCATTCACATGGGGATATTACCTAGTTGTTCTTGGCATGAATAAGCAAAATATCATCTCACATTTTGAGTCAAATGAAAATTATCCCTACTTTTAGGAGCGTTTTGTAAGTGAAGGCTTATTAGAATCCTTTTGAGCAGTTTTTTTTGCACTTTACCTATAAAAATTGAGTTTTCCCTTTTTCCTTTTTTATTTACATTCTGTTGTTTTGTTTTTTTTCGTTTTTTTAGTTTGAACTTTGATAACTTGGAAGCATTTCAAGGCTTTGAAACTTTAGTTTATTTAGGCATTTACAAGATTTGTATTGTTTGTACATTCGTACTTTTGCACATTTGAGTTTCTATATGTTTGAAGAATTTAAAGTTTTTGTATATTTGAGTTTTGTACATTTGAAGAATTTGAAATTTTTTTGCTTATTTATTGTGTTTTATATTTAAGTGTATTTCTTAGGACAAAAAGTCTTACCTGATTGCCCCCAGCAATAGTGTGTGCTGATGGTTTAACTCCACGAAGGACTTTCTTTTTTATGGATTTGCATGATTTCTACCTATGAAGATTTTATCTTTAAGCGAGATAGTCATCCCTTGAAGTTGCTTCCAGTATGGCATTTATGGATGACCTCATTTTTGAAATATTTGTCTTGCATGATTTATCCCATGGGAGTTTTTCACAGTCTGATTGTCCACTGCCTGAAGCTATCCCATGATCCATTTCAATGCATGAAGTTCATTTATGTTTTCCCTTCAAGAAATTACTCGCGTGAGTATAGATAAGGAATCATATATGCAACATACTTATAAAATTCATTCATGTACACAAAATATATGTATATGACAAGTATTGCAAGTAGTGTATGTAAAGAGTTGTTTGCCAAGAAGCATCCAAAGTTTAAAGTAATGGCAACTCATAAAATCCTTTGAACTTAAATTTTATTCATCCTTGAATAAGTTGAATGGACCACATTCTCAACTAGTTTAATCTGAACAAGAGAAATTAAAGGGTCATTCTCAATGAGGGAATAAAAGAAGAGGCATGTTGATACCACAACTTACTGATCCTACACACAAGTGTGCTGAAGGCCAAAACAAAATTTTATTTTGAAAATCAAATTCTAGATTCGAATTTAGAGGTGAGGTTTAACTTGAATACATAAATGCATTCATGGCTTTCTACTTGAAGCTTAAGAAACACCATATGCCTCTTTTTACGTACCAAACTTTACTAAAATGTCATCTTCACTAGGTAGGATAAGATCGAACGGGAATCAAGAGGTCTTAGATAGGTTGTAATGTTAGGCTTGGGGGGATGGCTATCAAAGAAGGGTCAGGTCACTAGAGGAAAAAGACAACTATGCTTTCTTAATTGATGGAAAGACTAATCTCTACCCATTTTCCCACTATTAAGAAATTTTTGGATTTGGCTTTGGCATTTAACTCACTAGAGATTGTTTTCAAGGGTTTCCTATTCCCCTTTTCATTTTTTTCCTTTCTTCTTTTCTTTTCTTTTGTTTTTTTTTTCTATTTTCATTTCTTTTTCTCTATTTTTCCTTTTGCCCTTTTTATTTCTCTTTTTTTTCCTCATTTTTCTTTTAAGTTTATTTCATCAGAAAATTTGATTCTCTATAGGTGAAATTTATACAAAGTACTGGCAGAATATAATATTCTTATTCTTGAAATGTGGGATCAACTTTACCATAGTGGTCATCTTCCTAAGGGGAAGCTAAAATTAGTTTAGGTTAAGGGGTCATCAATAATAGTAAAAACATTGATGATAATATTAATATTAATAATAATTATAAATATTATCATTAAAATGAGAATAAAAAATATTACTTGAATTAAATAAATTAAATATTGAACATAGATGCAAATAAGCTATTTGATAATTAAATTACAAATATTAATCAATTGGACTAATTAAATAAGCAACATCAATAAAATAGGCAATAATAAAAATACATTAGAAATTAAAGGAAAAAATAAATTAACATAGTTGATTTGCAACAACAACAACAACAACAACAACAATAATAATAATAATAATAATAACAATAATAAAAATATTGACATTAAAAGAATATTAACAATTTAATATTAGCAAAATAAACAACATAAGAAAAGTAAAACAGTGAAGTAAGGGAAGAAAAAGACAAAAAAAAACCAAATAGGCATGAGGTGTGTGAGTGATGTAAGAGTGGCTGGTTGGGACCTTTAGCAATGGGAGTTTTGGTTTATCACCATAAACTCCTATCGCTAAAGGTCCACGGTAGAAAAATGGAGAATTTTAGCGACAAAAAACAAGTGAGTGTCACTAAAGGACCCAAAGAAAACCAATTACGCATGAACCAAGGAAAAACTCAATTTTAACCCAAAAAGACTTACAAAAACTTTAAATATCACACATAATAACATATTAATTAAAACATATAATAAAAAGATATTCAAATAGACAACTAATTAATTAAACTAATATAATTAACAAATTAATCAATTAACTAGTAAGTAATGAAATTAAACAAATAGTTTAATTAAATCATTATATTTAAAAAATTAACAAGAAAGCCATTAATTAGCAAATAGCCTAATATATTAAGTTAATTAAGAAATTAATATAATACACAAATAATTAAAAACAAATTTATATAATGACATAATTAATTTATTAAGCTAGAATAACAAATTAACCCACAAAATTAGTTAATAAATTTACATATTTTACAATTAATTAACAAACATGTAAAATTGACAATATATTAAGGTATATGTACTAAATTAAGAAGAAAAGAAACTAAAGAAAATTAATTACACAATTAATTAAAAATTAGTTATTTAAATTTATGGGTTTTAGGGCTCGAGAATATTACCTTTAGTGCTAGTTTGTCAAAAGATGAGGATTCGGTGCTCTTGGCTTTTTTTTTCAATTTTATAGGATTTTTTGATATTTTTTAAATTTAAAAATATGTATTTTTCATGGGAGAAGAAAGAAAGAAAAGGGAAGAAGATGAGATTAAGAGGAGAGAGAGAGGGATTAGGCTAAGAAAATTCTAATAAATATCCCAAATGGGATAAGGATGGTTCAAGATTTTTTACCTAAAAATTTCCCTTGTTCTCCTGTTTATTTTACTATTCTGGGGTGAGTCATGGACTTGGTCCGTGAGTTAAACAAGGACCATTGACTTTGACTTTTTCCTATTTTTCTTAGCCGACTGACCTCTAATTTGAAATATTTTTTCATTTTTAGGCCTTAAAAAGCCAGGTTTTCAACAAGTTGTCTTTTAAACATTTGTTTCCCTATTTCTTAGCTTTCCAATGAATAAAATATCACTCAATTTAGATTATTAGATTGGGATTTATGGCCAAAGTACTAACAACTGCTCCTAGGAAATTTTCAAGGATATAATTGGTGTTTCGACTTTGAAAAATTGATGGTAACATTGGATTCAGAATCAGGTCATACTCTCTTCATAAAAGTTGCCTAAAAATTAGCCTAGTTTCTATTAAAATTTGATTTATCTCAATAGGAGCTCTATGAAGGGAGTTATACCAGAATTACTAAAGATTTGTCTAGGGTAGGGATAGATTTAGATTATCTATGTTCAAGCCTAATTTTGAGAATCTTAAGGATTGAATTGGTTTAGGTGTCTTCATTAAAGTTGTATATATATGTCTTAAGATTCAAATGGCTTTGGAATAACGTAATTATGAGGTCTATAGGCTGAGAGAAAGTCAAAATACACCAAACTGCTCTAAGTTTTGAAACCCGAATTTTCCTTTTTGCATTGTTTGAAAGAGATAAAGGGGTAAAAGACCCTAAAAAGGATTTTTAAACATTTAAAACCCATAAGGGAGATCAAAAAGCATTTTGAAAACATAAAATTTCAGAAGAAAGCTTGGCACCTCTGCTCCTTGTCTATTTATGAAAAACTATTTTTTCATCAGGTAACTCTGAGCATGAATTGCCTTAGGACCCAATGTCTACATTGTAGCAGAAGTATTTTGTGCCAAATCATTCCTATCATGTCAATTTGTTATAGAGGCACATCATGCCAACTCAGTAGTGTGCTAAGTCATCACCACACCCAATCAACACAACTCTATAAGGCACATTTTCACCTTCACACCCTTTAGTAAGAGGCACCAATTAGGATACCTAGAGGCCTATAAATACATATAGTTGACTCTGTTTTGGGCATAAACACTACCTAAAAACTAATAATACAATTCAAAAAGGCTATGAAGAAAAGGCGTAGCCCAAAGAAGAATAAGGATACCAAAAGGTCATTTGAACATCAAGGAACATTTTGAAAAACATTAAGGAGTAATCAACCAATTTTTACTCTCTTCTCTTTAGTCAATTTGTTTGATGTTTAGAATACTTTCTTGTTATTGTTTACTTTGAACAAAATATATTTAAGCTAAGTCTTTGATTATTAGGATTGCAAAGATGAATTGATTCTATAACAATATCTTTTTATCAATGCATGAATGATTTAAATTAAATTGAGTTTTTGAATGTGTTACGTGTGCTTGATCACCATATATGACTCATTAATCAAATTGTTCACTATGAGAATTAGGACACTTTGGTGGAAATTCAATTGAATTTACTTAAAAGATAGGAATTACTTAGAGACAAGGATTTCACTTTAAAAGGTTAAAGAATTGGCATAGAGCTTCACGATTTTCATTTATCTTTACAATGACATGAGAGTGCTTGTGGATTTTAAATGAAAATACCCTTAATTAATAATGAGAGTTAATATTAGGGATTGTAGGCTATATTCTTAAATCATTGCATGTATTTGTGTTAAGTTAACAATCATAATACTTGATTAATTCTCTTTTTGTGATTCTAATAACATTACTTGAATTTGTATTAGTGAACTTGAATGACTTTAGTTTTATGTAATTTTGAGTTATCTTAGGAAAGTTCATACAATCAACTTCATTTTGTATAATTACCTATCCATCTTAGTACCTATTCAATTAATACAATATCACTCTGAAATTCCCCAGTCTTTGCCACCCCACTCACTTTATACTTAGTCTTAGAGATTAGGGTAATAAAATTTACATTGCATTAACCACCCCAACTAGAAGGTTGATGTCCGACCCTAGGCGAGTAATCGATGATGTATGCTAGCCCAAGTACCACCCGAGATCTTCCCTCATCCCTATGAGATGAACCTCTAGATCCTTATGCATTCATACCATAACCTCCTTCGACCTAGGGACCTCTCCCTTTATGTGCTCAGTTCGCTCCCTAATGTTGGTGATGGAATCATCTACCACTTGTAATGCAGTGTCAAACCTTTGCCCAACTATTGCAAGGGCTGCCAACATCATATCTATATCTCTTTAATGCTACTCCTGTATGGTATAGATAGTTATTTGTATCACCTACATCTGCTGCTGATGCTGGTGGTGGTGGTCATGGATGGTAGCATGCAAAACATGCATGGATGCCTCTAAGCTGGTTAACCTATAAGTTAACTCATATAATAGAGGGCCTACAGGAGATGGTGGAGCTAATGGCAGTACCTTAGATGTAGATGTCCCCAGGTAAGGTATGGCCTGTATCTTTGTGATGCTCGAGAAAGGGAAGAAAGTGGTCGAGTAGGAGAAGTTGTATATGCTGATGCCTCTGGTAGAGGTGGATCGCCCAACAACTCATCAAGTTCTACCCCCAAATCCATGTCCATGTTTATCTAATGCAGCTCATGCTGAGGAGATGGTGGCTGATCTACTTGTGGCTGAGCTACTGTGGGTGTTTGCTCATCCTGCTCCTCTATAGGTATGCTCTCCTAGTCTTAGGCACTATCAATAGTTTGTACTCTCTAGGGTGACTAGGTATCGATACTACCATCCTTATGGTCCCAGAAGTGCTTATATCTACAAATGCATCCTCATTTAGAGGCATGCCAAAGGTTGCCTCATCTGCCCCAAAGTGAAGTAATAGCCTAGTAACTACCCCTCCTACACATATCTAAGCTGTCGATTGATGGCCAATATGAGAAAGTTTTCCATGATCTTATGGGTAATATCGATGCATCTATTTCTAATCATCACCTATAAAGTCAATATCTCCATGACATATACCGAACCCCGGTTGCTTGTATATCCCAAATATAAGTTGGAGAGAACTCACTGAATATATCTCAATAGCCAATAGGGCGCTCTTTGATGTATCGAGATGATAGGGAGCTCCTCATAAAGTAATCTCTGTCTAATGCTAGAACTCAACTAACCTCTTCACAATAAGGAGCCCTTCCCATATCAAGAGCTATATTTCCTCAGCAAATGTGCATCAGTTGATGTTGTAAGTGGTCTATTGGACTCAAAAAGTGATGACATTTGGCTCATCATCAGGTCTATAAAATTCCCTATACTATAAAGTCAACAAAACTCCTTGATGGCCTTTAGGTAGGTGAGAAAAGATGGTGTGAAGAACTGCATCCAACTTGCTATCACTAATAGAGTGTCTACCTCTACGAACATGCTCATCTATTGGAGAAATTGACGAGACATGTATCGACTCACCCTAAAATGTACCTGGGATAGGGACTGACACTAATGTATCTTGTCATGTGTCATCCAATCTAGCACCGATGGAGCGATGGGAGCTTGTGGTGGATCATGTCTCGGTGGCATCTGCAAAAGAAAAATGACAACAGTCAGTTTGACATAAAAATTCAAAATGCAAGTAATATTATACTAATTTACAATTTGTTCTAAAAATTTCAGCATCATTTTGGCTTATATTGAAAATAGCTAACTTCCACGAAAATGTGCGTTGGATGCCAAAGTATTAAAATCAATCTTTAACCTATCAAAGGGCATTCTAGCAAGCATGCATGACAGCCAAAGTTAAAATTACAGATTTATTATTCTAACAAAAATTCAACAACATTTAGCTATAATGTGCCTAACCTCCTCGCAACAATATTCAAAGATGCAACCTAGGCCGAAGCCATATAATGCAGTTTAATTTTCAATTTAAAATTCAATTATGAAGTGTAACTTGGCAACTAAACAAGCACATTTATTTAAACAATTAAAATAACAATAATTTTTAAATTTTCTTTATTTTTATGAATTTGACCAAAATTAACAAAAGATAATCAACAATTATTATTTTTCTTTTTCCTTACTGCATTTAACAATTCCTTTATTTCAGTAAAAAATAATTATTATAGTAAGTGAAGAGATAGTGTTCAAAATCTCAAATATTTTAATTTTCTCACATAATCTCACTATAAGTACATTTATATGGAAGAATTATTGAAAAGAATTGAAAGAATGAGAGAAAAAATGCAAAAAAATGACCTTAAGTGTTGAAATGCAACTCTTAAAAAATGTTATGGAAACTCAAAAAAAGTATGCGTCGAGAAATGCACTTTCCCAAAGGTTATTTAGGCACAAATGAGATGTAAAACAAGCAGAAATGAGTGGTAATATCATAAAAAAGAAAGAAAACAGAAAAAATGGCGAAGGAAGTTGTAAAGAAAGAGGAAGAAGAGGAGGTTTTGGTATTTAAAATCCAAGCGAAAGACGAGTTGGCCATCACTCATAGCTACCAACGGGCACTAATCTTGTCCTTTATGTCATTCAAAATTTGAATTTTTATTGATCTTCATTCCAAAATTGAGCAAGATCAATTTTAATAGGTATTATTTACATTTTTCTCCCTACATAATTATTTCTAAGTCCAAATTAACCAATTAATTTATTATTCACTTTTAATTTACATTATTTATTATTATTATTATTATCATAATTTTTTTAATAATAATACAAACCACTCCCTAAATTTTGAAGCCTAGCCTCTGTTGATGCCAATTTTTTTTATTTCGTACAAAAGATAAATAAAACAAATGCAATAAATGTGTTTGTGCAATGCATGAGCCATGTAAAATGCAAGAGAATTAGTCCAGGTGAGTCATGGGTGACAAATGGCTTGGTTGTGACTCACTCATTATTTATGGCTGCCTATCATGGCAACTCAATAAAAATGACTTGAATCTTGGCATTTGTGCACTAACTCTTCAACTATTTGGTCAACCATCTTAATATGGTATTGTTCTTCCCCTTTTTTTTATTTTTATTTTTATTTTTACTTTTGAGCCATTTTCCATTTACTTGTATTTTTTGCATAGACTATCTGCATCTTTTCACCATATCAATACTTGCCATAACTAGACTGCATAGACTATTAGACAACCCAAAGACTTGGGAAAACCCGATTTTGACCCTTTATCCCAACTTGAGGTTTCTAAGAAGGTTGAAACTCAATACCAAATTCATTTTGGCCACTATCTGATATTGGAAACTGAGGTTCCATGTGTTTATGTTTACACATTAGGAGTTATGCCCTTTAGTTGAAGAATTTATCGAGATTACTAAGTGGATGCTAGCAAGTGCACTAGATCAGTTAAGTAATATATGGGAATTTATTTAGGACCCTAAAATATTTAATCCAAGGGAAAAAGGGTTGCTAAGTAAAATATCAATAATTGAGTGGAATTAATTTGAGAAAATCCCCAAGTTTGAATTGAAATGAGTTCTATGCTAAGCATGAAATTAAAATTAAAGACAAACAATAAAAATAACAAGTAAAAGAAATCAATCAAAGATGAATAAAATTCTTAAGAAATTATATCCTCATAATTGTAAATGGATATAGGTGAATCAATATAAACATGAAATTTTGGACAACCAAGCTAAACTTAAGTTTCCCATCCTAAAGCCAACCTATTAATTAGCTTAAGCATGGGTCTATAAATCTTAGGTATTAGATGAATTCCCATTCTAAAGCCATTTACCCAAAAACCCATCTATTTCCTAACAAATCTGAACTAAATATAGTCTACATAGAGAGTTTAAGACCTCCATTCCAGAATCATTGAAGACCCTAGATGCAAAAAACATAAAAAAGATCATATACAACTAAATAAATCATTCAAATCTAACTTTAATGATTATTCTGAATAAAATCAAAGTTGATCTAAACAATCATCAAGTTACATATAATAATCACAATGAGAAATAAAAGAAAATATGAAATACTCATTAAATCGAAGCATTTAAATACAAAATATGATTCAAAAATTCCTAAGCTAGTAGGACTACTCAGTCCTCAAGTATATAGTCATAAAAATATAAAAAAATGAAGTTCATAATACACCCTTTGATGAGAGAAAGTAAATCTTAAAGTTTCCTTTTCTGTCTCTTTAAAATCTTTCTTGAATCCTAAATTAAAAATCTAAGCTAGATTAATCTAAAAATTACAAGTGAAAACTAAATTAAAATTAAATCTAGTCTAAATTAAATGAAAAACCCTACACTAAAGTGCTTACGATGAAGAAAATAAAGCCTAAGCTACTCTAAAATTCGTTCTCTAATTCGATTACCTTGAAGAAGATGGAAAGGTGCTTTTTATATAGAGACTGGATAAAAACACAACCATGTTTTTGTAAGAAACATAGCTATGTGTCGGATAAAATTGAGGTTGGCTGTTGGATTGCATGAGAATCACTTGGGATGCTGAAGACTAGATAACTGTAAGGACCCAACCATGACCCTAAGAGGATTAATGCTAATTAATGAGGACTATCGTTAATTAAGGCAAAATTTGATTATTTTGCAATTATAAAGGTTAGGCCCCAAGAGGGGTAATTTGGTAATTTCAGCATGTAAGTATATGAGTTAAGTTAAATTAAAATTGAAAAAAAAGGATGTAATTGAAATAAATTAGAAGTCTTGAGATTAAGTTTGAAGAAATTGAAATAATGGGGGGGAGGGGTTTATTTGTGAAAAAGGGTAATTTTGGAAATTCACCTAAGGAGATATTTACCCCAATCTATAGCTTATTAGAGAAGGAATTCTTGGGGGATTTGAGATGTGGGGATCGGCTAAGGCAAGGGAGTTCTTTCTCTCTCTCTCTCTCACTCTCTCTGGTTACGAGTTAAAGATGAGAAACCTAGGGTTTTGGTGTTTCAACCTTGTGAAGGTAATGTTTTCCTCTCATGGATCTCTTCTTTATGTTTGATTTAATGGAACTAAGGTTGTAGATAGATGATATATCATGTATGTTATCTCCATGTGCAAGGAGAAGAAGGGAATCAAGAGAAAAAGGGATGGATCAAGTAAAGTGAGGGAGGCTTCAATGTCAGGTACGGGAAAATTGTTTAGGAGTGTTTACTGTACATGTTTTCTTTCATTTGCTATATGTGTTTTCTTAGTGGAGATTAAAGATTCATAATAGTAAATAAGATTAGTTTTAATGATGGAAAACTTAGATGATCATTTAAGGAAGTTGGGATATGAGATCTAGGGTTTAAACTATTGCTCTGCTCAATCGGGGTTCCTGAGTTTCCTATCTTTCCCCTATGCACGGCCATGGGTGTATTTCTTCTTGGAAACACACGGCCACATGTGTTTCTTCTTAGAAGCATGCGGCCACATGTGTGTTTCTTCTTGGAGACACACGGCTACTTGTGTGTCTCTTCTTTGGTTCTTTTTCAAAGCACACGCCATGCATGTTTCATTTATGGGAATGCACGGCCACATGATGCTCCCTTCTCCTTGCACACGGCCACGTGTGTTTTCTCCTTCCCTATGCATGGCCATATGTGGTTTTCTTCATCACCATGCAGGGCCATATATGTTTGTTCCCTTTCAAAACACATAGCCACTCATCATTTTCTCTATGAAAAAACACAACTATTCACTCTTTTTTTTGAGAATACACGACCCCTTATGCACTTCATTCCTTGAAGACACACCCAAGTATGTTTTCTCCCCTCCACAGTATATTATCACCTTAAGATTTAAGCCATGTAATTAGATATGGAACACCATATTATGTGGTCCATAAAATTATTAAAAGAGCAATAATTGAGGTGAATTGACTAGTAATATGTAAGATTGAGGATAAATGGCTATTAAGTGAAGTTCGATATGTTACTTGATTAGAGTAATATATTATGAAAGTATCTCTAATGATGAAGTCTACAAAGATACATTTTAGAAAGGCATGAATATAACATGAATTATTATGAAGATTAAAAAGACATCAATGCTATAATAAGAGGAAGAAGAATGAATTAAGCTATAAGTCATCCAAAGACACTATGAGGTGTATAAAGTATGATCACTTAATTGAAGGAATCTCCATAAGTTTAACGATAATCAATCACATTGAGTTAAGTAATGATGGTTCACTCGAACTCTAAATTAGAGGGGCTTGCGCATGACAATGTTAATATGAATTACGCTACAAAAAGGCATGTTAAAGCTTAATGAGCATCGAATTGAGAATAACATGAGGTGATATAGTAACTTAAATGATATGTTATACAATGTGCTTATAAAATCAAAATAAGGTATGCACTAGGTCAAGGAATGGTTCAGTCAGAAATACTGTGATTTAACCTAGTGGTAATAAAGGAGTAGTCATTAGGTTGCATGTCCCAATCAAAAGAAGCGGGACATCACATGTTATGTTAAATTATGAAATCATAAAAGCTTGGTTATACTCCAAGTTACATGAGGAGTTAAGGATTAGTTGTAATGTGTAATAACCTACTCACCTATTTACTCATGACTATAATACATTATGATTTGAACAAGAGGATCCATAGTGTGTTAACGACTAAGATGACATGATCACACATACCTCAAATAAGTATAAAATGTCACAAGATGAAAATGCAAGTAAGACAATCGAAGTATATATATATATATATATATATATATATATATATATATATATATATATATATATATATATATATATATATTAAAATGTTAAGGTGTATAACTTATTATTTACAATCTAATAGACCCTAAAAGAGAATCAAGTGATTGAATATGAACATGTATTAACCTTAAGCTGTAAGAGAACTCATTTATTTTAGTATATGGACCATAAATGCTTGAGTGTTACTATATATATCTATGTCGCAATGTGAATAATTATGAGAATAGGGAGTTATTCTTGGCAAGTAGTAACAAGGTACATCATCGAAAACCATCCATGAGGTATGTAAGTACTATATGTTGTATAGTTGATATAAGTAATGAAAGCATGTATTTTCATAATTTAAGTTGCATATATATGTATATGTACATGTGGGCATGTGCAATGCTAGTTATGAAAGATTACATATTATTATTTATCTAAACCTAAAACCATCACGATATGAATGAAAGAAAGGGATGCAACTATATGATCATATGATAGCCTTCATGTGTATTGAAGCCTATAGCTCAATGTTTGAAGCATGATGAGAATAATGTGCACTCTTATATGAATGATGGCATTAAGTAAATATGTTGTATTAAGTAAAGAAAAAGTATGTTGAACCAAAATGGGTGTATTCTTTGATGAAAGGAATGATATGCATTCTTTTATGAAAAGTGGCTTTAAGCCAAATGATGTGCTAAGTAAAAAAGAATATGTTAAACAAAGATGTCTTAAAAAGTTAAGCCTACAGGTCTTAGTTCAGTTGTGGATTAGATAGGCATGCCTATAGGGATACAGTCGCAGCTACCATAGTTGACCCCATTTGGGTCTTGTTCCTTAATGAAACCGTCGTTTGACCCCGTTTGGGTCCATAGTTTGTTCCTTGCTGGAACCATTGCTTGACCCCGTTTGGGTCCATTGTTTGATATCATCAGATATCCATAGTTTGATACCTCTGGGTATCCATTGCTCCCGTTATCCACCTTTTGAACTAGCACTTAGGCAAGCTATTAAAGATGATAGAATATGCACAAGATAAAGTGAAATACGCATTGATTGCTCTATTTATGTGATGTAAGCATGAGGAATGACCTATTGTTTAATTGTCTTAAATTCTTTTTACTATAAATTATTTTATGAAATGAAATGTTATGCTTTGTAATACATGATTGAAATGTCACACTTTAATTAAAGAAGATTCATGTATAAGTATCGGTATGAGATGGTTCCACCAATGGGATTCCACAGAGATTATATGAACCTTAAAGCATGCACTATTGTACTTGAAGTTATATGAACTATAACATATACATTAAGTTTCATGTACTCTATTTATAAAATGCATACATGTGACATTGAGACTTTTTCTTATAATCTTAATATGTAATGCTTGTTCTTTATGATCACCTGCCACCCTGTCAGTTTGTTTATTTATATATAAATGTTTATACACATGTAGACATAACAATAACATTCATTTAACCAAGGGCAATGCATGATATAGAATGATGCTTGTAAGAGAATCAATTTACCATGCTAAGATAACATGAAAGATGTAAAGTTTGTGAATCTAATATGAGAATTGTATGATATATGTGAAGTAATTATGCCTACTAGGACTAATTGTAGATGCTGTATGACTTAAGTACGCCTTTATATTAGGAATTAATGTCGATTGCCTATCTTAGGTGACAATGTGATTTAAAGTAATAAATGGAAATCATATGCCATTAATAACTATGATATCTAGCCTATTAATTAAAAAGGATTATAAGATGCATGATTTATACTAAGTTAATAAAAGAAAAAGCATAAGATAATGGTGATAATGGAATGGCTAAACTTTTGGGAATTGAGATAAGTTTCCTAACGCATTCAATTATTCTAAACATGATACCCATTAGTAAGTTTAAAAACTCTCCTAAGAATGTTATTTATGAAGTGAAGAATATAATAGGCTCATATGTTATCCTGTGTGATTGTGAAAGTTTTACACATGTATGTGACGAATTGTGGAAAGAGGATTATCTTTATATATATATATATATAGAGAGTTTTGTTCCCACTAAGCTTTATAGCTTAGCACGGGTTTATTTTATCCGTGTAGGTTTGAAGATAATCTACAGAGGATCGGATAAGATACAGTTGCCTTGAGGAATTCAGGATACCTGAACGGCATTTATGTTATGATTATTTATCGATAAGCTTCATTATTTTATTGTGGAATGTAATAATGGCCTGTCTTATTATTATTATTATTATTATTGCCTAGTCTTTAATAGGTTATGATGATGATTATGATGATGATGATGATGATTGATGATTATCCATGGTTAAGGAATTAGGGTGCTACAATAACACATTTGTGTTTTGATAAAAACATTGCTGTGCTTTATGTAAATTCTGCCTAGTATCCCAATTTAGCTAAAAATCAACCCCGAATATCTAAGAAAGATACCAGTTTCTCCAAAACACCTGAAATTAGGCCAGAAATTATTTAAAACTATTAAAACATAATAAACCATCATAATAGAAATAAAATAAAATAAAATAATAAAGACTAAAGCAAACAAAAGACACACAAAATAATGCCAAGAAATACCAAAAAATATGAGAATAATTGTGACTTATCAAATGCCCCAAACTTGAACTTTTCTCATCCTCGAGTAAACTAAATGAACCACATTATCAACTATTTCAATCTCAACAAAAGAAAACAAGGATTCATTCTTAAATAAGGAGCAAAAAGATATCCATACAAATATCGAAGCTCACTAAACTAATAAGTAAACATATGAGCATACTAGGCAATTTCTATGTGTGTATACAAAGTTCAAAATGGAATTTTCAACATTTAAAACCAAAAACTCTACTTACAAAGTTAGAAACAAAATTTAACTTGAATGCAAAAATGCACTCATTGCTTCTAGCTCGAAGCTCAAGAATCACCATAGTCATCTTCTTACATACCATACCTTACTAGAAGATCATCTCCAATAAATTGGGTAAGACAAAAGCCAAGAATCAAAGTTCTTACATTATGGTTATAACATTAGGCTAAGGTAAAATGGCTACGAAAGAAAGATCAAGCCACTAAAGAAAAATGGCCACTACTTAAAACCTAACTAACGAAAAGAAAATTCCCAACCCAAATGTATAACATCATCAATCTTAAATTTGATCTTAATAGTAATATAGCTTATCAAACTCAACTAAATAAAACAATTTATGCCAAAATATTCAATAAAATTTAACTCAGGGCGATAGCTCATGTTTTACTAAATTTTGTACCCCAAACTTGCATTTTATTTAGTTGATTGGGAAAAACTTACAATGCATTCTTTTTGCACAAAAAACCAAATTGCCACTAAAATTAAATGAAGTACTTAACCATTTATTTCTATAGTTTTCAATAAGAACTAAATTGAGCTTTCTTTGCATAAGATCAATAAATAACTCAAATCCATTTTCCCTTGACAACCTTAAACTTATTTCACCAAATAGGCTCAACTCTCTATTACACACACCAATCAACCCTCAAACAGAAATTTACAATGAGATTGACAAAATCTAAACTACCTTTTTATCCAAAATACAAACCCAACCTTACTAGAGTGGCCATTCTTCTAAGGGGAGGTAAAAATCATTTTAGTCTAAAGATAATTTTAATGTGTGTAACAATAAAATAAGCATGCATTTAGTATACTAAAGTAACAGGCTTAATGGGCTAGCAAAAGACTATGAAATTAGGGAAGAAAAATTAATTTAAAGAGCTAAACAAGAAAGGGCTACCTAAATCATTTTCTAGGTTTTGTTTCATCTGGGGGTCATTTTGATGGGTAATCAGAAAGATCTAGTACTCTTACTGAGTTTTCATCTAATCCCTTAATTGCAATTAGATTTTTCTCAATTTAAAAAAGGCCCAAAGTGCTTAAAATTAGACATTGCAAAGTATAGACAAGTAGTCTAGCAAACAAAGATACACATAAAACTACCTTCCTACTCAACTTAAATCGAATGAAACACGAATTTCTAAAATCAAGATCAAAATCATTCAAAGTTGAAAACTACTAAGATGAAATAAAAATTTAAATTAGAAATAAATAAATAAATAAATAAAACAACTATCTCAAAATTCTAGATACCAACTTGGCATAAACATGATGAAAACAAAACAAAATTTCAAAAGAAATACTCTAAAAATGCAAAAACATATAAAAATAACAAAACATAAACAAATAGACTAAAAACTGGTTTGATTAATTGAATTGGTATCGTTACCTGACCCTAAACTTTTCTCAAAACTTCCCAATTAGTGCACTACAAACAAAAATTCTAGCAATATTCTCAAAATTGGCAAAAATCAACAATCAACATGCAAAACAAAGTGTGTGCAAATTTCTACCTAACACCTGTGCATAAATAAAATGAAATTCAAAACCTATGCAAAATATCATAAAAGCTGTGCAATATAAAATACTTTGAAAATTGTGACAATCATTACCACAAAAACAAAATAAAGCTACCTTAACACACATTAATGGCTCAACCATACAATTCCTAACATATAATCAAAACAAAATATATTATGCTGTGCTGTAAGTCTTTTTACTACATTAGCTATAATAAACTAAAGATTAAATTGTTCTAATTAAGAGAATTCCTAAAAAATAGGCAAAAAGTCACTACGATCATTGCTTGAAAATATGAAGGAGGAATAGATGACATCGGTGTAAAAAATCCTCTAAGCTCTTTACTCATCCTGTCAAGCTATGCACGAACTCTCTACTGATATGCTTCCAAAGATGCTATAGTCTTCTTTGCTCCTATGATTGTGTTTTTCTTCAGCTCCTCCATCTGAATCTCAATGACTAATAATTACTTCCGAGCATGCTGAACATTAAGGTCTATATCTATAGCTAGTTTGTCATTCTGAGAAAAAAGGGCTTAGGCCTCTACCTGTCCTTTATCCAATGAATCCAATCTTTCTTGAACGTGCTTCTAAAAATTAATTTGCTCTCTCCTTATCTCACTAATATTTGTAACCATAGACTACATCCTTAATAGCAATGTCTGGACTATAGATGCATCCAAATGCAAAGGAGCTGATTATGGAGCAGTTGTAGAAGAATATGGACTTTCTAAACTCTATGTAAGGTGACTCATATCTAGAGAAGAAAAATCTATATCTTGTCTCAGTCTCACCCTCCTGCCTGAAATGCATGCAGTCACTCCAGATGGTGGAAGTGGTGGTGGGGCATCATCATCTTGAACAACATCATTAGAAGCATCATCTATCTCATCATCATTGCTAGGAGTACTCAATTCATTTGCTTGCCTCAACCTAAATCCAAGCTTTGAAAAAGGATCCTCAATGGCTATATTACACCTCAATACCACCTCTTTATCTAGAAAATGTGATGACCCTAAAATTGGTCCCATTTATGTATGTGACATGAGGAGTACTTCAAAATTACTATAATCAAGCCCCCAAATCCGATCTTATTCCCAAAACTAGCAATAGACTTCTTCATTTGCTTCCATAACAATAGGGATACCATTTACCCTTATGCCTCTCTCCATGGCAAATAAGAAAAATAAATTAGATGCTATAACTTTGCTGAGGCAAGATGTACTTACAAAAATTGATAAATTCATAACTCTATGTAAGTATTGGTGCAAGGGTGTGAGGACCTTCATCGACTTGGTGTTGCAGGCATTAAATTGTGTATGTATTTGGCTTCTTAACAATGGCCTAATGCTTAGTATCATTACCCACAATGTCAATTTCCCCATCCAAAGGCAAGTGCAAATAACTAAAATTGAGAGATAGTACGGAATGTTTCTGGTGTTGATATAAATGGTGTTTCTAGCTTACCTTGATAGATTAGGTGCATACTTAAAGGTGTACGAGAACTCCAAAGTAATTTTTGGATATGTCAAACCATTTAACCTAAAGAATTCCTCTTAACCAATATTTTACAGTAAGGTAATAGCCCTATTATAAATAGCCAACTCCATTAGCATCTTTTTGCTCATAAATTTGCTTAGAGTGATGAGTTTCGTAGCTAATTTCTCAAAAAGATTTTTCTGTGTAGGATTCAACCAACTAGGTGGCTGAATACACACTAATGGTTGGTTATCATCTTATGTTCGAGCCATTTTCCTATAGAAAAAGCAAATCATAACAATTAAGATCTCAATCAAGCTCAACCCATACCATAACTATATTGAAAAAATTAAAGCTGTGACATTAATTAGAACAAAAAAATCTACACAGTAAAATTAATATTCTAGCTAATGAGAAGAAGCAAAATGTTCAAAAAATAAGAATATACAACATAGATATTAACAATTAAACATATAATGAAATGCACAAAAATTTTAAAATAAAATTGCACAAGAAATGAATTTAAAGAAATTGGAATACAATGCACAAGTAAAAATGAAAAATAATCACAAGTGGTTATGCTATAAAGCACAAGTGCCAAAAGAATTAAAAAGCAAAATTGGTGGTGTTCACAAAGATGGAAATGTAAAATCTACCATAAACTAGCTATTTTTAGCACAAACATTTGACAAAAGTTAAAATTGCATTTAAAAAATTTAAAAAATAAATCGATAATACAAGTCAACCTAATTCTACAATTTTGGGTCTAGAAAACATGCATTTTATATGAGCAAATAGGTCCTACCACATATTGCAGCAAAAAGAAATGAAACTCAATAATTACCAAGCATGATCTCAAGCAAAAAAATCACAGATTCTTAAACGATCTGACCATCGAGACCCCTGAACCACCTGGATAAATCTATAGTGGCTATAAGAGTTAAAATGTTAGGATGATGATGTGAATAATACATGTGTCATGCATGATGCATGGGCGCGTTAGGTAACAATCATAACCATAAACAGGAACATAAATAACCTTTCACCCTTTTTACTCACACACAAGAGGTTGTGCAGTCTCTTTCCTAGGTAGACTTAGCCCATGGGTCAATAAAGGATCTAATAGACACGTATGACATACGGTGAAAAATAGGCAACATAACCTCTTTTATTTAAAGCATATACATATGAGTTTTGGCCATTATGTATTAGAACAATTCAACTAAATCGAGATAGGCTAATCGGGGCAAGGTAGCCTTTGATGAGTGATTGCCTAATTTACTTGAATTTGTTTAATATGTAATGGCCCACATAGCAAGCAAAGTATTGCGGATCATACTACTTAGGGGAAGTAGCTATAGTCATTGTATAGGCTTGGGTTAGATGGCAAAACTTCAAGGCTACCTAAGCATGGTCCCTACCAATAAGTCTAGCTCATCACGAGCATAATGATCGATAAATCACCATTTAATATACCAAATGGTATAAGGCTTTGGCTAGTGGTCACCCTTGAGACTTTCCTATATTGAATAAACATAGGGTGTGCTTTAGGAATACACTAGGGTTAAAAGGGGATGCCTAACATAATTCTAAAGCCCTAACATGAGTGGAAAATGTAATTTTTGAAAAGAAATATAACTTTAATCTTAAAAACTCAATTATAATAACTTAATCAAGGTATTTTATGAGTAAGGTCTGATGTTCCCAATGGAGTTGCCGCTATGACGTGTACCGAACCCTTTTAATGCTTTGTAGTAAAATTTGGCTTGCTTTTGAAGGCCTATTTTTAGGGTTTAAGGCTGGACAATGGTTCATAAAACTCATAAAGATTGTTTGTTTCACATTAGAAAGGGATTTAACCTAATTCACAAAGTCTCAGCCCTAAAAAAGGCATGAGACAGTGTCTCAAGGTACCTTTATTCTATTATTGACGCTCAACTTATGAGGGCATCTACGGGGCTCATGAGGTAGGTATCATAGATTTGCCACCCAAAATAAGTTGGAAAAAATAATCTAACCTTATAATGCCTAAACCAGATGTGGTTGAGACATTTTTACTTATACCTTGGTTAATTATTTTATAAATGAGATTTTATGATTTCCTCTCTACATCCCTTCTCAAAAAATTTACAAAAATAATTAAGTAAAAATGCACACTTCAATCACATAGAGAAAACAATAAAGTAAATAAATACATAAAATTTTCCAAAATAAAGAAAATAAACCTACGTAAAATTAGGCTTTTGTTTAAAGTGGGAACATTTGCTCCTTTATGTATTTTTTACAAAAGGCTGAAGAGTCCTTAATCTATTTTAGAAATTAAGGGATGAATAATCCCAATTTTGATGAAAACAAAGACTTTTCTTTTATTGGTCAATTTTTGGGAGAAAATTGGACATTGGTCCATTTTTATTAAGGAAAATTCCAAATTTATTAGTAAAAATCATTTAGTGAATTTTAAGTTAGCGCTTAAGAAAAAATCCTTTATCACTCCCTTTTAAAAATCCTCAAATAAATCAAGTAAAGCAATAAAAATTAAAAAAAGAAATAAATAAATAAGGTACATAAGGTTAAACCCTTAAAAGTGTGTCCTCTAAGACCCTTATTGCTCATAAAAACAAAAAAAGAAACAATTAGCATGTAACAAATGAAAATAAATACTAAAATAAAATAAAATGAAATAAAATAAAATAAAATGCATTCTAGAAATAAAATTAGACATATAGAATGGAAACATACACAGGGCATAATTAAAAAAACATGATGCATAAATTTAGTATGGCATGGAAACAATTTAAAACACAAAAGTGAACTTAAAAAACATAAAAAAGGCCAAATAGAGGGCACAAATAGCCTAAAAAGGTGAGGGATGGCCATCTAGATGTGAGGGATGGCATGGAACAAGGCACCGCGATGTCCTGTCAATTGATGTAACCAATGGACATCTGTCGGGCCTTCTTCCCATTGCTCACACCTATAATGCAGAGTGAAGAGCAATATGTATATAAAGTGAAATTAAATCATAATTTAGGTCTAAACATGCATATTCTACTACCTAATCATGTCGGAATTAACCCTAGAGGCCAAAAATATATTTAAGTCATGCCAAAACAATAAATTAACATGAGTGCAAATTTGTAATTGAAAAAGAAATAATCATACCTTAATGGTGAAATATCCTAAAAGCATGCCATATTACACATTTTTAGTCACACTCAGATAATCATGGAGAAATAGTAAAATAAACATTTAATTAAAATAATCATTGCGTAAAAACTAAGAACAGATATACAACACTTTTACATAATTAATTAATGCATCTACTTGGCAATTAATTTATTCATAAAATAAAAGTGAAATGAAAATCCAGAATATTACCCTTAGTTGTTTTTTTTTGTAACACCAGGAAATCGCACTCCAAATTCCAACTCGTATTGATTTCCATGATTGAAAATAATAAATGTATTTTGTGTTTGTGAAGAAACTTAAGAAAGCCTTTTGTTCTCAAGAAGTAAAAATAAGTTTTTTTACTCTCAAGAATGTCAATGGCTGCCTCTAAAATTCAAATTCATTATATCCCAATAAAATCCTAGGTTTTTTGCCTTTTATAGAAGGATAATGTAACACCCTTATCTGTAGAATACATTTAACCTTTATAACATATAACATGAATGTACTATAATCAAGGATCTAAACTTTACTTAACAATACTGCATCAAGATCTTATTGGAACCTTAATCCATAATATATATATAAAAATCGTACTTAAATTTTAAACTTATATAAGTCTCTTAAAACATTACAATATTCTAAATACTGATAATCTATCAAAATACAAAACTTCCAGCACAATTAAAAAAATCCAAAATGAGAACTATACATTTCTAGTCTCTCTTTCTTGTGTTGGCTGTCCCACTGTAGATATCAACCCTAAGAAGAATTCCTATCTTGACAACTTACACTGATAAAAACACGTGCTAAGCTATAAAGCTTAGCAGGAAACATAAAACATATAGGCAACCTCTTTCAAAAGTCATCCAAACAAACATATACATTTAAAATATGAAACTTAATCAAATATAGTTGCAATATTAAATAATAGGTGTTGTGTTCAAGGCATTATAGAACATTGAACAATCACTTTTCATGTTATAACCAATCTCCTATTATTTATTAATTTCTTACTTGTCAATTTCATTATTGTCTTTCACTTATTCATATAGCTCTAGAAATCATATACTACAAGTTGACTTCCTTATTTCAAATAATTCACTTACTAATTAAGGTGTGAATTACACAAATTTCCACAAATGTTTTAATCAAATTATACTCATAAGAGATTCATATCGATAATCATAATAGTCTAAGTTAATTAACTAGATCCACATACATTATAAGACCCCTAATATAACCTTAGTTAGAAATGCATGATTTTGATAGGGTTATAATTAATTGAGATTAAATTATAAATTTGAATTTCATATAAGTTATAGGGCAAGTGATAAATTCTTTTTACCATATTAATTACATGAAGAAATTAAATTATTATTTTGATTTAATATTGTTTAAGGGTGTAATTGAAACATAAAGTGTGAATTTAGGAGTCAATTTATAAATATGGCATTTTAAGGGTCAAATGTGAATAAGAGAATGAATTGAGAGGTTGATTTAAGAGAAGTATAAAATATATAGGTCAATGTTAAACATGCAAGAAGTTGAGAGGTTTTAATAGAACATACAAAAAGTGAAAGGGTTTAAAAGGGAATTTTCCCTTGCTATTATAAATAGTTATTTTACAAGATAGAGAGACAAGTGAAGGGGATGGCATTCTTAAGTGAGAGTTATAGAAATTTCTTTATTATCATCTCTTACATTCATTGTTAATCTCTCTAAGAAATTCTTGAAGAAATTCTTGCATGTTGATTTTTAAAGAACAAGTTAGTAAGTATCAATAAGATAATGGTTTAGAATTTGATTTTCTTTCATCATCATCTTATTCTTATTCTTTTTCTTCTTTTATTCAATGATTGTTTGGAGGAATAAATTGGAAATGTATGTTTATAAGAAAGAATTTTTATATAGAATGAGAAGAAGAAGGGGGAAAGAACAAAGGAAATGGAAAGGTGCAAGATTGAAGATAAAGAGAAATTTTCGGTCAAGTTATATGACTAGGAATTCTTATGCATGCATATGGATAAAAGTAGTATAAACATAATTTAAATGTCTTGTGTGATGAACAATTGAAAGAAAAGTAAATTTTAACAAGTGTTACTTAAGAGAAGGCATGAATCCTTGTGAACTAGTGACTATAAATTCAACATAATTTGAGTTAGAAAACTTAATTTGAGATCATTCTAATTTTTGAAGTTACACAAGATATGTGCCTACAAATTTGTAGAAGGGACCTAGCATTGAAATTGCCTTTAAGTCACCCTTATAATAAATTAAATTCTTTGTGAGTTATTGATTTTGGTTTTAGAACATGTGCTAAAAATGATGTATCTTTGTGTATATTGTTTAGAATGGTATGAGGTTAATTTCTAAGAATAATATACTTTAAAATATACAATTTATATGCAAAAAGCATAAATTTGTTCCATTTCTAAGAATGCCAAAAGTTAACTTGAATGTAGAATAGTTGATGGCACTAATTCAAGAAATAGTTTTTAGTATTTTTGCATTAACTTGAGATTTAGTTATGAGAATTGGATAATTCTAGTTGGGTTATAAAATAGACTCACATATATACCTTTTATATGAGAAAGAAAAGTCTAAAAATGCCTCTAAATTTGCCTAAATGTCACTTGAAAATTGGAATCATGTGTTGCCTACCCTAATGAATAGTTATTAGTAATTTCCATTTATCTTGAGTTCTAGAAATTATATTGCAATTATTCTTGATGTTTCGAAAAATAGAAACATAGGGGAACAAAGTTATAGAAGACTAAATTTGCTGAAAATGCTATTTTGAAGGCAAAATATTGCTCACAATTTGAACATGGAAACCAGTTGCTGCCCTATCACGACTTGTGATAGTGTGCCCTTTGTCACGACTCGGAAAAAGGACATGAGTCGTGACTCCTACTTGTCCAACTCATGCTATTGGTCCAAGAGGATCCTCTTAAGCCTATAAATTTATACTAAAGCATTTTTAGACCTTCCTAAACACTTTTAAGTCATTGGAAGCATAAAGATAAAGGTTTTAAACAAGAATGACATGCGTTATCCATGTACCAAAGTGTTATAAGGTCTATTTATCCTTTTTAAATAGTTATAGAGTAGAACTTGATATAAAGACAACTCATAATGAGGGACATATATATTAACTTAATGATATCATAGTGTAACGTAATTGGCATGATCAAATGTAGAAATAAGTGCATAGAAATTGTAAGCTAAGGTAAATTACTATTTACCATATGTACATGAAAATATGAAAATGATATGATGTGATGATTATATGTCATGCCTATATGCTGTTACGCCAAATGTTTAGTCACAAGGATAATGTGAAGCAAAATGTTGAAACATCATTAAATGATTGATAAAACATGATATTACTTGTTGAGTATGCAATGGGATTTCATTCTAAAATATTAGGAATGAAGCATATTATATGGAAGTTTATAATAAGGTATGTACTATCACTTAATTGAAGTGACATGATTAAGTATACATGATGTCACATGTTAACATGCGAAAAAGCAAGTTTACAGTGTTATAGACTCAATTTTAGAAATCTTGTTAAAGTATATGATTGCAATGTTAAATGAGACTATGTATACAAGTGTATGCACTAGAGAGGGTGTATCTTATCTTGTGATTGTTACATGAGAAAATTGTATAAATTGTTTTATGATTTGGGCATATACAATTATGCACTAGAGAAGATATATTATTATATGATTATGTACAGGTACAAATGGTATAATATAAGTACAGTCTTGATATACTAAATAATTACATGATTGAATATGATTACAAGTATAGAATAGTAATACCCAATAGTGAGCATGCTCACAGGTTTACAGAAAGTTATGCATGAGCATGTATATGATAACATGTTTAAGTATATGATCATGATGATATGTACACTTAAATCTCGGTACTCGTATTGCTATATAAATATATGAATACATGTTTATAAACTGGAGAATTATGTATTATGATATGATCACATACATGTGTAAAGTGTATGATATAATTACAAGCATGATATTTTAAATGAACATGAAAATTGCATTGCCTACTACTAGAGTTCAACTGTAGATACATAGGCGGTTATAGGGATATTACAGCTGCTACTATTGACCCCATTTGGGTCTAAGTTACTATTGATCCTTTTTGGATGATGATAAGCCTGTTTGGATTGTTAGCTAACCCCGTTTAGGTCGGTTTGACCGGTCCCCCTATTCTGTTGGTCCCATTTGGGTCTATATTTTTGATATCCTTGGATATCCCATGTTCTATTGGCCTCATTTGGGTATATGTTTTTGGTATCCTTGGATATCCCCTATTTTGATAACCTCGGGTATCCCTTGTTCCCGTTATCCACCTTTAAAATTTAGGTTGGGTAAGCTATAACTACAATATAGATAATAAAGTATAAACTACAAAGCAAGCATCATATAAGAGTTAAGGATATTGCTTGATTACATGTCTGACATGATTTGCTTGTATTGTTTCATAAGTCTAAATAAATAGAGGTTACCAAGTAACACATGATATGTGTATGCTATTTATAGTTGGTTCCAAATGTTCGAAATTGCTTAAATGAGTTAAATGCATGAAGAATTCTCAATCGATATACAATACAAGCATGCTAAGTTAACTGTTAAGCTTTTTAAATGCTTTTATTGTTTACTATGGGAGGTTATTAGATTTGTCAAGATTTTCTAATCCATTGATTACATGTTAAATAAATGTATATATATATAAAGCTTACTGAGTGTGATTATAGATGATGCAATGGTAATATTGAAATGCTTTAAAAAGTTAAAAATTATGCAAGGTAAAGATATAATAGTTCAATAATGATTGTAAGTATTTAAACGAATGAGAATGCATCTTATACATGGAATATATTATACATATGTATAAGTAATAGAAGTTATTTGAATATAATACCATGTTTCTAAGATAGTTAAGTATATCAAAGTGATCACTAAGATCAAAATGTGGAAACTCATAGAGTATAGATAAAGTATATATATAAATAATTGTAAATAAGTGATAGAAATATGGCATAGTTAATAAATGTTTGGCAATTGATATTGACACATGAATAATATAGTCATCAATGTTTGACAACTAATAATTCAAAGTAATTGGTCAAGAGTAACATAAAGAAATCCAAAAAGTAAGCTTGATGTAACGGATTCAAAGTATTGAATGAATATTAATAAAGGTATGTTAATGATAGAAACACACAGTTCACAATGGCATGGAAAATTATTACTAATCATTAATGTATAGAGGTCTAACTTATTAACTTAAAGTTCTATGGTTTAGAACAGCTACACATTCAAGATAGACTAGTAAGTCAATATGCTTATTCAAGAATAACATATACAAAGCTGAAAAAGGTAAAATTGATATATAAGATATTAAGTGATGCATGAATAATTGTTATAACGAGTAAGAAATCAATAAGCAAATGGAATAGTAACAAGAAATTCATATTGATTATAAGTGCAACGAAAGATAATAAAGAACCGAGAGAGTGTTTTGAATATTGCTTATAATGATTGGTTTATTTATATGAAGATATGCTTATATGCACTTGCATTTTTGACGACCTTTAAAAGAGGTTGTCCTCATGTTTTATATTTCCCCACTAAGCTTTATATCTTAGCACGGGTGTTTCATCCGTGTAGGTTGCAAGTAAGGATTTTTTCCTGGGATGATATCTACAAGGGGATGGCCAACACAAGAGAGTGATTGAAAGTATAGTCTACTATTGAGTGTATTTTGATTACACGATTCTTATTTACTTTGACAAAGATGCGATGTACAAATGATTAATATATGTAAATATTGTATTGTTTAAAGATACTTTTAAGTATGCAATAAACTGTTAATAGTGTAGTTTATATGTCAGATTTATGTTTTGAAGAAAAGAAATATATTTCAAGCATAATAACCTGGCAAACATGCTTAATGATACAAGATATAGTGTTTACAGCTAAGTATAGGATAAGGGTGCTATATACATATAGACATATTCTTATATATCAAGTTCTGTACATACTATGCCATCCCTTTTATCTCTTAAGTGCGATTGGTGATCACTTTTATATATAGATAAACACTAGATCATTTCCAGCCTATATACCAAATCAATCATATACATTAGTTATAAATTCATAGTTCATTCATGTTTACATGTAAGATGTTACAACCAATATTTCTCAATATTAAGTAAGACACTTGTAGATGTAAAGAAAACATAGAAGCCAATTAAATTATCAAAAGACATTAATCTACATGAATAGAAATACATATATCTTACATTCCTAATTTAAGAAAATTTTTAAATTAACAACATAATAATAATTAACTTTCATATAAACGAGTTACATAAGTTATTTATCAATCTTACGCGAGTAGCATGTGTATAGGGAGAACTTACATTCATAAATATATTAATAGCCAATACAACAATAGTGTACTAATCCATATGCATAACTTATTGTTTAATATGCACATATGATACTAAAATTCCATGTATAAATATACATAATATAGCCTTCTACTTGTATCATGTTATACATATG
Organism: Excoecaria agallocha; assembly: GCA_037975025.1. NCBI lineage: Eukaryota > Viridiplantae > Streptophyta > Magnoliopsida > Malpighiales > Euphorbiaceae > Excoecaria > Excoecaria agallocha. The sequence goes on along the minus strand of CM075815.1, from coordinate 35,173,291 downwards.
TAATATAGAGATATTATATAAAGGTAAGAGGAAAATAAATTTAACAACTATCATACTTCTTTATCTTTTATTTTTATATGATGCATTTTGTTATACTGTACCAAGCTAGTACTATACTATAAAAATGGATAACGGGTGGTACATATGGTACCCAAAGGTATGAGTCGTACGGATACACAAAGGTAACAATCATATAGACCTAAATGGAGCAAACTATGCTATTGACTGGTCGAAAGGACTTAAATAAGGTCGGCTAACAACCCAACTAAGGCTGTTTATGATGTTAACGAGACCATCTGTATACTTTTGACCCAAATGGATTTGAAGCTATACTATCATGGCTACAAAGTACCTTTGTAGGCATGCCTATCTATCCATAACCTAGACATGGATGCAGCCAAAATTACCTCTTTCATTATCTTTATATATTGCACTCTTTCAAATCATACATATATACCAATGTATAATTAACAGTTGATTATCATGTAATAATTGTTTATGTAAGAACTTTCTATGAATTTGATAACATATATTTACTGGAATATAAGCATTCGGTACTAGGAGTCCTTATAAAGGCATATCTATATACATACATACATACATGCATGCATATATATATATATATATATATACACACACACACACACACACATACATACACATATTTATATGTATGTATATACATACATACATACATACATATGTATATGTATATATATATATATATACATATATATACATATATGTATATATATATATATATATGTATATACATATACATATACATATATGATAAGTGTGAATTATATATAGTTTTAATATGTTTTTAGTTGTGTTATTTAGTTATTTTTGTTTTATTTAGGTTAAATTAGAGATAATTTGTTAATATTTATGTTTTTGTGGTTAATTCTGTGTTTTGTGTGATTTTCAGGGTAAAATTGATATAAGAGGGCTTAAAGTGTAAAAAGTACAAAGTTTAGGGCCATAAGTGCAAATATGAAGAAGTTAGACGAGAAGATGAGTTTCCAGTCCAGAGCCTTGAGACGTGACCACGTGAAAACATTGAAGCATAAGACACGTGGCCACATGAAGAAGCTTTTGTGAGGAATCGTGGCCATGTGATGAGAAGTGAAGAAACAAAGTGAAGACACATGACCACGTGGATTCTAGTGAAGGACCACACGTGGCCACGTGTGGAGGAAGAACAAATGGAGTCGTGGTCACATGTAGAGAAAGCATGTTGAGGGGCGTGACCACGTGATCCAATTTTCCCACATCGTGAAGGATTTTCGAGCTTCCTGTTTTAGCAGAATTTGATTCCTATTATGTGACTGGAGTTTAACAAGGAGTCTACTACAATTTTTGCCTATAAATAGCAGTCCAAAACATAGAAGAAGGGAATCAATCCTTAGAATTAAGCTTTGTTTTCTTAGTTGTTTTTCTACGTTCTTTGTTTACTGTTTTTTTATCCAAAATGTTGTTTTAATTTTGAGAATGGTTTGTGAGTAGTTTTCTTTAACTTTTGCTAAAGGATACTTGAATCCTTAAACTTGTATTGTTATGACTTAAGTTGTTCTTCAATTTAAGTACAAGTTGATTATTTCTTGGTTCTTAAACATAGTCTTGTCTTTTCTCAATTTTAAGTCGATTAGTAGCTTGATTAAGCATTGGTTAATTAATTGATTTAAGTTTACTCATGACTTGCATGCTCTTAAGGTAATTTAGTTGGATTAATGCCTGATTATAATCTGAATAAGCTATAATTGTGTGTTGATTTGATTAAGTTAAGATTAAGAAGAGAGTAACCAAGAATAGGTGAAAGTTAAATCTCTTGAGAAAGGCTTTAATAGACATCTAGGAAACTTAATACAGTTCTTTATGCTAAGTGTTAAGTTTATTTGAATAAGAAAATTTGATGCTTGGAATGGTAATCTTGAATAAAGTTATCTGGTTTTATTAAACTGAATTCTCCATAATCACTTGTATGTTTTCTTTTATTTAAGTCATAGCAATACTTGTTGAGGTGGATAGTCCTTTAGTGAAAGTTGTCTTTAATATTGAATTTTAACTCATTCAATTTACTTGCTTTCAATAGATTTCTCCTTTACTTTAGCTTTTTAGATTGTTTTACTTTGGTTTTAAATTATTGTTTTTAGTTTTAATTCTTCACTCATCATAAATTTGGGATTTCTCTTCTCTCTTTTGCACACGAAAATTGGCTTTGAAATTACAATAGCACATACAAACACAAGTTTCCCTTGGGTTCGATATTATGGGTCATAATCTTATTTCCCTATATTACTAGCCCATCTAGTACACTTACTAGAATTCGGTTAAGTTTTTGGCACCATTGTCGGGGAGAACATTGGCATTTGTTTATTTATTTTGATTTTAAAGTTATTTTTGTTTGTTTTTCTTCTCTTCTTCATCTATTTTCTTTTTTTCTTTTTGGGTGACTAGTGGTTTATGGTGAGAGAAAACCCTATCCTACCATTAGACCCTAAAATTGAAAGGACATTCCATAGGATTAGAAGGTTAAGAGGCAACATGAATGACCCAGAAATAGAACAACCTATGAATGATCCGCCACCTAGGATTGAAGAGCAACACATACCCCACCAAGCTCCCGGGAATGGGTATAGACCTAGAACCATTAGGGATTATGCTATCCCTAGGTGGAATGAAGAACATAGAACTATTAGGATTCCTCACCACCAACCCGTTACCATCACTATGGTACAAGGAAACCAATTTTCGGGTTCGAACATAGAGGATCCTGCACAACATTTAGATATGTTCTTAGAAGTGAGTGACACTGTACAAATTCCTATTGTATCGACTGATGCAATTAGGTTGAAACTCTTTCCATTTACCCTCATAGGAAAAGCTAGGGATTGGCTACAAATGCTACCAAATCAATCCATCCATTCTTGGCAATAAATGCAAGAAAAATTTCTTTGCAAGTTCTTCCCACCTACTAAGACTGCCCTCATTAGGAAACAAATAAGTGACTTCTAGCAATTTTATGAAGAACCATTCCATGAATCATGGGAAAGATTTAGGAGACTTTTAAGAGTTGTCCATATCATGAAGTTCCTAGTTTTCAATTAATGTATATTTTCTATGCAGGTGCCCATCCATTAACAAGATCTTTGTTAGATGCAGCTTCAAATGGAAGTTTCATGAATCAAATTCCTGAGAATGCATTTTTACTCCTTGATGAGAGGGCCACCAATGATGCTCAATGGACAACCTCTAGAGCAACTCAAAAGAAATAGGGAGTTCATAATATTGATGCAATAGCCATGCTAAAAGCTCAATTAGAATTAATGGAAAAAAGGCACTTAAAAGAAATAAATGAGCTCAAAGCTAAAAATGTTTCTATGTTATCTAATGAAGTTGATTCTTATGCAGAAACTCAAGGACCTTTGGGAATGAAGAATGCTGAAAATATGGTAGAAGAAGTTAATGCCTTGAACCCATATAGCAACACTTACAATGCAGGATGGAGAAGCCACCCAAATTTTTCATGGAGGGAAGGTAATCAAGGTTCTTCTTCTAACCCTAATCCTAGACCCCAATTTAATCATAATAAACCTCACAATAGTCAACTTCCATACCAAAACAAAGCTCCACCTCACTACCCAAATCAATACCCATCACAAGCATACCACCAACCACCCGGTTTTCAAAAACCTCAACCTCCCCCTCTTCAAGAAAAGAAATCCAATATTGAAGAAATGATTGCAAATTTCATGGCTTCCCAAAACTCCATTTTAGCTAGTCAAGATGCTAGATGGAAATCGCAAGATATTTGGATGAGAAACCAAGAGGTATCCATCAGGAACCTAGAAAACCAAATGGGGCAACTTGCTAGTTCTTTATCAAACTGTGCTCAAGGGACATTTCCATCCAATGTAGACCGAAATCCAAAAGAGGAAGACAAAGCAATCACTTTAAGGAGTGGAAAAGAGTTAGAGAATAATGAACATGGTAAGAATTCTTCCTCAAAGGTGGAACCGACAACGGAGGTAAGTAATTCTAACTCAGAAAATACTGAAAAAATATCTCCTACATTCGAGAAGGGTAAACGTAAGGACAAACTCATTTCTACTGTTCTTGATGAATCTCAATTACCATTTCCTGTTCTAGCTAGAAAAGAGAAACAAAATGAACAATTGAGTAGATTTTTGGACATGTTTAAGAAGCTACATATAAACTTACCATTTACTGAAGCTTTATTACACATGCCTAAATATGCTAAATTTATGAAAGAATTATGCACTAATAAGAAAAAGCTAGAAGGCATAGGAACGGTTCAATTGTCCGGTAATTGTAGTGCCATATTAACCAATAAAATTCCTGAAAAATTAGAAGATCCAGGTAGTTTTACATTACCTTGTGAATTAGGAGGTAATTTTGTTGGAAATGTTTTATGTGATTTGGGTGCTAGTATTAATTTGATGCCTTATTCAATTTGCAGGAAATTGAATCTAGGTGATTTAAAGGAAACCCGAATGATACTTCAATTGGCCGATAGATCGATGAAAAAGCCAAAAGGAATCATCGAGGACCTATTGGTAAAAGTAGGAAATTTCATATTTCCGGTTGATTTCATGGTGATGGACATGGAAGAAGATAGAAGAGTGCCATTAATTGTAGGGAGGCCATTCTTGAACACAGCAAAAGCATTAATTGATGTTCATGGACAAATGGTTACTTTAAGATATAACAAGGAGGAAATGGTTTTTAATGTTAATAAAATTCTAAAGCACCCCTCATATGATTTTGAAGAATCCATTTACTTTGTTGATGAGGTTCAAGAATGTGCCAACACAAACCAAGAGGAAATCATTCTCAAAGATGAATTTCAAAGTTGCTTGATGCATCCAAGGAAAATGGAAGAGTTGGATACAAAGGAGAAAAAGTTGATACAAATTATGGAACAAGAGCATAGTGAAGATAATGAAATGAAGGATAAACCATCCCCTCCTAAGGGAGATTCTGAACTTAAAACACTTCTATCTCATTTGAAATATGTATTTTTAAGAGATAATGCTAATCCAGTAATTATTTCATCTTTGTTGACAGATTTGGAAGAAGAAATGCTCATTAGAGTCCTCAAAAAGCATAAAGGAGCAATTGGTTGGGCAACATCTGACTTAAAAGGGATTAGCCCAAGCTATTGTACACATCGTATACCCATGGAGGACAACTTTAAACCGGTGGTGCAACCTCAACGAAGGCTCAACCCAACTATGCAAGAGGTAGTGAAAAAGGAGGTATTGAAACTACTTGATGCAGGTATTATCTATCCTATCTCTGATAGTAATTAGGTAAGTCCTGTTCAATATGTGCCTAAAAAGGGGGAAATGACTGTAGTCATAAATGAAAATAATGAATTAATTCCTACATGCACGGTAACGGGATAGAGGGTATGTATTGACTATAGGAAGTTAAACAATGCCACTAGAAAAGACCATTTTCCATTGCCTTTTATTGATCAAATGTTAGAAAGATTAGCAGGAAATAAATTTTATTGTTTCTTAGATGGCTATTCAGGGTATATGCAAATACCTATAGCCCCGGAAGACCAAGAAAAGACCATATTCACATGTCCATATGGAACATTTGCATATAGGAGAATGCCTTTTGGTCTTTGTAATGCACCTGCCACATTTCAATGATGCATGATGGCCATATTTCATGACTTTATTGAAAAATTTATGGAAGTTTTCATGGATGATTTCACTATTTATGGTCATGATTTTGAATCTTGTTTGCATAATCTAGCATTAGTTTTGAAAAGGTGTCAAGAAACAAATCTTGTGCTAAATTGGGAAAAATGTCATTTCATGGTTAGAGAAGGCATTGTTTTAGGGCATAAAATTTTTGAAAAAGATATTGAGGTTGATAAAGCAAAAGTTGATGTGATAGAGAAATTACCTCCACTAACTAGTGTAAAGGGCATTAGGAGTTTCCTTGGTCATGCTAGGTTTTATCATCGGTTTATTAAGGATTTTTCTAAAATTGCCAAACCACTTTCTAATTTATTGCTTAAAGATACTGCATTTAATTTTAATGCTGAGTGTTTGTAGGGTTTTAACCTATTGAAGCAAAAATTAGTTAGTGCACCGGTCATTGCATCACCCGATTGGAGCTTACCATTTGAAATTATGTGTGATGCAAGTGATTATGCAGTTGGAGCAGTCTTAGGACAATGGAAAGAGAAGATTTTCTACACCATCTATTATGCAAGCCATACACTCACCAGAGCCCAAGTAAATTACACCACTACGGAGAAGGAACTCTTGGCAATAGCCTTTTCATTTGAGAAATTCAGGTCTTACCTTTTAGGATCCAAAGTTATGGTGTGGTCAGACCATGCCGCATTGAGACATCTTTTTGCAAAGAAGGATTCTAAACTAAGACTTATCTGATGGGTGTTACTACTTCAAGAATTTGATGTTGAAATCAAAGATAAGAAAGGCGCAGAAAATTTTGTAGCTGACCATCTATCTAGATTGGATCATGCTAGTATCGAAAAGGGAGAAATTTCTGACTTATTTCCCGATGAACATATTTGTGCTTGTTATACTTATGAGAGTTCAGTTCCATGGTATGCTAATATAGCTAATTTTCTTGCAAGTGGCTATCTTCCTAAGGAATTTACTTGGCAATAAAAGAAAAAGCTCATAGCGGATGCCAAGTATTACCTTTAGGACGATCCATTCCTTATCAAGATATGCCCTGATCAAATAATAAGAAGATGTGTACCGAAATCGGAGCAAGAAGCTATCATGAACCAATGTCATAGAGGTGAAGTTGGAGGTCATCACGGACCAAATAGGACAGTTCAAAATATACTCCAACCAGGTTTTTTCTGGCTTACTTTATTCGAGGATGTAAGATCTTTGATAGCTACTTGTGATAGATGCCAACGAGTAGGGAATATATCCAAAAGAGATGAGATGCCTATGAACAATGTGCTAGAAGTGGAAATTTTTGATGTCTGGGGCATTGATTTTATAGGGCCTTTTCCAAATTCATTTGGGTTTGAATATATTTTGGTAGCTGTCGATTATGTGAGTAAATGGGTAGAGGCAATAGCTACTAGGACATGTGATGCAAAAATTGTGCTGGAATTCATTAGGAAGAATATTTTCACTAGATTCGGAGCACCTAGAGCTATTATAAGTGATGGAGGCAAACATTTTGTCAACCATCAATTTAAGACCTTACTTAAGCAATTTGGTGTTAAGCACAAAATCACAACCCCATACCACCCTCAAGCCAATGGACAAGTGGAAGTATCTAATAGAGAGTTGAAATCAATCTTAGAAAAAATAGTAAATAACTCTAGAAAAGATTGGTCTCTTAGAATTGTGTTTGGAAAAGCATGTCACCTTCCAGTCGAATTAGAATATAAAGCATATTGGGCTACCAAATTTCTTAACTTTGATTTGAGAAATGCAGGAGAAAGGAGAAAATTGCAGCTCAATGAATTCGATGAAATTCGATAATGGTCATATAACAATGCTGCACTTTATAAAGAAAAGACCAAACGATGGCATGACAAGCATCTAAAGGTAAAAGATTTTGTTCTGGGAATGTTAGTGCTTCTTTATAATAGTCATCTTCGTTTGTTTCTAGGAAAGTTGAAATCGAAGTGGCTTGGACCATATCAAGTAGTAATTTTGGTGTAGTGATGATCAAAAGCTTAAAAGATGGACGTGAATTTACAGTCAATGGTCATCGACTTAAACCATACCAAATCGGACAACAAGAGGTTGCTGAAGCAACCATAGTTCTTCAAGATACATAAAAATGGTTTGGAAAGTCTAGCTGGAGACTTTAAAAACTCAGAACTTTTAATCATTCTCTGTTTTCTCTCTTTTCTTTTTACAATTAAGTTTTATTTAAGTTTTTGTGTTTATGCATTTTTGAGTGTTTGTGTGTTTTGATTCATGAAAAGAAGTGAGTAAATCAAGGTTTATAAAAGAGGACATGTTTTTAATGGAAAAAATTCGTGTTTTCAAAGCTTAAAATAGAAAAAATTGCATTTAAGGAAAAGTTTTGTGTGTATGTATTTCAAAAATGAAAGGAAAATACATGTATCCGTGACCACGTGTGGTTCTCTCTATACCATCACGTGGCCACGGGTTGATAAGGTGCAAGAAAATTATTTGATACACGTGACCACATGTGGCTTTCCCTTGGCCATCATGTGGCCACGTCTTTGTTTACTGACCCAATTCCTATATAACATGTGACCACGTGTTTTACGAAGGAAAAATCACGTGGCCACGGCTAAAACTGCTGCTCTCCTATTTTCCTCAACACGTGACCACGTGTAGTTCTCCTTATGAACCTCACGTGGCCAAGCCTCAATCCTTTGCCTTTTATATAAGCTTCCATGACTTCTTATCTTCTTCATCTTCATTTTATTTCCTCTAAACCGTGCCCACGCCTCACCAACACAAAGATCAACCCGTGACCATGAAATTTTCACTCATCACCGATCATCACCATCTCCATTTGCTTTCACTTTATTTTTCTCTCTCTCCTACCCATAATCTCTTCCTTCTCCACATTTTCTTCGTTATTTTAGATTTTTCACAACTCACACACACCCCCTCACCTTTGTGCTGCAATTTTGGTGTGATTCTCACTTCCAAGTAAATATTTACTCCCATTACTCCTTGATTATTGTTTGCTTATCATCCATTGTTGTGTTTTGTGCTATTTTTGTTCAATGAATGTTTCGTTTTTAGGTTACTTTGCACTTAACATTTTGGTTGCATGTTAATTCTTTTATCTTCTTTGGATGATTATGAGTATTATATGCATGTTATAGATGCTTGGTATGCAATTGGGTAGTAAACAACCTTTGTTATGCTTTTTCCATTAATGCTCCAACTTGTGCCCATAACGTGTTCGATGAAATGCCTCAGTGAGTTTTCTGTAAAAACTGTTAACTTTTATTCTTTGGTTGGCATGTTGAGGATTTGCATTGTTTGAACATATTCGTTGTGCCCCACCTATTGATGCATTTTATACCTCTCATTTTGTTCTCTACATTTATATGGGACATTTATGTTAGTGTAAGCCCTAGCCCCAATGCATTGTAACAAAACACTTGAAATTAATAAAATGAGGCATTTGTTTTATCTTTTGTATTCCTGTGCATATCAATTGATAAAACTATCCAAGAATGTCGTTTCGGTTTAAGTTATCATGTGTGAGGCACATGGTTGTAAGACCTTGAAACAAATGAGACTTCATTCTAAACATCCCTAGTCAGTCATTGTTATGGGAATAACAATGAATTAAGACTAGTATGCTCTCTCTGATATTATGAGTTCTGTCTTACGGATCATTAGGACAAGAGTGTCAATCAGAGATCATAGATACATGTTAAAGTAAATGGTATCTGGATACGATCCGCTCATGAGAACACTACATGGTACAAGTCATAAGTGTTTCTCATATGCAAGTTTTGTATCGGAGTTCTTAGAACTGAAATCTCTATGAAACTCTTTATGAATTACTGTGTACTTTGACATACACCTAACGTGCTCGTAACAGAGTGACAAGTACGGATATGATTGGGTATGCATTGATTCATGTTAGAGAGCATGAGAGAAGTGAAAGGATTACCCCTCTCAATAAGAGAGAAAATATCATCGGCCACTTGATCAGTGAACTGAGAAGTGTATGGCCATACCGAGATGAAATAATGAGTAATCATTTTTTATCTGAGAGTTCAGAGTCAATGGAATATCAAGAAAGGAATTAATATATATAAGGATGACTAGTTCCATGCCTTATATTAATTTTGGTATTTATGGGTAATGGACTATGCAAAATTGCATTAGGTCACTAAATGCCATATGCATTTTCATTTAATTTGGATTGCTATAATATCTTGCTAGAGAATATATATAGCCTTTGAATTAATTTATTAATTAATTGGCAACATTAAATTGACCTATAGGATCGCACACAAAGCATTGGGCTTAAAATATTTAATTAAGTATTGGACATTAATTTGGGCTTTTAATTAAAGTCAAATTAATATGTGTAATGGGTTATTAGATTGCTATTGGACCTTGGCCCATGAGAGAGAGAAATTCAGCCCACAAGGTTTAATTTCAATTAATTAAATGTTTTGCATTAATTTAATTAATTAAGTATTAAAGCCTAAAGACATATTTATCTAATTTGATCATCTAAATGAAATTTGATGTGGCCGAAATTCCTAGAGAAATAACAAGGAATTTCGGCACATGTATAGTTTTATTTAAGTGGTTTATTAGATTTAAATGACTTATCTTTTATCCTAAATTAAGTGATATTATTTGAACAAATGTCTTTTGTTTTTATCTTGGATAAATTAAAAGAGTTTTTATCAATAAATATTACTTATTTTAATTAAGTGATAAAGGCAAATATTAATTATCTTTAGCTAATATTAATTATCTTAAGGTAGTATATTTGAGATCTATCACTTAAAGGAAAAAAAGATATATATATTTAGTGGGAAAAACGTGAAACCCTAGGAATTTCTTCTATGTTTTGCATGAACTCTCTCTCTCTCTCAAAGAATTTCTTTTAGCCAATTTTCACAAGGAGAAAGGATAGTTCCTCATTCTCTTGCGATCTTGGGTAGTAATAGCAACCTAAGAGAAGTACAAAATCAAATTTTGTAGCTTCAAACCATAGCCATTACACAATACTTTAAAAGATAGCTAGCAATCTCGATTTTAAGCCGTCGGTGCAATTGTGTGTTTGAGAATAGAGGGAGTGGCGTAAAAGGCTGTTCCTTGGCATTGGTGATCGAGATCTAAGGCAGATAGAGTCATCTTAGTCGCTGGCCATCACTAAACTCAATAAATAAAAGGCATGAAAAGTTGTAAGTTCTACAACCCTAAAATTGCATGTTTCGTTTCTTGCTTTGGAATTGTATGGTATGTATGATAAAAATTTTTGTTTTTCCGCTGTGCTATCATCACATTCATACCATATAGTATTCCATCAATTTATGCTATCAATTTTGCATTCCATCCATGTGTGTTTCAATTCATTCAATGCATGCTTCCTGTGCTTACACCTTAGTCTATTTTGGGTTATGAGTGGACACTTACAATGTGTTTTTCTTTCTTTGTAGTGGCCCCTCGAAGGACTAAATACCCTGATGTAGCAAGTTCATCCAGTGTACGAATTCCATCATATGTGGACAGGGCCAAGATTAATAAATTTGAATACTTTAGCTAATGCACCTATGTCCAGCCCACCTATTTAAGCCATTTGTTCCTCAATATCCCGGCTGGAAATCTGTGGGACCATGAGATAGAACCATTGATCCAAAATATTGGCTGGGGGAAGTTCATTGAAAAGAAACCAAAAGTATATCCAGATATGGCATGGGATTTCTTGTATTCTTTTGAATGCTACTTTAAGAGAGATACAGAGGATGGCACAGTCTGTTTTAAGTTGGGTAAGAAAGGATATTCCTTAACTTTTAGTCAGTTCCCTGAAATTCTTGGATTTGTGCCAAATGCCCCTACTGAATTGGAAGATACTTCGCCTGTGGAGAATTGGGAACGAATCAAGGATCTTGAATTAGATGAGCCTTGGGTGGGAGGATAATGCAAGGTACATGCTTTAAGGACTCACACATTAAGAATCATTCATCATTTTCTTGCAAAGAGTATGTACAACAATTTGAAGAATGCAAGCACTATTAGTGTATCTCAAGCAATGGTTCTCCGATGCATGATGGTTGGAATAGCAATAAATGGAGCAGGCATTATAGCTATTCGAATTAAGGACTTACAGAAAATGCTAGGACACATTGATAATATTTCCATAAGATAGATAGCTACTGTTTTAGCTTCTGCAGTTGAGCATCCAGTTTATGGAGATTTGCCTTGCATTGATAATAGGATGTTGAAAAGGATGAAAATTTTGATTCCTAAGCCTCGTGGTCATTGGGCAACTCGGGAGGAGTACTTAAGAGAGAACAATATTCGGGTTGAAGAGGAGCAGCAAGAGGAGGCGGATGAGGAGTATGTTGCCACAGCTGTACCTTCCCCCATCAATGAGCCTATAACACCGGAATGGGAAAGCATCATTTAATCAATTAAGTGGCCGGATGGATGCTTAACAAATCAGACTCGATCAAATGCAAGGAAGATTGGATATGCTTCGTGATACGGTCATGGAAGGAAATATGAGAGTTGAGCATTTTATCCATCACTTTTGGCAGCGTTTTCCTCCACCACCACCTCCACCAGAATAGATCATCATTTACTGTGGACAACAAAATTTTGAGGTGGGGGTAGCCTCCTTTTAGAGAGCTTGTTTTCAACTTTTCTTTTCTTTTTCATGAATCAAACTTTATTATTTTGTGTTTTATGTTCTTTTCTTTTATTGTGTTTATATTTTGTTTGTTTTCTAAAGTTTGTAAAACGTATTAAAGACTTAGGTAGTTCATCTTTTCATCTAGGTTGCATGAGAACTTAGTTTGCCCTAGTTAACTTCAAAACTTGGAACACTTTGAGCTTGGATATGGAATATGCATGTTTTGGACCTTTGCTTAGCAAGAGAACATTTATGTTGTTTAATATGCCTTTGGATGGGTTAATTTTCAACTTGATAAATATTTGATAGTTTCCAAACTCTTAAAAGCACTTAGACCAGTTTTTTAACTTAGAGAAAAACTAATACAATGAAGTAGTGAAGTAAAGAAATTTAGAGCACTAGAACCTTCCTCATCACCCTTCAAAGCATATGAACAACTTAAGCAACTTAGAAAATGATCTAGGCAATAGTTTTCTTGATAAACTTTCTTAAAAACTTGTATCCTACCTTGATGAAATTATCCTTTGTTAAGCCATTTTGAGCCTATAAGGGTATGCTTAATGCGTACCATTAATATTTTCTTGTTACACCTAATGTTTTAACCATATAACCTAAAAAGGCTTTTATCTCACCTTGTGGAATTGGCCACTTTAGGATTAAATGGATGCATGAAAAGAGTAAAGTTTTATTGGGTGTAGTAAGAAAGTCTTAGCAAAGTTATTGATGAAGTCAATTGAAAATATATCTTGTATTACCTTGAGGATAGCTTGTGAATGCTAGTTTAAAAAAAAAGAAAGAAAGAAAGAAAGAAAAAAAGAAAGAAAGAAAGAAAGAAAGAAAAAGAGAACTAGCAAATATGAAAAAATATAAGTGTGGGGTAGTATAAGGAAAAATGAAAAAATAATGACTTCTTGGTAAAAGGATATATTATTTTTTAAAAGAAAGTTTGGAATCAAGGTAAGGATGAGCAGAATTTGTATTATTTAAGTTATTGGGGTTTTTTTGTAATCTATTTTGTCTTAGAGTGGCTATATTCATTTTGATTATCTTTTATCCATTCTTTGATAAATATACCTATAGCCCCATTGCAACCTTTGAAAGACCTATGTGATTTTAAGCTTGTTTTGAGTTGTTTAGCAGAGATGACCTTCGAGTTCCAGTGCTAAAGGAGAGGCCTATTGTGTTTCTAGAGTTTCAAGCATGAAAGCAATTGTATGCTTATGCATTCATAATTCTATACTTCATTACCTAGTTGTGTTGATATTTTGATTTTCAAAATTGCTTAAAAATGATTTGGCCCTACACACACTCAGGAAACTAACTTATATTCTCTTGTTTGAAGTTAATCTATTTAGAGGTTATATTAAGTGCTTTTGTTAAAATGCTAAGTTTGGTTTTGAAATTGCATATCTTTGTACAAGTTTGATGGTTTTGAAGATGGGATTGTTCTAATTTGCTTGAGGGCAAGCAAAGTTTAAGTGTGGGGTATTTGATAAGTGTGAATTATATATAGTTTTGATATGTTTTTAGTTGTGTTATTTAGTTATTTTGGTTTTATTTAGGTTAAATTAGAGATAATTTGTTAATATTTATGTTTTTGTGGTTAATTCTGTGTTTTGTGTGATTTTCAGGGTAAAATTGATATAAAAGGGCTTAAAGTGTAAAAAGTACAAAGTTTAGGGCCATTTAGTGCAAATATGAAGAAGTTAGGTAAGAAGATGAGTTTCCAGTCCAGAGCCTTGAGACGTAACCATGTGAAAACATTGAAGCATAAGACACGTGGCCATGTGAAGAAGCTTTTGTGAGGAACCGTGGCCATGTGATGAGAAGTGAAGAAACAAAGTGAAGACATGTGACCACTTGGATTCCAGTGAAGGACCACACGTTGCCACGTGTGGAGGAAGAACAAATGGAGCCGTGGTCACGTGTACAGAAAGCATGTTGAGGGGCGTGACCACGTGATCCAGTTTTCCCACATCGTGAAGGTCTGTTTTAGCAGAATTTGATTCCTTTTATGTGAGTGGAGTTTTACAAGGAGTCTACTACAATTTTTGCCTATAAATAGCAGTCCAAAACACAGAAGAAGGGAATCAATCCTTAGAATTAAGCTTTGTTTTCTTAGTTGTTTTTCTACGTTCTTTGTTTACTATTTTTTTTCCAAAACGTTGTTTTAATTTTAAGAATGGTTTGTGAGTAGTTTTCTTTAACTTTTGCTAAAGGATACTTGAATCCTTAAACTTGTATTGTTATGACTTAAGTTGTTCTTCAATTTAAATACAAGTTGATTGTTTCTTGGTTCTTAAACATAGTCTTGTCTTTTCTCAATTTTAAGTTGATTATTAACTTGATTAAGCATTGGTTAATTAATTGATTTAAGTTGACTCATGACCTGTATGCTCTTAGGGTAATTTAGTTGGATTAATGAATGATTATAATCTGAATAAGCTATAATTATGTGTTGATTTGATTAAGTTAAGATTAAGAAGAGAGTAACCAAGAATAGGTGAAAGTTAAATCTCTTGAGAAAGGCTATAATAGACATCTAGGAAACTTAATTCAGTTCTTTATGCTAAGTGTTAAGTTTATTTGAATAAGAAAATTTGATGCTTGGAATGGTAATCTTGAATAAAGTTATCTGGTTTTATTAAACTGAATTCTCCATAATCACTTGTATGTTTTTTTTTTATTTAAGTCATAGCAATACTTGTTAAGGTGGATAGTCCTTTAGTGAAAGTTGTCTTTAATATTGATTTTTAACTCATTCAATTTACTTGCTTTCAATAGATTTCTCCTTTACTTTAGCTTTTTAGATTGTTTTACTTTGGTTTTAAATTATTGTTTTTAGTTTTAATTCTCCACTCATTATAAATTTGGGATTTCTCTTCTCTCTTTTGCACACGAAAATTGGCTTTGAAATTACAATAGCACATACAAACACAAGTTTTCCTTGGGTTCGATATTGTGGGTCATAATCTTATTTCCCTATATTACTAGCCGATCTAGTACACTTGCTAGAATCCGGTCAATATATATATATATATATATATATATATATATATATACACACACACACATACATATATATATATATACACACACACACACACACACATATATATATGTATGTGTATATATATATATATTATGTATATTTATAAAGGTGCTACTTATCACTATACAATTTTGAGTTTATTCAAATAATATATACATATATGTCTACTTTACATTTGACTTCAAGACATACAACATGAACTTGGAACCTTTACAGAACATACTTATACTATTTATGTATAAACATGATATCATAAGTATGCTGGAGTAATTAAATTCTAAACTTGTAATAAAGACGTATAACTATCTTACATATATGAATGTAATTCTTTTCAGTATTTTATCTTTATTTACATAATATGAATATATATGTTTGTATCTCACTCTTCTATTAAGCATATACTATAATTTAGAAATACAGATTAATTATACATATAATTTCATGCCTGTATAATTCACTATTATATTAGTATGATATAAACATTGGAACTTCAATTATATAAAACTAATCTTATGAATATTATTATTCATTAAGCATATACATCTACATAACATAGTGTACAAATCATATGTGACTTTGTATTTAAGACATATCATTATATTCCTAAACTAAATTTTCATATTAGGCATGTATTTTCAAAATAGCATAATCAATAAAGTTGCCTAATGTAATATGATACTCCCTTTTCGAAGCTTTAAACCCATTTAATGTTCATACAATATTCATTTCTATATATATTTATCTAAACATATAATTAGATACATGCATTATCTCATGTAGCCTGTAACACCTTTAATGATCAACTTACTACTATCTTCATTTAAACATCATTGGGAAAATGTTATTCCATTAACTCACCACTCATACCATTTATCACTTATCATTCTCATGAAGTCAAGTTTACTGCATTTCATTCACACAAACAGCATGCTATTTACATCACCTATATTTACCTTATTACATATTTTAACTCAAAATATAAATAAATACACACACACACACACACACTTCCATGCTTGTACATCTCAACTAAAGTTAATACTTATTCATGCATGATGCTTATATACCTTAGTAGTCTCATTAAATCGCTCTAAAATCATTCAATTACATTTTACTAATGAAATTCCATTGACAGATTCTATTGACTAATTTGCACAATAATTTAGACATATTAAAAAATATTTTTAGTTAAAGTGAACTTCTACAAACTTATTCCTCTATGTTTCTAGTTTCTGGAACATTAAAAACCAACTCATTATCACTTCTAAATAGCCAAAAAATCAAGAAACACTACTAGTTGTTCTCGCTAACAAAGCAATAGATACATCTGATTTCAAGCCAACATATGACAAATTTAGAGACATATTTAAAACTTGATTTCTTCATGTAAAATTTAGATACGAAGTATAGCTTCTAACTAGATGAGAATTATTTAATTTGCTTCTTTACAACTCAAATTATAAACAAAACACTCCTGTTAGGTCAAACTAACTCAAAGATAGATTTTTGATTCTACTTCAAAAATGCATAGAATAAAAATAGTACAGAATTAGACTAATTTTTCTTCATAAGTATTTTGATAATATATGTCTAATTTATTCATAATTTTTTCTCATAGCATTTAGACATCTCTACCAAGAGTTATGTCCAAAATACTGACATCTGTTCACTATAACTAGACAGCAACTCACATCCAACTTCAACTCAAAATTACACATACATAAAGGCATAATAAAACTCAGGTTTCTTATACAAAATTATAGTTCCATATCTTAGTTGTATAACTCAAAATATGCTCTAAATACAAAAACCGAGTCCTAGTGAACATCCACATATATCTACATCTATAATCTTAATCAAATAAACACATGTAAGGTGTAAATCTTTTAGATCTCATCTTTATAACTATATTACCAGCTTAAAATACATCCATATAGATTTTAACCATAATTCCACACATTAAATCCACATGCAATATTAGTAGAATTCCCAAACCTTTCATGCAACATCAAATCTTCCATCAAAACCTCTCTTCTCTTGACTTCTTCTTCTTCCTCTTTCCTCGCCATAACATTCCTTGAATATCCCTCATCACAAACCTCACATACTTACTAACAATAGCTTAAAAGTACACAAAGGAGTGAAGAGGCTGAATTCTTAAAGAGATGAGAAGAGAGAAATTGATAGATTTTTAAGAGAGAAAAGAGAGAAAAGTGAAGAACTAAAGATCTTTGAGAGAGGAATGATATTTTTTTCCTTTTTCCCTTTGGGTTAGTCATTCCCCTCTCCTCTAAGAGCCAACACATGAGTTTCTCTCTCCTTCATGCAGTCCCTAGAAACTTAAGTGGAGAAGGAAATTTTCCTTTTTGCTCCCTCACTTTCCTGCATGTTAAAAATCTATTCCATTTTTTTACTGTCAATTTGGTCCCCATTCTTACTTTCTTTCCTTTAATTACACCCCAACTTCCTTTCTTTTATTAAAATGACCCACTACATCACACCTATGTCACAATTGACCACATAACTATGTTTTTGTTCCAACTATACACATGGTAAAATAACTATTTTACTCTATTTCACTTAAGACAATCATTATGAATGTTATAATATTTCATTTAAATAAACTTAACTAGACCTTAATTCTATAATAATTCCCATGAATCCTCTTAAGTCCAATGTTAGGTCCTTACAGATAGAGTTTTAAAACTTTTCAAACTCTATCTTTCCCTAGAATTCTATTAGAAAACCCTTAAAATCCCATCCAAAATTTGATCTCTTAAAACAAAAATTTATCAAAGATTTTAGCTATTGAAACTATGTAAAACCCCCATAGATGAACATCCCTTAGCCACAGATAGATATCACAAGAAAATAATTTTAAAAACCACAAAAATACCATTCATCTTTACCTTACTAACTTATGGCCATGACTCAGTGATCGGTGGTCATTTTGCATCGAGCCACAGACAAACTAGGGATGGTTAAGGCAGGCTATTTGCTAGAGATGGCCGAAGAAAGCAAGCCATAAACAACTATCTATCCGATGAGAGATTGACATCTCTCACAATAAAAAAACCCATTTAAAAAATTTTCAAAATCACTTTCACTCTTCAAGAAATAAAAGGATAAAACTTATAAGAACATTTTAGAAATTTGTGAAAATCAAGGATGGAACTCAGACTCTGCATTTTCCACCTAAAATACAAGTAATTCTTCCTTAATGGGTAGCTTTGATTTGGGTTGCTTGAAGACTCGGTGTCTATAGTTGTCTATATCATTATTGATCCAATACCTTGTATTATGATAATAGTGGATCCATTGCATAAGTAAAGGAACCACAGTCTCACTAGTGATCCAAACATGTCCTCAAGAACTACCATCACTTTAGAGAGATAATAGCAAGAAATAATGTCAAGATAGAGTGAGTTGCCATATAAGAGAATGTGGCAGATCCTCTTACAAAGGCATTATCACAGAACAAGTTTAATAATTATATATAAAAAAATAGAATTTAGGCATGTGGGTGATTGTCTCTAGTGCAAATAGGAGATTGATAGATATATATGCCCTAGAACTTACATTTAATAGGGATGATTTTCATGTATAAACAATATTATTTATATAGTAAAGGCATTTCTTAATTTATTAGTGCTTGTATTTAAGTACATTTGATTTTTTATACTTGGACTAATTTATGAAGTCTTTGGTATATAAACACAATACAAAGTAAAGCATGAAAAAATTCAGGATATATAATTAACAAGATCATATATTATTAATCTAGATAGGCTAGTGCATGTTATACTACTTGATTACATCAAGTAGCAATTCCCATTATTTATGTTTATTAGTTGATTAGTGTTAACATGTGGATGTATTGAAGAATAAGTACATTAAAGGCTTGCCATAAGAGACTTTATGTGGATACTCATCTATATTAGTGAAGTATCTCATCATGTCAGTTATATAACTATCCTTGGACTTGAGGTCACTGATGTCATCTTAGGTAGCACGTCCTATACTTTAACTCCTATACTTTTGCTTCATAAAGGGGTACACCTAGCTAGGTGATCGGGAATAGGATAAACTATTTGGAGGTGGTTGTGTGATTAATAGAGGATTCACCACTTGGATAATACGGGGAGTTGATTATATTCTTGCATGTTTATTTTATACTTTTTATTAATTTAATTTATTTGTACTGTAAAAGATAATACTAATTGATTCACTTTTTTTAGTGTTTATTTTTATTGCAAATGAATTTTGTGTTTTTATTTAATATTATGTAAATTGCATGCTATTTATTTTTAGCACTGCATTCATACACATTGGGGTTTGATGTCAATATTGAAAACATTATTTGGATTAATGAGCATAGAAATAATTAAGTGGTACCAATGCACTTAGTTTTTAGATTACTAATGGATCAGTCCCTATTTAGGGTTGCAACAATTATAATCGATTTATTTAGTCCTTGATTGTACTAAGCGGCGACTTTAATTTTGATATCGATTGTCTCTTAGTGGCAACTCTATTAGGGAGAATTATTGCACTTCTTAAACTATTGGCTTGCATTAAACACCTATATGCGATCTATTTATGGGGTTCTATATTAGGATTAATACAATGGACGATATAACTAGAGGGCACTTTAAGTCAAGGCTATGCACTATTGGGTATAGCTTATTGAGGAAGAGTTATGAACCTCCACTTTTCAAACAAAACCTTGTGTCATAAAACTTAGAACCATCCTATAAGACTCCTTTGGTTTGTGTGTTGTTGGGTTTCAAAATGAAATAAAAAATTGTAGTAGAAAATAGAAACTGTTAGTGTATGCCCTAGCCCTAATACATTATTATAAAACATTTAATTTAATAAATGAAGCATTTGTTTTATCTATTGTATTCTTGTGCATATCAATTGATAGAACTATCCAAGAATGTTGTTTCAGTTTAAGTTATCATGTGTGAGGCACATGGTTGTAAGACCTTGAAACAAATGAGACTTCACTCTAAATATCCCTAGTTAGTCAATAGTATGAAAATAACAAATGAATTAAGACTAGTATGCTCTCTCTGATAAGTTGAGTTCTATCTTATGGAGCATAAGGACTAGAGTGTCAATCAAAGATCATAAATAAATGTTCAGAACATTGTATCTGGATTCGATCCATTCATAAGAACACTACATGGTACAAGTCATAAGTGTTTCTCATGTGCAAGCTTTACATCGGAGTTCTTAGACCTAAAATCTGTATAAAACTCTTTATGAATTACTGTATACTTTGACATACACCTAACGTGCTCGTAACAGAGTGACAAGTATGGGTAAGCTTGGGTATGCACTGATTTATTTTAGAGAGCATGAGAGAAGTGAAGGAATTACCCCTCTCGATACGAGAGAAAATATCATCGGCCACTTGATCAGTGAACTGGGAAATGTATGGCCATACCGAGATGAAATAATGAGTAATCATTATTTATCTAAGAGTTCAGTATCACTGGAATATCAAGAAAGGAATTAATATATATAAGGGTGACTAGTTCCATGCCTTATATTAATTCTGATATTTAAGGGTAAGGGACTAAGCAAAATTGTATTAGGTCACTAAATGAAATTTGCATTTTCATTTAATTTGGAATGCTATAATATCTTGCTAGAGAATATATATAGCCTTTGAATTAATTCATTAATTCATTGCCAAAATTAAGTGGACCTATAGGATTGCACACAAAGAATTAGGCTTAAAATATTTAAATAGAGTATTGGGCATTAATTTGAGCTTTTATTTAAAGTCAAATTAATGTGGATAATGGGTATTAAATTTCTAAGTGGACTTTGGCCCATGGAGATTGAAAAACACGGCAAAAGGACTGAATAAATTAATTAATTATTTATCTTTAGATAATTGGTTATTTATCTTTAGAGAATTAAGTTAATTAAATTTAAATTCCTATATGTCTTTGAATCAATATATATCACTTAATTAGGAATTTATGGAGGTTGATTTTACTACCTAAATTATAGTAAATTTTTGCACACACAAAACCCTAAGCTAAGTGATATATATAGATAATAAGTAACTTTGTCATTTAGGTTTTTTCTCTCTCTAAGCCGCAATTCTCAAGGGAAAAGGACTCTTCCTTCTTCCCTTGGATTTTGGGCAGCCATTGGTTAACCTTGGAAAGAATAAGATCACATCTTGTGTTTTTATTATAACACCCATTGCCAAATACTCAAAGATCAGAGCTAGCACTCTAGTTTTAAGCCTTCCTTACAAGTGTGTGTGTGAGCATAGAGAGAAGTGGCGTAAAAGCTGTTTCTTTGGCATTTTTGATCAAGATCTAAAGCATATAAGTTCATCCTATTTGCTGGTCATTATCAAAATCAAGATTTAAAGTGCATCTAAGATTGGAAGTTTTAAAACCCTAAAATTGCATGTTTTCGATTCTTGTTATAGATTGCCGTGGTATGTATGATAAATTTTATTATTTTTCCGCTGCATGATCATCATGTATATGCCATGTTATATTCTATCAGTGGTATTAGAGCCTAAACATGCTTATTTTAGTGCTTTAGATGCATTAAATATTTTATCAAAAATCGTTCGTTTAAAAACATGCAATGCTGAAATTTTCTGGTTTGAGTTTTTTGCATTGTTTTGGTGTAAAAACGATTTTAAATGATTATATAGGTATTATAATTATTATGACATGTTAATATACTCTCCTAAGATGTTCTTAGAGCTGTTCATGGTTGGATTTAATTATAAATACCTGATGGTACATGTTAATCTTGAAACTAGGTGCTAGTTTGCATGATATGTGTTTATTTAACAACTAGTTTTCAAAATTAATTGTATAAACATATTTTTCATGTTTGTAAGTGATTTTTAAAGATTAATAATAGGTCTGGACATATTTTAAAATTTATTTTAATTATGTTCCATGACAATTTAATTGATTAATTTTAAAATCACTTAAAACTATGACTAGTTTGTGTTTGTTACATGTTTAATCAACATTGTTTGTGTTGTTTTGAATAAAATGGCAATAAAACTTTTATATCAGATCTGAAAAAAACCTTAAATCAATATTTATTACCTTATTTTAATAATTAAATAGCTCATAAAACTGTTTTAAGTGTTTGTGCATTTTTGTGGCATTATATGAGCATTAAATAACTAGTTTCATTATTGTTTGTTTGTTTTAGTATGAATGCCATGTATGATATATGTTATTCATGATTTTATGTTTTAATTCATGTTGGTACATATTATATGTATTTTTAATGTTTATGGGCTGCATGACATAAATTTAAAATGGCAAAATTGGAAATTATACTGGAGTTTATTTATGGCACAAATCTAACTAGTTTGTGTTTTGGGTTTTTAAGAGAACTTATTCAATAAGAGGATTTAGTCCATTGGGCTTTGGTCCAGGCCCATTATGGGATCTTCTCTTAAAAGTTCAAGTACACAATTTCCATTAATGGGCTTGGCTAAATGTATTAAAATTGGACTTTTTTTTATCCATGAATGTTATGCATATTTATTTGCTTGTGTTTGTGTGATGAATGGATATGCATGGTGCATTCATGGGCCCT
Source organism: Excoecaria agallocha (assembly GCA_037975025.1). Lineage (NCBI taxonomy): Eukaryota > Viridiplantae > Streptophyta > Magnoliopsida > Malpighiales > Euphorbiaceae > Excoecaria > Excoecaria agallocha. Next base: position 35,150,268 of record CM075815.1, on the reverse strand, counting down.
GGGTTTTTGTAATTAAATATGGCTTACGAGCTATTATGTATTATTATAAAAGTTTCATTTATTTCTTATAATATAATTTATTTGAAAACTTTGTAAATCAAGACGAAGCCCATCGGAGTAGAGAAGCCTAACTCGAAGATTCTTATGTAATAGTATAGAATCTTAGTTGTAAGTTTTTGGGCACATGTTTTTCACGCTTTATTTTATGCAATTATATATATATAAGTATGCTATGAATGGATGACAATATAGCACCCTTATTTTATAATCTATACATAACACTTTATCCGTCTCATTACACATGTTTTACTGTGCAACATAAACATATACCAACTATACAGAGAACATAAACTCAAACTTAATACCTAAGAGAGTGCTATACTATTAAAAACTTTTCAATGTACGTTAAAGTCTCTTTACAAAATACAACAACTGTTTAACATTTTTACATAAATATCTCTAATACCACAAAATCTTTAATATGAAATATGCTTATGCAAATTATAAAATTGTAGCGTCCATTAAATATTATAATACTCTTTAACCTAATAAAAATTTCTTCATATATCATGCATTGACATACATCTAGAAAAAGACTTAATTATGATCACAAAGGCATATATATATCATCAATTTAATCAAAGTATTAATATAACGTAAATTCATCAATTAGCAATTAGCATGCATTTTTTATACTAGTAGTATTACTTACATATATTTACTATTGGCCATTCCTATAGATGCAGGTTTTGTATGCAATAAAAGGAATTTCACATGTAGAATAATATGAAGTCAATTAAGAATTTACATGCCTTATTAAACTTTTCTTAACCTTTAACAATAAAGCCTGTACTATTCTAAAGAGGTGGATAATGGGTTATACGATAGTACCCGAAGGTACAAAACTATTGATTATAATGGTGGCACCCGAAGGTACAAATAAGATACCCAAAGGTATTAAACGATGATCCCTTGTAGGGATAAAACTGTATGATAAATTGGTGGACCCAAACAGGGTCAATCAAATAACATGGACCGGTCAAGCGGACCCAAGCGGGGTCGGCTACAACCCACACGAGGGTTGTTTAAATTAACTTTAACTTTTAAACCCAAACAGGGTCACTATACTTTTAAATTCAAGTGGACCTAAAGAGGTCAAAATACTCAGAAGCAGCTGCAAGGTACCCTTATAGGCATGCCTATCTATCCACTTCCTAGACTCAATGCAGGCAGTAAAATCTCTTTATGTTATCTTTTCTTTCTTCATTCTTATACATATATACTCTTATATAACTATGTACAAGGTAATCATATACATGCTCACGTATAACTTTCTGTAAACATGTGATCATATGCGCAATTCAGTATTACTATTTTGTACTTGTAATCCCTTCAAATCAAGCAATTGTAATTATATAATATTATAATCATTTACCTTAACATATTATTCAGTAGACATAAGCATATAGGCATAATCATATTCATTAAAATAAGTAATTATCCATATGCTGGTTCATGGTCTTGTTGCATACTATATTTCCTAAACTTTTATGCACTTATAGCTTTAGTTTAATAATATTATCGTAGCTTTTTGTCTTATACATATATCATCTAACACTATAGTCATGTATAAATTTACAATACCACTATTATTACCTATAATTATACAACCAGCAATATCATCATTTTATGATCAAATTATTGTAAAAATATTATATTATTATTATTACATGTAGTACATTTATACATCAAAGAATTAGGTTATAGTGAATAAGATAGACAGATTTTCAGTTCTGTTTAACATTTTAATTTTGCCATGCTAAATGGCCGAATTAACCAAATTGGACTTTTAAATAATAATATTTTATATCACTAGTTTCTCATGCTTCAAATACCAGTCAAATAGGTCCATTAAATTAGGAGTTATAACCCAAACATTACAGACTATCCAAAAGTGCATTTTTTTTAAAACAGTTTGTGTGACCATATTGAAAAATTCGTGGAACAAAATAAGTACAGAATTGAACTAACATTTATTCATAAGAGTTGTACTCATGTAAGTCTATTTTAACTAAAATTTTGTCCCATAGCATTTTGAGTTTTCTATCATGAGTTATAAGAAAAATACTACAAGCTGTTTGTTAACACTAGACAACAGTTCACAATAACAAAATCAGTTTTAGTTACTAATTAGAAAATTCATAGAAGAAAATTTGTACAGATTTAAGCCAACCTTCCTCCATAAAAATTGTTCTCCTATAAGTCTATTTTATCCAGGATTTTTCCTCAAAGGATTTAGACTTCTCTATCAAACATTATTTCAAAAATACTCGAACCTGCTCTCTACAACTAGACAACATCTCACTACGAATTTCAAGTAAAAATTAAAAATACTTAGGGACAGAACCACATTTAGGTTTCTTCCACAAAACTATGAATCCATGTCTTAAGTTTAATTAGAAATTGGAATTTCCCAAATTGGAGCCATAAAACTCGAGATATCCATAAAATTCCAAAACTGGTTTATAGAAACTTAACCCAGAATTTCAAATTCATTAACTTTTCTTCTTTCAACTTTGATTTGCATGCTTTCGATTCATCTCTTCCATAAACCAAATATTATAATAACACAATCAATATCATCATATTCATGCAAAATAAAACACTTGCAAAACTGATTTTACACTTTATTAATTACTGTTTCTATTAACAGTGTTGTGTATAGGTCTGGAATTAAGCTAAAATTTGACAAGCTTAAGGACATAATTAGGCCTTACTTTCTTTATGAAAAGTATAGGTTTAGAAGTCTATTTTTCCAAGAATTTAATCTCATAGTATTTCGTTCACTACACAAGGAGATATATCATATTTCCCACAATCTGTTCCAGAACCGAGAATAACAGGTCACTACAAATTCAAGTGAATATTTGGATAGCATACAAACATATTTAGCCCTAGGTATCTTCTACAAAGTTATTTATCATTATATCAAGTTTACATAGAATCAAACATCACTCAATTATGACTTAAATACAAGGAGATATGGTTAAAACTTTGGTAACTGTTCAAAATGCCTATACACACAAACAGTTTACTTGTACGATTTTTATGAGTTCCTTAAAAATAGAATCAAGCAACTACTTCTTCTAATGAATTGTAGATAATTGAATCTAGTTTATCTATAATTTTTAATCACCTCAATCTCAGGTCTACAACTCTAGATATGGACAAAACAAGCAGACTGGTTCACAAAATCCACACCCAGTTTTTCATCAACATTCAAAAACACGATTTTCTCCTATTTAAATCTCTCATTAACCCTAAATAAACTAATAAATTACCATCAAAATTAATTAATCCAAGCATAAACATTGATATCCACACACATGCATGAAGAATAAGTTCCCAAACCTGGACATGCAACTCAAATCTTCTTGAAAATTCTCCTTTTTCTCTCACTATCTTCTTCTTTCATGTTCTTAATTTTCTCCTTCTTTTCCTTTCACAATAATTTCATCCATTAACAAAAACTTCCAGCATCTAACCCAATCTACTATTAATCAAAATAAGAAGATGGAGAAGTAGAAGAAGAATTATCAAATTAAGTTAATTACCTTGTAGATATACACTAACTTGTTCTTCACATTACTACTTCTAGCCTTGATCCTTGCTAACCATCCATGCATGTAACTTAAAATGAGAGGATTTCACTCAAGTTTAATGGCTGAATTTGCAAGAGAGAATGATAAAATCTGTATTTTTCCACTATCTTTGACTTATATAGTGCTAAGGAAAATATCTCTTTTAGTCCTTAAACCTTTTGCATGTCACAATTTAACCTAGCTAGTCTTTGCATGTTAAACATTAACCCCTCCTTTAATTCCTTTCATACATTGACCTATCAATTTATTCCTTCTCTTAAATCAACCCCTCAATTATTCATTTATTCACATTTGCCCCTAAATATGCCGTATTTACAAATTAACCCCTAAACTAATATTTTGTACTTCAATTACACCCTTAAATATTATTAAACCAACAATAATAATTTAATTATGACCTTAAAAAATTCATACCATATAATTTACACAATTATCACATAATTATTGATAACTTAATAACATTTTTGCTCCAATTAGTATCTTAACTCTTAATAATTCACCCAAGAATGCTCAACTAGACTTTAATAACATGTAATTGTCCTTAAATTCTAATAGAGCCTATTTTGGGTCCTTACAGACAATGCATATGCCATGTAAGCTGTAATAAAATGAATCCCTAAAAATAGTAAATCACAAAGTTGCCTTCCTAATTCGAAACATGTCAAGGCATCGATCATCGGTCACGTAAACTAGGAGTCCTAGATGCGCCCGATTATCTTTGTGAGGCATGGGTTGTGAATGTAGGTTGGAATTAACATGGAAAGGGATGCCCAGACCTAGGCAACTAATAAATGGGTTTGTGCTATAACATCTTAAGATGTTAGCCCATTTGATCCAAGAATCATGTACGAGACATGATAGGAGTTTTCCTACCTAAGTAACTTAACTTGTTAGGTGTACAAGCATAGCTTGACTAATAAGTTGTTGTGAAAAGTGGATCTTGGCCCACATTAAATTACTAACGTGAATTATTTAAAGGGATATTAATTAAGTTTGTGAGATTATAAATAAGACCTCATTTAAGCTTGCTAAGTTTTTATTGCAGATTGAAAAAGATTCTAAAAAAACAACTTTTCATTGTGACCGGTCCTAGAAAAGGACAAACTGAATGGCACTAATTTCATAGACTAGTCTCAAAACTTGAGAATTGTTCTTAAGCAATAGAAGAAGTCGTATATTTTGGATGCACCCGTACCTGAAGAACCTGCTAGGAATGCCTCCGCGGTTCAAAAGGAAACTTTTGAGACCAAGAAGAGTGACTCCAATGATGTGACCTGTCTGATGTTGGCCAGTACTGTGCCTGACTTACAAAAGCAATTTATAGACTAAGAGGCTTATAGGATCATAGTTCACCTTAAGGAGATGTTCTAAGAGCAAGCTCGTCATGAGAGATTCGTAACAAGAAAGGCCTTAATTTCTTGTAAGATGACTGCGGGTACTCCTGTTAGTACCCATGTACTCAAGATGAAAGGGTATCTTGATATTCTTGAGAAGCTTGAGGTACAAGTCCCAAAGGAATTGGCCACTGACTTGATCTTAGGTTCATTGACTGACGATTTTGATCAATTTGTCATGAATTATAACATGTATGCAATGAACAAGACAGTCACAAAGCTTTATGGGATGCTTAAGAATGCTGAAGAGAACATTCGAAAGATTAATCTTGTACTTATAGTTCAAAGGGTATTAAGAAGGGACCCGCTAAGGGAAAGGGAAAGGGAAAGGTAAAACCCAAGAATGACATGGCTCGGCCCAAGTCAAATGGGAGTGCACGTCAGGCCTAACCCAAGCCCAAGGCATAAAAGCTCAAGGAGAGTGAGAGTACATGCTTCCATTGCAACAAATTAAGGCATTAGAGAAAGAATTGCGCTCTTTTCAAGGAAGAACAAAAGAAGAATGGAGCAAAGGCATCCAGTTCTGGTATTTTTGTTGTTGAAATTAACCTTTCTATTTCTACCACTTGGATATTGGATACCGGTTGTGGTTCTCACATTTGTTCAAATGTGTAGGGGCTAAGAAATAGGCAGTTACTTGAGAAGAATTAAGTGGACCTCAATGTGGGGAATGGATCACGAGTTGCTGTCATGGAGATAGGCAACTATCAACTCACTTTACCTTTCGGACTTTGTTTAGATTTGAAAAATTGTTATTATGTGCCTACTATGAGCTAAAAAATTATTTTAGTTTCTTGTTTGGATTTGGATGGATTTGATTTTGTTATTAATAATGGCAATGTTCATATTCATTGTCAAGGCATTTCATATGGTAATGCCATGTTGCAAAATGGCCTTTAGAACCTTAATCTACAAAACAAAGAGTCAATATACAACATTAATACAAAGAGGGTTAAATCAAACGAATTGAACCCTACTTACTTATGGCATTGTCGTTTAGGGTATGCAAACGAAAAATGCATTTCAAAACTCCACAAATTTGAAGTGCTTGGGTCATTCGACTTAGAATCTTATGACACATGCGAGCCATGTTTGCATGGAAAATGACAAAGAATCCTTTTAACAAGAAAGGTGAGAGGACTAATGACTTATTGGAACTAATATATACCAATGTATGTGGACCATTAAGTACACAAGCTAGAGGTGGTTTTAGCTACTTCGTGAGGTTCACAGATGACTTCAGTAGATATAGCTACGTCTGTCTAATGAAGTAAAAGTCTGAAACTTTTGAAAAATTCAAAGAGTTTAAGAACGAAGTAGAAAAACAACTTGGCAAAAGTATAAAAGATATTCGATCAGATCGAGGTGGCGAATGCTTAAGCCAAGAGTTTGACACTCATCTGAAGGAGTGTGGTATTATTTCACAGCTCACTCCTCCTGGAACACCACAATGGAATGGTGTATATGAAAGGAGAAATCAAACTCTATTGGACATGGTTCAATCAATGATGAGTCAAGAAAATCTTCCTGTCTCTTTTTGGGGTTATGCATTAGAAACTGCTGCATTTCTACTAAATCGTACTCCAACTAAAGTAGTTGAGAAGACACCGTATGAAGTATGGACTGGGAAGGAACCCAATATGTCATTTCTCAGGATTTGGAGCTGTGAAGCACATGTTAAGAAATTAACATCTAACAAACTAGAGTCCAACTCCATTGTCTGCTTATTTGTGGGTTATCCCAAAGAAACAAAGGGATACTACTTTTACTCACAAGTCGAGAACAAAGTATTTGTTGCTCGCAAGGCTATTTTCTTGGAAAAATAGTTCCTTCTCAAGAAAGACAGTGGGAGTAAAGTAGAACATGTAGAAATTCAAGCGCCACAAACTCCTATAGAGGATGAGTTGGAAATGGGATCAAGTTAACAACCAGTTGTGGAACAAAAACCCATTGCACAAGAACCTAAAAGGTCTGGTAGGGTACATCAGGAGAATGAGAGATGCAAATTTCTAATCACCGAAAGTGACACTATTGAGTTAGTAGATTGTGAGGATCCTACTACCTATCGAAAAGCTATGGAGAGCTCAAACTGAGAAAATTGGCTTAAAACCATGAAATTCGAGATACAATCAATGTACGATAACCAGGTTTAGACCTTGGTTGATCCACCGGAAGGTGATAAGGTAATTGAATGCAAGTGGCTATTTAAACTCAAAGTTGATAAGACCTATAAACGTAGACTAGTAGCAAAAGGTTTTCGACAAACTCATGGTGTAGACTATGATGAAACCTTTTCACTTGTAGTCATGCTCAAGTCCATTAGGATCTTGCTTGCCATACTTGCATATCATGATTATGAGATATGGAAAATGGATGTCAAAACTGCTTTCCTCAATAGAAATTTACTTGAGGATGTGTATATGACACAACCTAAGGGTTTTGTCAATTCCAAGCATCCTAAGAAGGTTTGCAAGCTTTAAAAATCCATTTATGGATTAAAGCAAGTATCCCGAAGTTGGAATCTTCGTTTTGATAAGGCAGTCAAAGAATTTAACTTCATCAAGAACGAAGATGAGCCTTGTGTGTACAAGAAGGTTAGTGGGAGCATAGTAGTATTTCTGGTCCTATATGTGGATGACATCCTTCTCATTATGAATGACATTCCAACATTGTAAAAGGTTAAGCAATGGTTGGGGAAGTGCTTCTCAATGAAAGACTTAGATGAAGCCGAGACAATACTTGGTATTCTAATCTATACAGATAGATCGAATCGGGTTTTAGGACTAAGTTAAGAAAAGTACATAGAAAAAGTACTAAAGCATTTTAGTATGGGAGATTCAAAGAAAGGGTACATACCTTTGGCTTTGGGAGTTCCTTTGACTAAAGAACAATGTCTTAAAACTAAAGAGGAGAGGGACAACATGAGTAGAATCCCATATGCATTTGCTATTGGATCTATCTTGTACGCTATGTTATGTACTAGGTTGGATATTGCTCATGCACTGAGTATAACCAGTAGATTTTAGTAAGACCCTGATGAGAAGCACTGGTCTATTGTAAAGGGGATTCTAAAGTACCTGCGAAGGACTAAGGATCACTTTTTGGTGTATGGTGGTCAAGAAGAGCTTGTTATACAAGGTTAAGTCGATGCTGCTTTTCAGACCAGTACTCAGTATTCAAGATTGCAATCTTGGTTTGTTTTTGTGTTGAACGGTGGTGCTGTCAGGTGAAAAAGCTCGAAGTAAGAGATCGTTGTCGACTCAACTACAAAATCTGAGTATATTGCAGTGAGTGGGGCTGTAAAAGAGGCTGTTTGGATTATAAATTTAATTTCTAGATTAGGAGTGGTCTCAAGAATCCTAGATCAATTAGAAATTTTTTGTGACAACAACGTGGCCATCGCACAGGCCAATGAGCCCCGATCACACCAGAAATCCAAACACATACTTAGGAGGTACCACCTAATCAGAGAGATCATTGATCATGGGGACGTCAAGGTTAGTAAGATAGCAAGTGAAGACAATGTAGCTGATCCTTTGATGAAATAGTTGTGTCCAAATATGCATGAAACTCATTTGAGAGCATTCAGTCTTAGGGCTATGCCCAATTGGGACTAGTGCTAGTGGGAGATTGTTAGTGAAAGCCCTAGCCCCAATACATTGTTATAAAGCATTTAATTTAATAAATGAGACATTTATTTTATCTATTGTATTTTTGTGCATATCAATTGATAGAACTATCCAAGAATGTTATTTCAGTTTAAGTTATCATGTGTGAGGCACATGGTTGTAAGACCTTGAAACAAATGAGACTTCATTCTAATTATCCATAGTCAGTTATTGTTATGGGAATAATAAATGAATTAAGACTAGTATGCTCTCTCTAATACTTTTGAGTTCTATCTTACGGATCATAAGGACTGGAGTGTCAATCAGAGATCATAGATACATGTTCAAAACATGGCATCTAGATTTGATCTGTTCATGAGAACACTACATGGTACAAGTCATAAGTGTTTGTCATGTGCAAGTTTTGCATCGGAGTTCTTAGACCTAAAATCTCTATGAAACTCTTTATGAATAGCTATGTACTATGAAATACACCTAACGTGCCCGTAACAGAGTGACAAGTATGGGTATGCACTGATTCATGTTAGAGAGCATGAGAGAAGTGAAGGGATTACCCCTCTCAATAAGAGAGAAAATATCATCGGCCACTTGATAAGTGAATTGGGAAATGTATGGCCATACCGAGATGAAATAATGAGTAATCATTATTTATCTGAGAGTTCAGTGTCATTGGAATATCAGGAAAGGAATTAATATATATAAGGGTGACTAGTTCCATGCCTTATATTAATTCTGATATTTAAGGGTAAGGGACTATGCAAAATTACATTTGGTCACTAAATGCCATTTGCATTTTCATTTAATTTGGAATGCATATAATATCTTGCTAGAGAATATATATAGCCGTTGAATTAATTCATTGCCAAAATTAAATGGACCTATAGGATCGCACATAAAACATTGGCTTAAAATATTTAAATAGAGTATTGTGCATTAATTTGGGCTTTTATTTAAAGTCAAATTAATGTGGATAATGGGTATTAAATTGCGAAGTGGACATTGGCCCATAGAGATTGAAAAACACGACAAAAGGAGTGAATAAATAAATTATTTATTTATCTTTAGATAATTAAGTTAATTAAATTTAAATTCCTATATGTCTTTGAATCAATATATACCACTTAATTAAGAAGTTATGAAGGCTGATTTTACTACCTAAATAATAGTAAATTTCGGCACACACAAAACCCTAAGCTAAGTGATATATATAGATAATAAGTAACTTTGCCATTTAGGTTTTTCCCTCTCTAAGCTGCAATTCTCAAGGGAAAAAGACTCTTCCTTCTTCTCTTGGATTTTGGGCAGCCATTGGTGAACCTTAGAAAGAACAAGATCAGGTCTTCTGTCTTTATTTTAACACCCATTACCAAATACTCAAAGATTAAAGCTAACACTCTAGTTTTAAGCCTTCCTTGCAAGTGTGTGTGTGAGCATAGAGAGGAGAGACGTAAAGGCTATTTCTTTGGCATTGGTGATCAAGATCTGAAGCATATAAGTTCATCCTATTTGCTAGTCATCATGAAAATCAAGATTTAAAGTGCATCTAAGATTGTAAGTTTTAAAACCCTAAAATTGTATGTTTTCGATTCTTGTTATGGATTGTCATGATATGTATGATCAATTTTATTATTTTTTCGCTGCATGATCATATGTATATGCCATGTTATACTCCACCAGAAACCCACCATGGATCCAAGCGATCTAATTGATTCAATAGACTAGTGTAACAATTATCAACTTCTAGAAGCATAGACAAATCAAATTTGCATGTGCGGCCTCACACAAAATGACACCCTCTATCGATATCCACACATGAATGTAATGAATAGAATCGCCTGAGATGCTAGCTCCCTTCATTAATGGCTAAGGTTTATTTTCTCTCTTTCTCAAAGTTATAGAAGAAAAATGAAATTTTCTCTCTTAAAGTGACAGCTGCCACTCAATGTATTATGCTTAAATTAAGTTTTACTACACATATCACTATATATATATATATATATATATAATCTAAACCTAATTTAGAGAGAAAAAATTTGGAGTCCACATTTCTTATTAAAATAAGAAATACTTTATTTCTTATTTAAAATAAAAATTATAATATTAATCTTAATTAATATTTTTTATTTTTTTATTTCAAATTTTTATTTGTCATAAAATAAAATTTGAAATGCTCGAGTTAACCAGTAGTCCATTCATCACATTCTATGTGTGTGATCCAATAGGTTCATATTATATTGGTTGTGGGCTCCAATTCCATCATGGGCCTATAAGTCATAAGCAGTCTCTAGCAAGACATTATGACTACCCAAATAATATGAATATCGATAATTTGATTTTAACCTAATAGAACAAGTTATAATACCTTTATCACATGATATCTTATTTGAATATAAGTCATAGTCTATGTCAAACTTATATAGTCCAAACATATAATTTCTCGATCACAAAGTAGACTGATAATATCAAATGATATTGATTGCTCCATCAATTCATTTGAGGACGGCCATGCATTTCTCAGTCCTACTTATCGAGGGGCCTAATAGATATCTATCTCATAAGAGAGGGACAAATTTCTTCATGATTATTCATTATCCTCTGCATGATTCTCATCATATCCAATCATAACCTTTATGATTATCGGATTAAAGATAATGTTTGATTATGTTAAAACATAATGTTTATCATGTAGGATGCGTTGATAATCTCAGGTCTAAGGATCAATAACATAACTATTATGAGATCACTAATGACATTAACCCATGTAGAATCTCATAGCGGGTCTATCCAGTACTCTATTTTCTAACAAGTACTTATAAGTTCAATTCATATCACCATATATAATTATCCCATGATTATTAATCAAACTTATACTAGTCTTTATGTATCATTATTAATTTAATGATAAATTACTAGGGATAGTCAAAATTGTTACTGTAAGCCCTAGCCCCAATACATTGTAATAAAACACTTTAGTTAATAAATGAGGCATTTGTTTTATCTATTGTATTCCTGTGCATATCAATTGATAGAACTATCCAAGAATGTTGTTTTAGTTTAAGTTATCATGTGTGAGGCATATGGTTGTAAGACCTTGAAACAAATGAGAATTCATTATAAATATCCCTTGTCAGTCATTGTTATGGGAATAACAAATGATTTAAGACTAGTATACTCTCTCTGATAAGTTGAGTTCTATCTTACAGATCATAAGGATAAGAGTGTCAATCAGAGATCATAGATACATGTTTAGAACATGGTATCTGGATTAGATCTGTTCATAAGAACACTATATGGTACAAGTTATAAGTTTTTCTCATATGCAAGTTTTGCATCGGAGTTCTTAAACCTAAAATCTCTATGAAACTCCTTATGAATTATTGTATGCTTTGACATACACCTAACATGCTCGTAACAGAGTGACAAGTACGGGTATGCTTGGGTATACATTGATTCATGTTAGAGAGCATGAGAGAAGTAAGGGGATTACCCCTCTCTATAAGAGAAAAAATATCATCGGCCACTTGATCAGTGAACTGAGAAGTATATGGCCATACCGAGATGAAATAATGAGTAATCATTATTTATCTGAGAGTTCAGTGTCACTGGAATATCAATAAAGGAATTAATATTTATAAGGATGACTAGTTCCATGCCTTATATTAATTCTGGTATTTATGGGTAAGGGACTATGCAAAATTGTATTAGGTCACTAAATGCCATATGCATTTTCATTTAATTTGGAATGCTATAATATCTTGCTAGAAAATATTTATAGCCTTTGGATTAATTCATTAATTCATTGCCAACATTAAATGGACCTATAGGATTGCACGCAAAGCATTGGGCTTAAAATATTTAAATAAAGTATTGGGCATTAATTTGGTCTTTTAATTAAAGTCAAATTAATGTATATAATGGATATTAAAATTGCTATTGGACCTTGGTCCATGAGAGAAAAATTCAGCCCACACGGTTTAATTTCAATTAATTAATTATCTTGTATTAATTTAATTATTTGAGTATTAAAGCCTAAAAGAATTTTAATCAAATTAAATTACTTGAATGGAGATTAAAGTGACCGAAATTTCTAGGTAAATATCAAGGAATTTTGGCACATGCATTAATTTTAATTAAGCGATTTATTAGATTAAAATGTCTTATGTTTTATTTTAAATTAATTCCAATTTTAAATTCAAAAGAGATTGAACTAATATATGTTACTTATTTTTAGGAAGTGATTGAGGTTGAATTAATTATCTTGACGTAGTAAAACTCAGATCAATCACTTGCCAAAAGAGAAGGACATATATTAGTAGAGAAAAATAAAACCCTAATTTGCATGAAACATATCTCTCTCTTTCACATTTCTCTCTTGGCCGAAACACACAAAGGGAAGAATTCTTTCTTGCTTTCTTGTGTTCTCGGGCATTAATATCACCTAAAAGAAGTACAAGATCAAGTCTTGTAGCTTGAATCCATAGCCATTACACAATACTTAATTTGAGAGCTAGCAATCTCGGTTTTAAGCTATCTTTGTAAGTGTGCGTGTGAGAATAGAGAGGAGTGGCATAAAGGCTATTCCTTGGCATTGGTGATCAAGATCTAAGGTGGATAAATTCATCTAAGTTGCTGGTCATCACCAAATTCAAGTTTTAAAAGGCATCTAAAGTTGTAAGTTTTAAAAACCCTAAAAATGCATGTTTCGATTATTGTCATGGAATTGTTTGGCATGTATGATCGATTTTATCATTTTTCCACTGCATGATTTCCATGAACATATCATGTCATATTCCATCAGTGGTATCAGAGCCTAAACATGCTTATTTTAGTGCTTTAGATGCATGAAATAATTAATCAAAAATCGTTATTTTAAATAGATGCAATGCTGAAATTTTCTGTTTTGAGTTTTTTGTATTGTTTTGGTGTAAAAACGATTTTAAATGATTAGATAGGTATTATAATTAATATGACATGTTAATATACTGTCCTAATATGTTCTAGGAGCTATTAATGGTCGGATTTAATTGATAATACCTGATGGTACATGTTAATATTAAAACTAGGTGCTATTTGGCATGTTAATTGTTAATTTAATAACTAGTTTTAAATATTAAATGTAAACAATTTTGGCATGTTTGTAAGTGATTTTTAAAGATTGAATATTAGGTCTGGACATATTTTAAATTTGGTTTTATTCTGGTCCATGATAATTTAATTGATTAATTTTAAAATCACTTAAAACTATGACTAGTTTGTGTTTGTTACATGTTTAATCAACATTATATGTTTTGTTTTGATTAAAATGGTAAAAACACATTTAGATCAGATTGGTACAGAATATTAAATCAATATTTATGACCTTATTTAAATTATTAAATGACTCATAAAATTGATTTAAGTATTTGTGCATTTTTATGGCATCATATAAGCATTAAACAACTAGTTTTGTTGTTTGTTTGTTTGTTTGTTTTTATATGCATGCCGTGTATCATATATATGTTCTGCATGATTTTGTGTTTTAATTTATGTTGGTACATATTATATGTATTTTTAATGTTTATGGGCTGTATGACATAAAATTAAAAATGGCAAAATTGGAAATTATACTAGAGTTGATTTATAGCACAAATCTAACGAGTTTGTGTTTTGGGCTTTTAAGATAACTTATTCAATAAGAGGATTTAGTCCATTGGGCTTTGGCCTAGGCCTATCACGCGGTCATCTCTTAAAGGTTCAAGTACAAAATTTTCATTAATGGGCTTGGCTAATTTAATTAAAATTGGACTTTGTTTGATCCAAGAATGTTATGTATATTTATTTGCTTGTTTGGTGTGATGAATGGATATGCATGGTGCATTCATGGGCCCTGGGTTTTTGTAATTAAATATGGCCTGCGAGCCATTATGTATTATTGTAAAAGTTTCATTTATTTCTTAGAATAGAATTTACTTGAAGACTTTGTAAATCAAGACGAAGCCCACCGGAGTGGAGAAGCCCAACTCGAAGATTCTTATGTAATAGTATAGAATCTTAGTTGTAGGTTTTTGGGCCCATGTTTGTCATGCTTTACTTTATCCAATTATTTATATATGTATACTATGTATGGATGACAAAGCGTATGCCTTGTAAGCCGTAATAAAATGAATCCCTAAAAAAAGTAAGTCACAAAGTTGCCTTCCTAATTCGAAACATACCAAGGCATCGATCATTGGTCACGTAGACTAGGAGTCCTAGATGCACCTGATTATCTTTATGAGGCATGGGTTGTGAATGTAGGTTGGACTTAAAATGGAAAGGGATGCCCAGACCTAGGTAACTAATAAATGGGTTTGTTCTTTAACATCTTAAGATGTTAGCCCATTTGATCCAAGAGTCATGTACGAGACATGATTGGAGTTTTCCTACCTAAGTAACATAACTTGTTAGGTGTACAAGCTCAGCTTGACTAATAAGTTGTTGTGAAAAGTGGATCTTGGCCCACATTAAAATCACTAACACGAATTATTTAAGGGGATATTAATTCGGTTTGTGGGATTATAATAAGACCTCATTTAATCTTGCTAAATTTTATTGTAGATTGAAAATGGATTCTTCAAACAACAATTTCTCATTGCGATCAGTCCTTGAAAAGGAAAAATTGAATGGCACCAATTTCATATATTGGTCTCGAAACTTAAGAATATTTCTTAAGCAAGAGAAAAAATCATATGTTTTGGATGTACCCTTGCCTGAAGAACCTGGCAGGAATGCCTCTGCGGTTTAAAAGGAAACTTTTAAGATAAAGAAGAGTGACTCCAATGATGTGACCTGTCTGACGCTAGCCACTATGTTGCCTGACTTGTAAAAGCAATTTATGGACCAAGAGGCTTATGCGATCATGGTACACCTTAAGGAGATGTTCCAAAAGCAAGCTCGTCACTAGAGGTTCTGACAACAAAGGCCTTAATTTCCTGTAAGATGGCTGTGGGTACTCCTGTTAGTACCCATGTACTCAAGATGAAAGGGTATCTTGATACTCTTGAGAAGCTTGAGGTACAAGTGCCAAAGGAATTGGCCATTGACTCGATCTTAGGATCATTGATCGATGATTATGATCCATTTGTAATGAATTATAACATGCATGCAATGAACAAGTCAGTCACTGAGCTTCATGGGATGCTTAAGAATGCTGAAGAGAGCATTCAAAAGACCAATCCCGTATTGATTGTTCAAGGGGGCATTAAAAAAGGACTCGCTAAGGGAAAAAGAAAGGGAATGGCGAAACCCAAGAATGAACTGGCTCGGTTCAAGTCAAGTGGGAGTGCACCTCAGGCCCAATCCAAGCCCAAGGCATAGAAGCTCAAAGAGAGTGAGAGCAATAGCTTCCACTGCAACAAAATAAGGCATTGGAGGAAGAATTGTGCTCTCTTCAAGGAAGAACAAAAAAAGAATGGAGCCAAGGCGTCCAGTTCTGGTATTTTTGTTGTTGAGATTAACCTTTCTATTTCTACCACTTAGGTATTGGATACCGGTTGTGGTTCTCACATTTGTTCAAATGTGCAGGGGCTAAGAAATAGGCGGTTACTTGGGAAGAATGAAGTGGACCTCCGTGTGGGGAATGGAGCACGAGTTGCTGCCATGGAGATAGGCGACTATCAACTCACTTTACGTTCTAGACTTAGTTTAATTTTGAAAAATTGTTATTATGTGCCTACTATGAGCAGAAACATTATTTCAGTTTCTTGTTTGGATTTGGATGAATTTGATTTTGTTATTAAAAATGGCAATGCTCATATTCGTTGCCAAGGCATTTCTTATGGCAATGCCATGTTACAAAATGGCCTTTATATCCTTTATCTACAAAACAAAGAGTCCATATAAAACATTAATACAAAGAGGGTTAAATCAAATGAATTAAACCCTACTTACTTCTGGCATTGTTTCTTTTAGGGCATGCAAACGAAAAACGCATTTCAAGACTCCACAAAACTGGAGTGCTTAGGCCATTCGACTTAGAGTCTTATGATACATGCGAGCCATGTTTGCATGGAAAAATGACAAAGAGTCCTTTTAACAAGAAAGGTGAAAGGACTAATGGCTTACTGGAACTAATACATACCGATGTATGTGGACCATTAAGTACACAAGCTAGAGGTAGTTTTAGCTACTTCATGATGTTCACAGATGACTTCAGTAGATATGGCTATATCTGTCTAATAAAGTACAAATATGAACTTTTAAGAAATTCAAAGAGTTTAAGAACGAAGTAGAAATACAACTTGGCAAAAGTATAAAAGCCATTTGATCAGATCGAAGTGACGAATACTTAAGCCAATAGTTTGACAGTCATCTAAAAGAGTGTGGTATTATTTCATAGCTCACTCCTCTTAGAATACCACAATGGAATGGTGTGTCTGAAAGGAGAAATCAAACTCTGTTGGACATGGTTCAATCTATGATGAGTCAAGCAAATCTTTCTATCTCTTTTTAGGGTTATACATTAGAAACTGCTGCATTTCTACTAAACCATACTTCAACTAAAGCAGTTGAGAAGACACCATACGAGGTATGGACTGGGAAAGAACCTAATATGTCGTTTCTCAAGATTTCGGGCTGTGAAGCACATGTTAAGAAATTAACATCTGACAAGCTAGAGTCCAAATCCACTATCTACTTGTATGTGGGTTATCCCAAAGAAACAAAGGGATACTACTTTTACTTACAAGCCAAGAACAAAGTATTTGTTGCTCGCAAGGCTATTTTCTTTGAAAAGGAGTTCCTTCTCAAGAAAGACAGTGGGAGTAAAGTAGAACTTGGAGAAATTCAAGCGCCATAAACTCCGATAGAGGATGAGTTGGAAGTGCGATCAAGTTCACAACCATTTGTGGAATAAGAACCCATTACATAAGTACCTAGAAGGTCCGGCAGGGTACGTCAGGAGATTGAGAGATATGGATTTCTAATCACCGATAGTGACACTTTTGAGTTAGTAGATCGTGAGGATCCTACTACCTACCGAGAAGCTATTGAGAGCCCAGACTCGAAAAACTGGCTTGAAGCCATGAAATACAAGATGCAATCAATGTACGATAACCAAGTTTGGACCTTGGTTGATCCACCGAAAGGTGCCAAGGTAATTGAATGCAAGTGGCTATTCAAACTCAAAGCTTATAAGACCTACAAAGGTAGACTAGTAGCAAAAGGTTTTCGACAAACTCATGATGTAGACTATGATGAAACCTTTTCGCCTATAGTCATGCTCAAGTCCATTAGGATCTTACTTGCCATAGCTGCATATCATGATTATGAGATATGAAAAATGGATGTCAAAACTGCTTTCCTCAATGGCAATTTACTTGAGCATGTGTATATGACATAGCCTGAGGGTTTTGTCATTCCCAAGCATCCTAAGAAGGTTTGCAAGCTTTAAAAATCCATTTATGGATTAAAGCAAGTATCCCGAAGTTGGAATCTTCGTTTTGATGAGGCAGTCAAAGAATTTAATTTCATCAAGAACGAAGATGAGCCTTGTGTGTACAAGAAGGTTAGTGGGAGCACAGTAGTATTTTTGGTCCTATATATGGATGACATCCTTCTCATTGTGAATGACATTCCAACATTACAAAATGTTAAACAATGGCTGGGGAAATGTTTCTCAATGAAAGACTTAGGTGAAGCCGAGACAATACTTGGTATTCGAATCTATAGAGATAGATCGAATCGGCTTTTGGAACTAAGTCAAGAAAAGTACATAGACAAAGTACTAAAGCATTTTAGTATGGGAGATTCAAAGAAAGGGTACATACCTTTAGCTTTGGGAGTTCCTTTGACTAAAGAACAGTGCCCTAAAACTAAAGAAGAAAGGGACAAGATGAGTAGAATCTCATATGCATATGCTATTGGATCTATCATGTACGCTATGTTATGTACTGGGTTGGATGTTGCTGATGCACTGAGTATAACCAGTAGGTTTTAGTAAGACCCTGGTGAAAAGTGCTGGTCTACTGTAAAAGGGATTTTGAAGTACCTGCGAAGGACTAAGGATCACTTCTTGGTGTATGGTGGTCAAGAAGAGCTCGTCATACAAGGTTATGTCGATGCTATTTTTCAGACCATCAGTTAGGATTCTAGATCGTAATCTGGATTCATTTTTGTTTTAAATGGTGGTGCTGTCAGCTAGAGAAGCTAGAAGCAAGAGACCGTTGTCGACTCAGCTATAGAATTTGAGTATATTGCAGCGAGTGAGGCTGTAAAAGAGGCTGTTTGGATTAAAAATTTCATTTCTGGATTAGTAGTGGTCCCAAGCATCCTAGATCCATTAGAAATTTTATGTGACAACAATGGGTCCATCGTACAGGCCAAAAAGCCCCGGTCACACCAGAAATCCAAACACATACTCAGGAGGTACCACCTGATCAGAGAAATCATTGATCGTAGGGACGTAGCTGATCCTTTGACGAAATAGTTGCGCGTCCAAATCTACACGAAGCTCATTTGAGAGCATTCAGTCTTAGGGCTATGTCCAATTGAGACTAGTGCTAGTGGGAGATTGTTAGTGTAAGCCCTAGCCCCAATACATTGTAATAAAACACTTTAGTTAATAAATGAGGCATTTGTTTTATCTATTGCATTCCTGTGCATATCAATTGATAGAACTATCCATGAATTTTGTTTCAGTTTAAGTTATCATATGTGAGCCACATGGTTGTAAGACCTTGAAACAAATGAGACTTCATTCTAAATATCCCTAGTCAGTCATTGTTATGGGAATGACAAATGAATTAAGACTAGTATACTCTCTCTGATAAGTTGAGTTATGTCTTATGGATCATGAGGATAAGAGTGTCAATCAGAGATCATAGATTCATGTTTAGAACATGGTATCTGGATTAGATCCGTTCATGAGAACACTACATGGTACAAGTCATAAGTGTTTCTCATATGCAAGTTTTGTATCGGAGTTCTTAGACCTAAAATCTCTATGAAACTCTTTATGAATTACTGTGTACTTTGACATACACCTAACGTGCTCGTAACAGAGTGACAAGTACGGGTATGCTTGGGTATACATTGATTCATGTTAGAGAGCATGAGAGAAGTGAGGGGATTTCCCCTCTCTATAAGAGAGAAAATATCATCGGCCACTTGATTAGTGAACTGAGAAGTGTATTGCCATATCGAGATGAAATAATGAGTAATCATTATTTATCTGAGAGTTCAGTGTCATTGGAATATCAAGAAAGGAATTAATATATATAAGGATGACTAGTTCCATGCCTTATATTAATTCTGGTATTTATGGGTAAGGGACTATGCAAAATTGCATTAGGTCACTAAATGCCATATGCATTTTCATTTAATTTGGAATGCTATAATATCTTGCTAGAAAATATTTATAGCCTTTGGATTAATTCTTTAATTCATTGCCAACATTAAATGGACCTATAGGATCGCACACAAAGTATTAGGCTTAAAATATTTAAATAAAGTATTGGGCATTAATTTGGTCTTTTAATTAAAGTCAAATTAATGTATATAATAGGTATTAAAATTGCTATTGGACCTTGGTCCATGAGATAGAAAAATTCAGCCCACAAGGTTTAATTTCAATTAATTAATTATCTTGTATTAATTTAATTAATTGAGTATTAAATCCTAAAAGAATTTTAATCAAATTAAATCACCTGAATGGAGATTAAAGTGACTGAAATTCCTAGGTAAATATCAAGAAATTTCGGCACATGCTTTCATTTTAATTAAGTGATTTATTAGATTAAAATGTCTTATGTTTTATTTTAAATTAATTTCAATTTTAAATTCAAAAGAGATTGAACTAATATATATTACTTATTTTTAGGAAGTGATTAAGGTTGAATTAATTATCTTGAGGTAGTAAAATTCAAATCAATCACTTGCCAAAAGAGAAGGACATATATTAGTAGAGAAAAATAAAACCCTAATTGGCGTGAAACATATCTCTCTCTCTCACATTTCTCTCTTGGCCGAAACACATAAGGGGAAGAATTATTTCCTTCTTTCTTGTGTTCTTGGCCATTAATAGCACCTAAAAGAAGTACAAGATCAATTCTTGTAGCTTCAATCCATAGCCATTACACAATACTTAATTTGAGAGCTAGTAATCTTGGTTTTAAGCTATATTTGCAAGTTTGTGTGTGAGAATAGAGAGGAGTGGTGTAAAGGCTGTTCATTGGCATTGGTGATCAAGATCTAAGGCGGATAAATTCATCTTAGTTGCTGGTCATAACCAAATTCAAGTTTTAGAAGGCATCTAAAGTTGTAAGTTTTAAAAACCCTAAAATTGCATGTTTTGATTCTTATTATGGAATTGTTTGGCATGTATGATCAATTTTATCATTTTTTCGCTGCATGATTACCATGAACATATCATGTCATATTCCATCAAAAATAACATTAGATTGTTATTTAAAAGCTTTATTATAATGTAACATGCCAACAATATAATAACACGAAGAAAACCCAATTTTATATAATGAAATGTAACATTACATATGGGACAAAATATTTGGCCTAAAGCGTATCCACTAACTTGTATTACATGAAACCTTTGACCATTAGTCTAATTTAGACCTATTTCTTATGCTATGAGACTTTTTAAGGAACAATTCAATTCATTCTTAATAATAGTTGAGGTAACATCACAAACATCCCCATATAATGATTGACTATTAAATTTTTATTAATGTTAAATATTTTTGAAATAAACTTGAATAATTGAACCCATATCAAGTTAACCCTTGATAACTCAATATTTATCTAAAGAAGATTTTCTCTTGATAAATTAAGAGGATATCATAGTTCATTTTGGAAAGAACCCAATTATTATGGCTTATCTTAAAATTTTGAGTAGAGTTTATGTATTCCTTATTAGTATATGGACTAAGCCAGCCTAAGATAGAAGACACCTAGAGCAAGAGTGATAAGGGTGGAGGTTTACTTTTCATCATGAAACGTCAATGCATTTCATCTCATTCATACATGACATCTAGGCTAATGCATGAACAACCCTTGTAAAAATCATAACTACAACTAGTTGGATTTATCATAAGAATAAAAGGCTGTCTAAGATTACTGCAATAGTAGATTCACAATTTAGGCCAAGCATTAGGCCAATTATGGATATTAATGAAGCACTTAAAGAAGTCTCGACTGAGATGTTTGAAACTTATGTTTGAGCCATTGAGGTTAAGATAGACGAAAAGTTATCCATAGCTATTTATCCAATTGTAATTGCCAAGACAAGTCATCTAATAAATAGTGTGTTAGTGTTATCCCTTAGAGCTCATGAGATGAGGGATATTTTTCATATACATTATAACTTATGTTATTAATAAAAGGCTTCATTCATTATGTAATGCCTATGTTATTGCATATGTTTGATCACTACCATAAAATTTATAATGAAGTCCCAAGCATATAAACATAGCATATAGTAAATCATGAAAATGTTTATAATATGAGATTCTCATGATATGCAAATATGCTAATACCCAAAATGTCCCTAGTCATAGTATTAACAAGAAGGGATATTGTTAATGTTTATAGACGAGCACACATTATACTCTTTGACTAGGTCAAGTAGTAATTCTCATAATACTTACAGTAAAGATGTGGATGCTTTTTTGAGAAGCAAGTACATTAGAAATCTAACAAGAGAATCTTAACATGGGTGCTCAATTTATGTCAGTTAAGAACATTTGCATATTAGTAATACCAATATCTTTAAACTTGAGGTCATCATGGTAATCTCAAATGGGAATTATTGTACTTTGATACCTACACTTTTACTTACCCGACATAGGATTCATTGCCCTAGATAGGAGTGGGAAACTTATCTCACCATTTTGATACAATTTATATTAAGGAAACTTTGGCCAGAATAGAATTGAAGGTAAATGAGATTCACAATGGCATTTTATGATTAAGATAAATGTATTAGAATGAACATATTTATGTTTTAAGGAGTTTGAAATTATTTTGTACTCTATCTTAAATGAGATATAAGAATGGTGAAAGGAGTTATTGCACGACAACTACATATGGAAGAAAATAGTTATAGCAACTGGCTTTCTATTACTTAGGTAGTCATGATATTTGAATAGAAGCCTCTCATAAATTGTATATATTAATATCAATTGAGAATTGATAAAATGATTTAAAGAGTTCAAATCATACAATCCAATTTAACTAGGATTGTAAGTTACATTATTGATAGCTTTGAATTATGATTATATTTATTAGTGTGTTTAGGAATTTATTGTTAATTTGGTTACCTTTGTGTTTAATTTTTTAATTCTTTGATTTATATGGCTTTAATTGCATTTTGGTGTTTTGTAGGTGTTTAATTAAAGAAAAGAGAAATCACCTCAGTGGAGGCAAGGCAAAAATTGTACAAAGAATAAAAAGTGTCATTCAATCCAAAAGCAAACTCCTTGGTGGAGGAGCAAACACCTTTATGGATGAGAAATTCCTCTACCGAGGTAAGGGAAAATAGTCCAAAGTTTAAATTTCCTAATGGAGGCGAAAAATACATATACCGAGGTGTTTTGTTCCCAGTTACAACTGTCATCAAATTCTCTATTTTAAGAAGTTTGGTGGCATAAAAATTCTCCTATTTTAGGGTCTTCAAGTATTGATATAAAAGAGACAATATGAGTATGATTTAAAGAGTTTTTTTTTAGAATTTTTTAGGCTTTTATTGCTTTCTCCTAGTCTTTGTAAATTAGGGTTTTTTTATTTAGATTTAATTTGGTAATTCATGGGAGAATTGCAGGTTGAAGAAGAATGAGCTTCAAGTTATATTTTATCTTTATCAAGGGTGTATTCTTAACTTCATCTTTGTATCTTAATATTACATTTATCATGTTTGATTAGTTATTTTTGCTTACAAACTCTTGAACCATAATTGTATTAGAATTTTGAGTTTAATGAATATTTGCATGTTTTCTTCTATATTCCTTATGATTAATTCTACACTTATTGTTGATATTTGGCTTTGATTTTTAATATATTGATAGATGGTTAATTATTGAATTCGAATGTTAATTATATGTGTTTATGCCTTTTTCTTTTATTTTTCGCACTAGTTGTCTTTATGTTCCGAAAGGGGTTTTTGATTCCTATGCGTGGATTATATTTAGTTCAAGTATGTTGGGGAATAAATTGATTTTTAAATGGGTTTTTTGAGAGGAGATTCATTTGAGATCTAGGAATTTATGAACTTGAGTTGATGCTAGTTATTAAGCTATTCTTAATTAGAGAGCTTTGTAATCTATATTTTGAGTTGGGCTTTTCCAAATATTCGTGTTAATATTATTTTACATATTTACAATTACATTTATGAGGATAGAATTTCCTAAGCATTAATTTAAATTTTTTTAATCTCCTTGATGATCTTGTTTTAGTTTAGTTGTTATCTTTTAGATTTATTTTCCTATTTAGTTTAGAACTCTTTTTAATTCAAAAACATGGGAATCGTCTCAAATTAATTCAATTTAATTAGATATTCAACTGAGCAATCCCTATTCCTTTGGGTTCAATATTCTTGGGGTCTTAAATATATTTTCTTATATTACTTAGCTGATCTATTACACTTGCTAGATGCCAATCAATTATATATTGCTAAGTTGTATGAAAATCTCATAAGATCATTGATAAAACAAGATTTATATGTGAGGTTAATGAATGAGTGTGTTCATGACATAACACAAGGAATAATTTTTAGATTACTATTGAGCTTAAAAGCTTTAAAGAAATGCACAAAATGACCCTCCTTGTTTTTATTTGCATTGAGCATAAGAGAGTTAGAGAGATTTTCTTTCTAGCTTATATGTGTTTTAAAATCACACAATAAACGTTATAGGGTAGGGGATGGGGAGGTTTTGAATTAATTCCATAGGGTTGTACATAATCTCAATTAGGCTTAAAATCTAAAATATAAGAGGAGAGAAACAATCTGCCTCTTCCTATGCGTAAAAGGGTTACTAGGCTGGAGAGCTTTTCTTTCAAGTTTAGATGGCTAATCTAATACCTCAAATTAAATTTTAATAGGTTAATTAGGTTTTTTTATTTATTTTTACTTAAAATGGTTAAGGCATATGGATTAAGAATCATGCGCAATAGGCGACTCAAGAGGCCCATGCATATTACACATTTATTGGATCAATTGAGTCTCAATTAGACACAGGCTTGTAACTCAGGTCCACTAATGAAATCAACCATGTTATCCTAACCCTAATCAAACCCAAGGATGTATATATACACCCTAAATAAGAAACTAGGGTATCCAAGTTCATTTAAAAGAAATAACATACCCTAGCCACTAGAAGAAACACATTCCTTTTAGTTGACCTTGCTTATGAGTCTCTAATAAGGATTTTTATCTTCCTCTTCTCTCTTAGAGGTTCTTGGTCATCTTGGTATGGATACCTTGAAGGTGCCTTGAATAAAAAGACATTAGTGGTTTACCATAACTAGTGAATTAGGAAATAAACAATTGTTAAAAAATAAGCTAAGATAAATTGTTAAACTTAGTTAGGTTTTTGCAATCTAATTCAGAAAGATCATATTTATATCTTTGATATTTTTAATTTTATGCTTTGTATAAGATGCATGTTCACTTAGATTAATCTAACATGGCATCAAAGCCATATGCAGACACCGAGTCTCGAGATAGCCAAAATTAGATTTACCTAATAAGGATGTTATTACCTATGTTATAGATGGAGAATGGAAGTGTCAGTCCTCATCCTTGATTTTTGCATAATTTTAAAGGGTTTTTTCTCAAGCTTGGCCCCTTTGCATTATTTTGGAAACTTAAATGAGGTTTTAAGTGAAAATTTTAGGGTTTTTTTTATTGACAGACACCTATCACTTTTGATGAGATGCCCATCTATCACCTATTTTTCTATGTCCACCTCTCACTAGTAGGCTTCTCTACCCATCTACCTTTCTGCTTACGACTCACTCTTAGTAGTGCTTATGACTCAATGTTATTGATTCTTATTAAAGAAAGATAAGATTAATTGAGGCTGTTCAAATAGAGATAGGTCAACTAAATGGCATTCCTTTAGCAGTTAGAGTTATGGATTTTCAATTTATGGGGATAGTATGGGATCCTTAGTAGACCAGAAAATCACTCATTTGATTGAATATGCTACCAATAAATATTTACCTATTATTTTAGTGTGTATTTATAAAGGAGCATGCATGCAAGAAGAAAGTTTGAGCTTATGCAAATTACTAAAATATTTTCCATTTTATATGATTATCAATTTAATAAAAAGTTATTTTATGTATCAATCCTTACATCTCCTATGACTGGTGGGGTGACAACTAGTTTTGGAATGTTGGGGGATTTATTATTGCTGAACCTAAAGACTATATTGTAGTTGTTGGTAAAAGAGTAATTGAACAAACATTAAATAAGATAGTACTTGAAAGTTCACAATCGTATTAGAAAATAATTTATTTAAAGATGGTAATGTTGTCAATACATTCTGTTCTTTTAACCCAACTCAAGTTGAAGAAAATTATTCAATGGTCACCGCTAACCCAATAAAGTACATTACATAGTCCATTTTAGGGATTTGTGACTTAACCATGCAGTGAATTTGGCACTGGATGTTTCCAAAACAATATGGGTCTATGAAATAATGAACAACAAAAAAAAAGAAAAAAAATAATAGGAAATTTTTTGAACTATTTCAAATATGAAAAAGGCAATCTATTTTGTCAGTTATATGAATAAAGTATTATTAATAATAACTCAACGGATGCGTGTTAGTTCGAATTGTGAAAAGAAATGTGGTAGATTTGTAATTTCCTATTCATAATGAGTGGCGCCTGTCTGTAGTGAGTGGCTCTTGTCTGTGGGAGTTCTACACTTTTTTCCACTTTTCTATAGTTGGAAGATAAGGGAAGGATGTTTTTTTTTATCCCAATTTGATCCTATAAAATAGTTTGGATCATGACATTTTTGAATTTGAATAGGTAAAGTTTGAATGGTGTTTGACTCCATTTTTGCGGCAAAAAGGAAAAATCCTACATAAAAAAAGGATCTTTTATCAGGTCACCTTCTCCTTAGTTTTTTTGATTTTTTTGAGTTTCTTGAAACATAAGAAAAAAGGAAAGCTTTTTTATAACACCCTAGAATTTACATCTGACATGCATGGTGCATTATAAAGAATGAAAAATAGCTTTAGGATAGTTTTTGAGGTAATCAGAGTAGAATAAGATAGCAAAATTTGGAAGGGTATAAAGGTTAAACATGCTCAAGCTAGGGAAATTCGAGGATGGGTGACCTAGCGGACAGCTTGACCTAACACTGGAATATTAAAATAGGTGTTAAATAGAGCCTAGTGGTAGAATTTGAGAAGCAATTGAGCTTAAATAGGCCCTCAAAGTAGACAGAGAATTTTTTACCCAGTATTGTAAACTCGGTTGACCAAAAGTTTGACTGAGCCATAAAATACTCTATAGACCTCCAAAAACTATTCCAATTGCATAAACATATTAGATATGACCTAAATTAACTACTAGAAAAGAAAATTAATTTTTCAAAAGTTTTGAAATTTTGGGTTTCAGACCGGCTAATTTTTCCTTCAGAGCATTAAGTATACCGAATTGAAGTTGTAATGACTTAAAATTTTAACCATGTGCTTTTACACAAGTAAGTTCATGCGGGCCAAAAGTTCATAGTATTCTGATAACCAAAACAATGATTTTAGAAAAATGGTGAAAAACTGAGATTAAATTTTTTAGAGGGCTTACAGGCCATATTGAATTCATCTAAGGGAATAATGGTCATTAGAAAAGCATTCTTGATCATCTACATGCATTAGCATGGTAAAAAGGGAGGTAAAAGCCACCAAAATCATGACAAGTGGCATAAAAATAAACCATTAGATGAAATAGTAAATGGAGGAATTTGGGCCATTAATTTATTAAAATTTAGGCCTACCTAGAAAGGTCTAGAATCCTCTATAAGTCAGCCCAAAAATCTATAATATTTTTCCTTTTTCTCCTAAAAATCCAAACCTCCCTCATTTTGCTCTCTCTACCATTTTTTCTTCCATTCTCTCTCCTCCCACCAAATCCTAAACCCTAATTCCACTCAAATATACTAAAATGCATCCTCTTCATCTTAGAATCTTGATTGGAGTAAAAATAAGCTTGGAAAATAAAGAATCCTAGTGAGAGAAAGTAAACCTAACTAAGTAAGATGTGATGTTTTAGTTAGTTTTATTTGTGGATTTTTATATAGGCTTGTAGAGCATATCTAGCATGATCATTTAGTAGCATTTAGATGTTTAAATTCAAAATATAACTAAGTGATTTTTCTTCCCTAAAATTCGGCCTAAAAGTGGCACACAAGAAGAAGAAAAGAACAAAGAGGACAAAGGCCAAGGAAAGTAAGATTAGGTGATTTCGAGCTTCGTAAAGGTTAGGGGATACATTCTCTACACCTAATTTCATTTAGTTTTGGAATTTTTAATAGAAATTACATTATGTAACTAATGAAAATTAAGAAATAATGGGAAATAATTTAAGAGAACCTTGTAAAATGATGAATTAACATAGAATAGATATGGAATTACAAAGAAAACAAGCATAAAGGTAGTGAACTAGTTGTGGCCTAATGGTACCCTAAAGGAATGTAAGGTGTTGTTTTATGTTAAATGATGTATTAAGCTAAAAAAGCATAAACAAAGTATAGAAAATTACCATGACACAGGTGTCATAGCCTTCAAAACTCCGACCGTTCACCAAGAAACTCATATATGATGTGGGATATTTAGGGCAAAAAGAAAGACAAAAGAAAACAAGCAATTTAAAACACAATAAATGAAAATAAATATTAAAATAAATAAATATATGCTTATTAAAATTATAAGAATATAAATAAAATAAAAGAACAAAAATGTAAATCACAGAAAATAAAATTGTATGTCAACAAACAAGAAATTAAAATATAACATGTAATATAACACAAAGGCAAAAGAATATGCATGAAAATAATCAAACCAAATGATCCTGAAGGTCACAGACAAGCAAATGATAAGGAGAGATGGGCAGCCAAGGAGCGAGTGATAGAAAGGAAAGTCACATGATGTCCCATCACTTGCTATGAGAGAGGGGCGTCGCTCTTGCTTTCTTCCCGTGACTGGTACCCTGAGTGCAGTACCGAGTCTAGCATACGAAAATCATGTATAAAATCCATAAAATTACAGCTAAAAATGCATAAGATGACCTAAAAAAACTTTTAGAAGTCTAAAAACTCATTGAAATTATGAAAAACTAAGAATTAAAAAAATCAAAGATTTAACACATAAAAATCACAAAAATGGAGTAATGAACAAAAAACCTAAAAACATGTTTTTCTACATGGATTTAAATTATTTTTAAACTATCATTGAATAATAAACCTAAAACAAAGAGCTAGACATGCAAATCACAAAATCAATAAATCAACATCTCAAATAATAAACCCAAATGAAACTATTTACATAACATTTAATAGATTTTTAACTCAAAAATAAAAGACTGAGTCCAGAATATTACCCTCAATGTGTTTGATCTTAAGAAAACAAAGAGAAATTGTGCTTCATCTTCTTCTCCTTAGATTTCACATTTCAAAAATTAAAAAAGGTGTTTTTCAATAAAACCTTTTTTCTCTCTCCAAAAATGTAACACCCTACTAACATACAAGCTTTCCATATATGGTATATCATGAAGACATTGGCGGCTATTATTGTCATGGGCCAATCAGCTTGATAATTAACATATTAAGTTTATAATTTAGGTTCCAACTCATGTTTGGTGTCGTTAAGTTTCTAATCATTTGATCAAAATTTTGGCAGCATAACGACTTAAAAACCGTGCTACCCAAACCTGCGAATTTGAAATTTGACACTCCCAATAATCAATTTCCACCTCCAATACTCCATTTACATACATAACACTTCTATATTTATCCAACATCTATCAACACAACACAATTATACATTAACAAGTTCATATATGCATATATATGTTCCATGTACATTCATCCTTAATTAACATTCTTAATACAAATGATAACTTACATGCCATAATTCCAAAATAGGCTAATACAAAAGTGAACCAAATTTGATTCCCAAAATGAGACACATTCACATGCCTTCGAGCTTTGCTTTTTTCAATCCTTTGTGTACCTATCCCTATGCATAGTCACAAAATCACGTGCTAAGCAACAATGTTGCCTAATGGTGGATACAACTATGCAAAATTTCATTTAAAGATATTATTTTTGTTTAATTGCCATTTTGCCCTTTTATGTGATCTTTATTAATTTAACTCCATTAACTTGTTTAAGATCATAATTTAGCATCCAAGCCTTATTATACTTATTTTTATTATTAATTACTATAATATTCTTACTTGAACGTAAAATTTATGGTTAGGTCCCTAAACTTCTTATTTACCTTATTTGACTTTGTTTGACTTTCAATTTGACTCATTTGACTTTCTTTAACCTTTAATTTAATCTAGATGGAAAATTACCTTTTTGTCCTTATGTTTGCCTATAAAGTGGAAACGTACATTTTAGTCCTTATACTTTTAATTATTTACATTTTTGCCCATTTTGCCTTATTTGACTTTTTTAATCTATTTAATCACCTTTTTGGTACCAAATTACCGTTTTACCCCTAGTTAATCGTGTAATTACTATTTTACCCTTTTTGAACATATTAATCTCATTTTTCACATTATTTTCTATTTATTCACATTTATGATTTCTTTTATGTAAAATTTACCATTTAGTCCTTATTTTCTTGTATAATTACCATTTTGCCCCTAGTAGTCACTAGCGAAAATCCTTAAACCGCATATGCAGGACGAGGACTGTATGATTGTGTGAGAATACTGTGTGACTGTATGAGTGAGGTGACTACTTAATTATACTTTTTGCTCAATAATAAATTATTGTATGATTTTACCACTGTACATGGATCCATATGGCTAGACATTATATCCTAGGGTTTTGGATCACCCACTATATACTAAGGGCAACTAAATATTATTCATTATGTTTTGTTTCCGTTATGTTTGTCATAAATACCCATTATGCATTTTCTTATGCACCTTCATTTAACATGTATTCATCCACAATATATATAAAACCATAATGTACATATGAAATAACATGTAAACATAATGTGAATATGGCATTTATAATAAGCATACCATTTGACCTTAATGTGATACCCAACATACTATTTGTTTTCTCATGCCATTTATGTTTCCAAGGTTAAATTATGTGTATATATGTTAACTTGTGTCAATTTCTCCCTAATATTCTATTGTTACTTATGTAAATACCATTATGTATACATATTAACCCTTATGTACTTACATTATATTTACTCAAATAAATCTTAAGGTGTTTATTTATCATTGTATTGCTAAATTGCTTTGTAATAATAAAATTATTTTGCACGCTAACATAAAAGTTCACTTAAAGGTTTGTACAAATAAAAAATGGGTTTTTCTTAATAACTAGGACCGATGTCCTATTTTCATCCTAAAATAACATATATAAATGCGAGTATTTCATAAAAATGGGATTATTCATTCCCTTCTCTTTCTAAAAATCTATTCTTTCTATATATACACATCCAGGAACCAACATTCCTATTTGAATAAATTTCCAATTTTATGTATGTTTTATTTTCCACTTTGTAAGTTAATTTTATTTATGCTCTTTACAACTCTTTATACATGCTTGTATTGTTCTTTTATTTATTTATTTATCTTCATAAATCGTGTGAGAAAAGAGATAGGAAATTAATCTTAAAAACTTATTTATATAAATATTAACCAAGGTATTAATAAGAGCGAAGTCCCAAAACATATATGGTTTTGGCTTTATAATGTTACTTTCCTAATGTATTTTTTGGTGGTAACTCCACAATATTTATCTCATGGTGTCCAAATAGATGTTGTCTTAGGTTGATTGCTAACAATAGAATAGGGTACCCTGAACGTTATCTCATGCCTTTTTTAGGCTTGAAACTTGGCCAAATTGGGTTAAATCCCTAACTAATGCAAAACGACCAATCTTTATAAGTCTGGTGACCTTTCATCTGGTCTCAAACCCTAAAAGTGAGGCTTCAAGAACAAATCGGATACCATGAAAAGCGGTTCAGCGCATGTCACACCATGGTTTTTCCATATTAGATTGTTCAGTTATTATCTATGTTATGTTTTAGAATATACAAAATTTAGATGTATGCCTATAATAGAATTTTGAGTTTGATGACATAATTAGTCCTTAAATATGGTATAATAATTGTATTATAATTTGAAATAGAGTAATTTTATGATTTAATACAGGATTATATCTAAACTGGACCTGTGAGACTTAGTATACTAAATTTGTGTGTGAACCATTGAAGATTCCTTATGAGGTCGATTTAAGGTTTAAATACCCTATGAATTTTTTTTCATGATTTTTTTATGTTTTGTTGTATGTTATTAATAACATATTAAAATTTGAGATCAAACACAAAAGTATTTAAACCTTCCTATAAAAAGAAGAATCCATCATAAAAGCCGAAATTGTTATTAGGGTTCTTCAGGGTTCTTGGTGAATTTCTATTTTAGATATTTAAAAATATAATGTTTGATGTTTAATTTTTTTCTTAGGCCTTTTGAATAAATTGAAGTGAGCTTTAGAAGGTTTATATTTAATAGGCTCAATTGGGCCAATCCAAAGGGGCATATAAGTTGGTAGGCCCATTAAGCTAATTTGGATCAATAGCTAAAGCTCAAATCGACTTTATTAAATGACCTAAAGGCTAAATGTGCCTTATACATTTTTAACCCATCCAATGGTCCAATGACCCAATATGCATGCAAAATGGTTTTGCATGGCTAGTCCACTTTCTAAGGCATTGTGGGATTTAGCCAACATTAGATTTAGGACACATAAATCATATTTATTTAAATCATATTTAATTATCAATAATTGGTAACTAAGGATAATTACGAGAAAATGTAAGATTAAGATGCTTGATAAGTGTCCTAAAATGACAAGTTACCTTATAATACATGCTTTCTTTTCAATTTTAAGGAAACCTTTTTTATCAGATTCGTGAAATCAAGGCTTGCATCCATTCCCCTAAGTAATCTCCAAGAATGGATTGCCTTACCTTTAACTTTGTTAATCATCCCACTTTTAGGGCCTACTAGAGTTGTGGTCTTTTTACCCAAAATAGCTGGTTGGTTCACAATGGTTAAAGGATTCAATCAAATTCGCATGTCTCAAACAGTAAAAGGTAATAAATAGCATTTTAGGGTATTTTTTTTCTAAAATAAGATGTAATAGAGCATGTTAGGGCCTTATAATTATATTAGGCAACACTTTTTGACCCCAATGTGCTATTGAAGTATGGCCCTATATTCACTCAATGTAGGAAAGTGTCAAAGATGACCACCAACCTATGCCTTCTATCATTTGATATATTAAATGGTGACCCAATTGGTCTCTATGCTCATAATGAGCTAGACCTATTGGCAGGGCCTATGCTTGAGTAGACCTAAAGTTTAATCACTCGACTAATAAGCCTATCTAATAACAATAGATACTTCACCTAGGCAACATGAACCATAATACTTTGCTTGCTACATAGGCCATTATGTATTGAAAACATTCACTAAATGAAGTGTTCACTCATCAAAGGGTTTCATGCCTCGATGGGCCTATTTTGATTTATTTGAATTGTTTGAATACACTATCACAAAAAAACATATACATACCATTTAAATAAAAGAGGTTATATTGTCAATTTTTTGCCATGTACCATATGTATCTATTAGGTTTCCAGATGCCCATGGCCTATTCCCATATAGGAATATGACTGTACAGCCTCCTATGTGGGAAGTAATAAGGATAGAAGGCTTTTATTCTTGCTTTTGTATGTGGTTGTGGGTGTTATATAACACGATCATACATTATATGTCATTCATGCATCATCATAATGCTTTAATTCTCATAGCCATCATAGATTCATCGAGGTGTTTTAGGGGTTTTGATGGTTATCTTAATAGAGGATCGTTTATTAAATAGCTAGAATCAAGTTTAGAATTAGGATCAGAATTGGGTTTAGTTGATAACTTTGCTAGAAACTCAAAATCCTTGTTAGAACACTTGTAAGTAGTAGAAATGGCTAATCTGTAAGGACCCAATCATGACCCTAAATGCATTATTATTAATTAACGATGACTATCATTAATTAAGGCAAATTTTGGATTACTTTGCAATTATCAAGGTTAAGTCTCAATAGGGGTATTTTGGCAATTTCATCATGTAAGTATGTGAGTTAAGTTAAATTATAATTAAAGATAGGGATATAATTGAAGTTAATTAAAAAGTCATGGGGTTAAGTTGAAAGAAATTGAAATAATGGAGGTTTAATTGTGTATAAAAGTATAGTGGGAATTTCCCTTGCTAAGATATTTATCCCACTATAAACTAGGGTTTTGAGGGAGATGGAGATTGGCATTTGAAGGATCTCTCTCTCTCTCTCTCTCTCTCTATGGTCACGGTTTGGAGAAGTATGCTAGGGTTTGGGAGTTAACATGAAAGGTAATGTTTTTCCTTTAAGATACCTTCTTTCTTTTCTTTTAATTTGTGATTTCTTTGGTGATGAGAGATTATAAGATCTTGTTGCCATCATGTGTAAGGAAATGAGAGAGAAGCATGTAAATCAAGTGAGAAAGAAGAAAGGAATCATGTGTAAAGGAGGTGAAGCTTGATTTTGAAGTACGAGATTTAAATGTAAAAGTTACTGTATACATTTCCCATCTCTTGTTGCATGTGTTTTCTTTGAGAGATTAAGGGTAAATATAGTAGGTGTTGATGATTATAACATGATTAGTAACTTAAATGATAGCATAAATATGTAGGGAGGTGAGATTTAGGGTTTAATTTTATGTCTGCATAATCGGGATTTTGGGTTTTTTCTTCTTTTCTTCCCATACGTGGCCACGCATGTGTTTTCTCTTGGGAACACACGGCCACGCATTGATTTGTCTTTGAGGATGCATGGCCACGTAATGATGTTCTTCTTCTGACACACGGCCACGCATATGTTTCTCTTTGGAAACACACATCTGTTCACCTTGTTTCTCCTTGATGTGCACGGCCATATGCGTGTTTTCTCTTGGAGACAAACGGCCACTCACCTTATTTCTCCTTGATGTGTACAGCCACATGTGTGTTTTCTCTTGGAGACACACGACCACGCATGGGTTTTCTCTTTGAAAACCTATGGCCACGTAATGCTTTCCTTCCTCTCACCCACAGCCATGTGATGTCTATCTTCCCCTTGCACATGGCCAATTATGCTTTTATCTCTGAAAATTCATGGCCAACCCTCATTTCTCTATATGAAATTCTTGGCCAACAATGCTTTATATATACTATTTCATTCATTCGAGTATATTATCACCCTAGGATTTATGCCATGTAATTAGATATTGAACACAGTATTATGTGGTCCATAAGTTCCCAACGAGATCATGAATTGAGATAATTGGATTAGTAATCAGTATGAGTGATGGTAAATAGTTATTAAATGGAGATTGATATGTTACTTGATTACTAAGGGAGTAATAGATTATGAAAGTTTGTTATAATGCTAAAGTCTATAGAGATATGATTCAAAAATACATGAATATAGCATGAATTATTATAGAAATTAAAAGACATAAAAAGCTATTATAATAGGATAAAGATTGATTTAAGCTGTAATTCATCCAAAGTCACCTACAAATGAATAAAGCATGATCGCTTAATATGAAAGTACATATATATATATATATATATATATATATATATATATATATATATATATACCTTGTTATACACAAATTAGATTGAAAGGCTTTAAAACAATAATCCTATAAATATATGAATTGGAGTCCACTTGAACTCTAATTAGAAGAAGTCACAGGTAATGATGCTAAAATAATTAGGTTTCCAAAATATGTTTTAGTGCCTAATAGCCAGAAACTAAGAAGAGTGAGAAGAAATACAGTATTTACATGAGTTTATGCTATTTGATTAGTCTTTTATAGTATGGTATATAGTATGTACTAGGCCAAAGCAATTGGTTCTACCCATATACTATTTTTATAATCCTTTACAGCGACACGAGAGTATTATGATTTAACCTTATAATGAGAATAATATAGTTGCCATGTTATGGGTAAGCTAGTAACTTTAAACATACATGCTTATTAATGTATTTTACA
The DNA here is from genome assembly GCA_037975025.1 of Excoecaria agallocha. Taxonomy (NCBI): domain Eukaryota; kingdom Viridiplantae; phylum Streptophyta; class Magnoliopsida; order Malpighiales; family Euphorbiaceae; genus Excoecaria; species Excoecaria agallocha. Next base: position 35,114,265 of record CM075815.1, on the reverse strand, counting down.
TACAAGTATAAGGTATGTAATATGCCTAAGTTAAAAAGAGAAGGAATGTTTAAAGGGATATTAAAAAAACTATAAAAGCTTGATTATACTTTAATTCTTCATGGGAATTGATGGTGAACCTTGATGTAAAGGATCATACTTGTCTGTTATTCATACCCTATGATGTAAAATGAAAGTTACAAGTTTTCAAGTATTGTTCTATTGTTTAAGATGAGATAATCTTATACAACTCACCTAAGAAAAAAATGTTATAAAATAGAAAGTACAAATAAGATGATCATGATATATGTGATAATGTTAAGGTAGATAATCTACTGCCTATGATATAATAGACTATAAAAGTAAGCTAAATGGGCTAAAGATGAATAAGTGTTAACCTTAAGCTATATGAAAACATAGTTACTCTATTATATGTATCATGAATGCTTGAGTGTTGTAATTTATGATTATGTTATCATGTGAGTAATTATGAGAATAGGGAAACTACCCACAGAAAGTAGTAACAAGGTACGTCATCGAAAACTATTCATGAGTTATGTAAGTGAATGTGGTAAAATCGATTCGAGCATGCTACGATGAGTAGCTTGATTTACTATGTGAACAAGTATGAGCAATGAAATTATTTATTGCCATGTTTAAACTGTACACATATGTATGAGTGCATATGGGTACGCACAATGCTACTCATGAAAGCTGATGTGTTGTTATTATTGCATAAACATGTAACTATTATGATATGAATGAAAGAAAATTGATGCAAGCATATGATTTCATGGTATCATATATATGTAATAGAGCCTAAAGCTCAACAATGATGCATGATAATAATTATATGCATTCTTTATGAATTGTGGCTTAAAGCCAAATAATATATTAAGTATCAAAGAATATGATGACTCACAGCAAGATGATTATAATGGGATAAGCCTACGAGTCTTAGTTCAGTTGTGGATTAGATAGGCATGCCTAGAGGGATACAGTCGCAGTTGCCATAGTTGACCCCATTTGGGTCTTGTTCTTTAATGGAACCATCATTTGACCCCGTTTGGGCCCATAGTTTGTTCCTTGCTGGAACCATTGCTTGACCCTATTTGGGTCCATTATATGATATCTTTGGATATCCATAGTTTGATACCTTCAAGTATCCATTGCTCTCATTATCCACCCTTCGAACTAGTACTTAGGCAAGCTATTAAAGATGTAAATGGTGCAAGAAATAAAATACATATGTATTGATCGCCTCACTTATATGTATTGGAATCATGATAGTGATTTATTCTATTGTTTTATTCTAAATTTCAGTTAGCTATAAACTACTTCTATGAAATGAAATGCCATGTTATGTAGTACTTGATTATGATGTCTTACATCAACTATGAGAAAGGTCACCATGTGAATACCAGTGTGAGTCAGTTCCATGGTGAATAGTTAGGCCACAGGCTTACAATATTGAATTAAACATTACATGAACTATGACATGCATAACAATATTCATGTATTGGAAAAATTAGAAAATGTTTGCATGTGCTATGAAGACCTCGTCAGTTAATAATGAGGGGTAATACCTATTCCTTGGAATGGCATGCAAATTTGTGAGTATGTATATGAACAATTATATATGTATGTGTTTATGTATAAGTCTAAAATAAATCAAAGTGCAAAGCATGATATGATATGAATCTGTATGATGTTTAAAGTGTAATGATATCATAGCATTAAGGAAGGCATGTGCAGAAAACCCGAACTAAATGATAAGTTTGTAATATATGTAATGAAAGCATGCCTAAGATTATCTATTGCAATGTTATATAACATGAGCACTTTCTTTTGGATATGAATAAGCAATAAATGCACATGTTAGGTAACCAAATTGGTTAATGATATTGAGTTGAAGGTTATAAGAATATAATGATAATATACATATTCTAGAATTGAAGAATTATAAGGTGCATGAATTGTTCTAAGAAATAAAAGAGTATGAAAAATGATCGTTAATTAACAAGTTTATGGGACAAGATAAGATTATATAATGCTTTCGATTTTAGCAATGATGGCATCAATGGTTAAGGTTGAAAGCTCCTCGAAATGCCTAGTATGGCATGATAAATAATGTAACCTCATATGTTATTTTATGTTGTTATGATAATTGTATTTGGTTTGATGAAGAATATTGTATGAGGTTGTCCATAGATTTTGTTCCCCACTAAGCTTTATAGCTTAGCACGGGTTTGTTTATCTGTGTGGGTTTCAAGAGAACTTCAGAGGATCAGGTAAGATGCGGTTGCTTTGAGGTTTTCAGGATACTTGAAAGCCCTTTTATGTTATTGTTATTTATCCATAAGTTTATTTATTTATGGCATGTAATCAGGGCTTGTTTTATTATTATTACTATTAGTATTTATGGCTGATCTTGATTAGGTATGATTGATGATGATTGACGATTATCCATGGTAAAGGAATTAGGGTGTTACATAATCCATCATAATAGACTAATGTTATAACCTCACAAGACATGAATAAAAGATTTGAGGATTTCAAAGGGATGGTGATAGCTATTATCGGAGGCCTAGCTACCACCTTGGTGCCACTTTCTGGATCAAAGCCCGTTGTTGGGTACACTCCTTTAGTAGTTACTATATTACATCTTACAACTGCTAAATCTACAGGTGTGGCACCATAGGTTCCACCTATTGAGCAGAGAAGGGATAGGGTTCATGCTCCTAAAAAAGATTTCATAATAGAGGATGAGGAAGAACTAATAGGCGCTCAAGTTGTGAAAAGTATGGTTTTTAAAGTGGAGGATTTACTATTAAAAAAGATGAAAGAGAAGATAGAAGTAATGGCTCACCCCCTATTAGTAGGAAAAGGGAATCAGTCCTAAAGATAGAGATTTTGATAGTGAGGAGTTATTGCCTCAAAGTTTTAAGATGCCTGACTTTCCTAAGTTCGATGGCACTTTAATCTATCGGCACACATAAAGTAGTACACTTTGGTACTAAAAGGAACCACTCTGGCCAAGAAGCAAAAGATTGAATATTTCTTCCACGGCCTAACAGAGCCTACTATCGATTGGTAAAATGGGTTAGATCATAGGACGAAGGAAGATTGGGATTTATTGACTAAGGATTTTTTGAAATAATATGATTATAGCACAAAAATTGATGTAACTTTGAAGGATTTGGAACTATTGCAGTAGAAGCTTGAGTAGTCATTTCATAAATATCTTACCAGATGGAGGAATTGAGTTATAAAGATAAAGCGAAAGCTTGATACCCTAGACTACATTAAATTTTTCATAAGGAATGCAAGTCGATACTTGAGAAAAGGGCTTAAAATAAAAGGCTTTAAAGACTGAGAGTCCTTTGAGGACATTGCCATTGAAGCTAAAAGGGAGTACCTGGTGAAGATGGCAAATAGTGAAAGTTATGGTGGAAGGAATTATGGTAATCCTAAATTGAGTAAGTCGGCAAGAACTAGCAGTGGCAACCTTATTAGAAAGACAAAAGAAGTGTCTACTACTGAAGTAAGTTAACAACACTATTCTAACTTGGGTAGATCTATGTCTTGGGTGCAGTTAATCTTATTCAAGTTAATGGATTTATGCTTGTTTAAATTAAATATCATATATGTTATATTTTTACATGCATTTTCTATATGTTTGATGGCGATTTTGAAAAGAAGGCAGTTAGATCAAGAGTTAATATGTTGTAGATTGAGAAATAGTGAGGAAAATAAATGGGTATTAGGTTGTTTGGCTTCAAAATGAGAAACAAACTCATATCTAGAATTCATAGACCTGTGCTTAAGCTAGCTATCAAATTAGCCCCGAAATGGAAAATCGGGTATATAGAATAGTTGGATCCGAAATGGAAAACTTTGGTTTAGTTGGGTCATCCACATCTAAAATATATAATTTTATGTTAAAATAAATCTTGCATTGGGTGTGGGGAGGATTTAATTTCCAAACAATATTTTTAGTCTTTGTTATTACCAACTCTTTTATACTTTATTTTTACTACACTTGTTGACTTTACAATTTTATTTTTGTTCATTTTCACTTTAGTTTGTTAAAATTGGTAGACTTAGCTCACACCATTATACAGCTAGGATATTCTTTGACACATAATCATAATTAATCAAGTAACCTTGCAAAAGGCCAGTTCCTTGGGTATGATATTCTTTAGGGTCATAAATATACTCCATTATATTACTTGTCGATTCAGTGCACTTGTTGAGCGAACTTGAATAAATTTTTGGCACCGATGTCGAGGATTTGACATGCTTATTTACATATTTGATTGGTTGTATTATGTGTTTATCTTTTATTTACTTTTGTTTACCTATTTTTTTAGGTGATTTCGGTGTATAAACAGATTACGCTTACAACACCATTTAGCATCATTTGACCTTGAAATTGAAAGGACCTTGCTATTAAAAATATGAATGATCCACCGAATCCTGATGTGCCTTTTGAGAATGAATTGGAGAAGAGCACAACATGAGAGAAATCAAGATGGTCAAATACTAAGGACCATTCAAGATTATGCCACTCTAAGTTGGAATAAGGAGCATAGGATAATGGTGCTGCCTCAACAACAATACTTTTAGCTTCAACCAATAACGATCACCATGGTTCAAAGGAACCAATTTTTGAGATTCGAGATTGAGGACCCAACACAACACTTGGATATCATTTTAGAGATAAGTGACAAGATCAAAATACAAGGAATGTCAATGGATATAATACGGTTGAAGCTATTTCCCTTCACACTCATAGGGAAAGCAAGAGATTGGTTGTCCATGCTTTCGAGTCCATCCATCCGATCATGGGAGCAAATGTAAGAAATGTTTCAAGTTAGGTTTTTTCCACCAATAAAGATAGCTAGTATAAGGAGCAACATATATAATTTCCAGCAGTTGAGCAAAGAATCCTTCCATGAAGCTTAGGAAAGGTTTAGGAGATTGTTGAAAAGCTATCCACACTATGAGATCATAATGCACTAACTGATGTCGACATTCTAGTCGTATGTAATCTAACCACAAGATCTTTATTGGATGCAGCATTCAGAGGTAGCTTTATGAACAAAATACCTTAAGAGACATTTTTATTTCTTGATGAGATGGCAATTAACGAAGCTCAATGGGCCAGCATAAAGGCATTAACCAAGAGACAAGGAGTTTTTAAGTTGTAAAGTTGAAAGATCAAATGGAGTTATTAAAGAAAGAGCTTAATGGGCTGAGAATTCAAAATATTTTAGTGATTAGCTAAGATGGGAGTGCATTTAAAGGAGGTATGTAATACCCTGAAACTCGTATCTGATAAGTCAAGTACATTTTAGAGCACGAAAAGTAACCCTATGATAGTTTTCAGGGTGATTTGAGTTGAATAGAGTGAAAAAACTTGGAAGTGTATAAAGGTTAAACGTGCTCAGGCTGAGAAAATCTGAGGATGGGTAACCCAGCTGGCAGTTTGACCTAACAATGGATTATGAAAGTAGATGTTAAATGGAGTCCGATGGTACAATTCAGGACAAAATTAAGGTCGAACTTATCCAAATTAATGAAATAAAAAGCATAAGGACAAAATTGTAATTTTACACTAAAGTAAAAATTTTAAAGGAAATTGATTGGAAATTAAGGATCAAAGGATCAAATAGCAGTTTGAAATATTTAAAAGAACTAGACTGATTTAATTAGTTAAAGAAATAAATAGGGGTAAAGAGGTAATTTACCACATTACGAAGGAATGTTTAAGTTTAGAATAAAATGTGAAAGGTCAAAATAAAATAAAACGTACAAAAAGAGTAAATAAGGGCAAATTGGTAAATAAACAATAAGATTGGTAATCAGGAAATGGTACAAAGGAAATTTTAGTAAATTAAGGATAAAATTGTGATTTAAATATAAGTTGACCAAGGAGGATGAAACTACAATCTTAATAAGAAAGCAAAATTAACAGTTGAAATAAAAAGAAATAATATTATGGCAAAATGTAGCAGACAAGAAAAAAAAATAAAAAGGTAAGATAGCAATTATACGTAAAGAAATAGCGAAAGGACCGACCAAGTTAAGAAAAAGGAATTTAAAATGTTGATTTAGTAAAACACACATTTAGATGTTATACTGGGAAAGCTGACGAGATTTAAATACCACCTTATAAAAGAAAATAAAGAATTAAATACTACAAATCATCATATAATTAGTAAGAAAAAGAATTTTAATAAGTTTTAAATCGAGCTAATTTAGCTATATGCTAGTAAAGTCAAGTTTATAAGTAAAGGAGAAATCAAAATAATGTACCAAAGCTAGTTTGTGAATAAATAATGGATGTCGAGGCATAAACATGATTTAATGTCAAAAATATAGATCACCCAAGCCAGTCAATAAGACAGTGAATGCAAAAGGATATAAAATCAACAAAGAGTAAACAGTAATTTGAAAAGATAACGACATAAAGATAAATAAATAAAAATAATAATAGGACAAAATAATACCAATAATAATAATAATAATGGAAATAATAAATTTAGTCAAATGAAATTTTGTGTAGTTGTAACCACCATTAGGCAACATCATTAGTTAGAGCATGGTTTGTTGACTGCACGTAGGGATAGATAATCAGGACCACCAAGATGAAGGATAAAATTGGCATGTACCTATAAGAGATTACGGGCATGAAGATTAATGATTCGTGCAGTGGATTTTAGATGTTTAGCATATAGTAAGCATTTTGTATCTTGAACAAAAATTATAGTGAATTTGTGTATGTATGAATACTTTTGAGCATGTGCTTATGAAATTTTATGATAGTGTTGTATGATGAGATGGATGATTTAGAAGTGCTATGTATGCCACTGGAGTATTGGAGGAGGAGGTTGCTATTTGGGAGTGTTATTTTGTCAATTTACAGGTTCAAGTAGCATAATTTACAAGCTATTTTGCTGCCAAAATTCATACGTAACGAATAGTAGTCATGTATTGTTGTCAACAATGGTATATATTATATAGAAATTATCAATGAGCTGAGGGTGTTACATTTAGTGGTATCAGAGCAAGGTTTAGGCGATCCTAATGTCGGAGTAATATATTAGTATGGATAAACATCCGAGTTGCTACATGTACATGCCATAAAGGAATAATTGAGCCTAATATTAGAATTCACCTATCCCATTTGATATCTTAAGACACAGCAATAACCTTGGGTTTTAGATAAGAGTGCGATATAGCGAAGGATACCGGGAGTGGATCCAGTCAGATTAGTGACTAGTATGATGACTACTAATAGTCAGTTTTGTTAACTTAGTTAGCATATACCGCCACCAGCTGGTTGTCTCAGTCATTAACTGAAACACCCTAATCTAGTGCCTTTATCATATATCATGTTATACCTTTCAATCACATAATAGTAGGTTATTAACCAAAAGTTGTATACATTTATCATATCAAATAGACTATTTATATAGGTATCCTATGCATCAATTAGGTATTTCCCATAACTTTAGTCTCTTAATTACGTATGCATAATGGCTTATTCTATAACATACTCATCATTTCCATGTTAGTTATAATTGTCTTAACTTCATATCTTATCATGCTTAACATTTATCAATTGATCTAGCATATTTATGACTAAGCATTTTAGCTACTATATGCATGCATGCTTTAGCATTCTTTTACTAAACTTATTACATCACTTACTTCATATTACATATATATATATTTAATAGCCCTTTTTATGCATATTAAATGTGCAAAAGAACTTGCACCAAAATAACCAAAAAGAATCCTACATCAACTTCTACGAATTAGGTGCTGGCCTATCCTGATGTAGAGATGTTCCTGAGCAAAAGCTTTTATAGAAATACCTACACGTATTAAATAACCCGTACTAAGCTATAAAGCTTAGTGGGGTTGCTAATTTTGAAAGACAACCACTCAAGACGATTGTCGGAAACATATAACATATAAAAGTTGATAATAATAAGAATAACATATTTAAAATAAATAAATGACAGAATATAATATCATCATTAATAATCAATTCTCATATTTATATTAACATGCTTGAAATTAAAGCATAACATAGGAGGATCAGTATCAAAAGTATCCAACTATCACATATGCAATGGGAAATATAGTTAAACATATTATCTCATGTATCATGCTTTATCTATCTAAAAATTAACTGTAATGTAATAACACAATAGTTTAACTTGCTTAAGTTCTAAAGGTGGATAATAGGAACGGTGGATACCTGAGGGTATCAAAATGGTGGATATCCGAAGATATCAAAACTATGGACCCAATCAGGGCCAACTGTCCGATCAAATGAGGTCAAGTAACAACCCTAATGGGCTGCGCAAGATCCAACAGGATCAACTATACTGTGGACCTAAAAAGGTCGACTGTGGTAGCTACAATATCCCTATAGGTGCCTATCTATCCATAATTGAACTATAATTGTAGGCAATACTTTGTTACATTATGTTTTCATATACCATTTTTACACGTGATTAAAAGTCAATTTGTATACATATAACTATGGTACAGATATATTACTACTACTGTAAAACTATGTATGAAAAGTTCATGTATATTGATACACATAGTTTCTAATCGTGTTAACATTAGTCATCATATTTAGCTTGATCATAACATGTCAATCAGTTAATATTTAATGCCTGTATAAGTGCTTAACCTAAGTCATGCCTTGTTATTAGAATTTTCCAATATAGCACAACTAGTGTATGATCATATAAAAAATCCAAATTCTCTAGCTTATACAAGTACATGTAACAATTTTGCCATTTAACAAGTCAATGTTTTGGCAATTAAGCATATATTATCTTATAAATACTTTAACATGTTATCCATAAGATTTTACATGTGACATGGTCATACTATTATATTAATTATTTCATGACATAGGTACATGTCATAATATAGACTTGCTCACCATAAAAGTACATACAAACATTAATTTTACATATAACAATCATGCACAAATTTCATCACAAATATATGTTAGATATATTCATCACAAGTCCTTACCCATGTACACGTGTGAATGTATATATATACATATAATCTTGTATTAATATTCATATTAAATGCTCTATCCAATTCATTTTGTAATCACATAAACACATATTTTGCTCAATTAATTGAAAACCATAAGATAAAGTACATTAAAAATCTGCATTGGGCAACATTCTAGACTCAACTTTTGAGACACAAATGAATTTGAAAATGTCATTTTTAGGCTAAATGATCTTCTACAATCGAATTAACCTATGTGTCTAGTTTCCCGAGCATTAAAATTCACCTTAATATCTTACCTATAGCTCAAGATATTTGAGAAATACTATAGGCTGTTCATAGAACGAAAACAGTGTTTGCTGTCACTTCTAAAAATTCATAGCATAAAATTAAGAGGGATTTAGACCAACATTTCTTCATAAAAAACGTGTTCCTAGGTATCTAGTTTACCCAGAGTTTTATAGCATAATATTTTGACTTCTCTACTAATACGTATGCCCAAAATACCAAAAATTTGTACCTTTATAATACAAACATATTCAACGAATTTCATGCTAATATTTGACATACTTGGAAATAAAATTAGGCATTACTTACTTCATATGAAATGTGTAATTAGAAGTCTATTTTGCATAGAAATTAATATCATGTCATTCTAATCATTTTACATACAGATATCTCAATTTTTCCCCAACCTGGTCCAGAATCCAAAATTAGAAGTTCTCCTAAATTCAATAAATCATAAAAAATATCTAGATGAAGAATTGAAGGTAGGTTCCTTCTTCAATTTTGTAGGAAAATGTCTTATATAACTACATAAATTTGATTTGTTACAATTAGAGGTCTTTATTACAACCTACACTAAATTTCAGTCACTAGGTCAGAATATTCATCTCATCCCTTCATGCACATTTCTTACATTGTACTCTCTTTTAATTACTACAAATGCAATTTAATCACAACAAGTTATAGCAACCATATTCACATGCAACAACCAAATTCACGTGCATTAAGGTAGCCCTAATCCCATACCATGGCCTAATTTCCTTTAGCCAATTAATCCTTTGTAAGACCTTTACCTTTGTCTCTTCTACCTTCTCCTTCTTTATCTACAATATAAATCATTCTCTAATCCATCATTTCCAACAGCCTTTCCAACCGAAATCCAATTAGAGAATGAAGAAGAATAAGATGATGATGAAGATAACCAAAATTAAAACCATACCTAAATAATTTACATCAATATTTTCTTGAACAACCCACATGCATGAAATTTTCTTCAAGAATTCATAGATAATTGAGAGATTAAGATATAATTGTAGGAGATGAAGAAGAAATAATTCAAGGCTGATGGTGCTGACCCTCTCTCTCAATTCGCTCTCCCATTTCTCTTTCTTTCCATTAAAAGCAACTTAAATAATAGTAGAAAATATCCGTTCAAGTGTTTCAACAATTTGCATGTCGTACCTTTAGCAATTTCCTTTTTGCATGATATAAAGTGACCCCTCCACTAAATCCTTCTCTTAAATTGACCACAGAATTATTCTTTTATTCACAATTAACCCCTAAAATGTCATAATTACAAATTTACCCCTAATCAATACTTTATACTCCAATTATACCCTTGATTAATATTAAACCACACTATTAAATTTTATTTTCATGCAATTAAAATAATAAAAACATAATTTATCCCTTGTCCCATACTTATACAAAATTCTCATTTAATTTTAATCTTAATCAAATAAAAATCCTACTAGAATAATGAAAATTTCAATTAGGATCATTTAGGGGCCTTACATTAACATATACATAAGCATCTCATGACATATATAGACATACGACATATGCATGCAGGCCCTCTTGCATACAGACATACAACATAGTTATACAGACATACAGTCCTACAATGTGCTTACACGATCATACATCATATAGTATAACCATGCATGGGCATTCATACAGTCTTGTAGTTACACATTTTACACTTTGCACAATTGGTGGCGGAATTGCTATATTAGCGATTGTAAGCCTGGCCCTTTCATAAGCATAGAATTAGTCGCCACCTTAACTACTCAGGGAATCCATAGTAGCATTGTTGGGAAAATCTCCAGGATATAGTACTTGTAGTTGAAACATAGTTTAGACTCAATTAGTAACAGCAAGTGGAGGCTATGGAGAGACAGGGAAAATATTGAAAAGTGAATGCTTCCTAAGCAGCAATCACTGCTTATACCATAAAGGGAGAATGTATGTGTTTGACAAAACACAATTAAAGAAGGACATCTTGACGAAAACTTATAAACAAGTTTTGTATTCAGAAAGTAACAAAAACACATTGAACATGTTAGCAAGTAAAAGTAAACATCAGAGTGGCACATCAGAAGCATAGAGAACTGATCTAATGAAAGCAAGTGGGTCAGAACCCAATAAATTATAAAAGTCAAAGAAAATCTAGCATTGACTTGATTTGTCATTTAACAAAAAACCATTGAGAATTTTGTACAAAAGGATAAACTAATTGAGAAACAAACCGATACCATCCATCAGGGTACCCTGAACACATTATGGTGTGAAGGAAATGACTTAGAAACTTGAGTAAACCATAAAGCAACAATATTTACCGTTCTGCCTTTCAGATAAATTTCAAGGATGAAATTTTTATTAGTGAGGGAGAAATATAATGCCTCAAAACTCATATCTGATAAGTCAAATATATTTTAGAGCACTAAAAGTAACCCTAGGACAATTTTTGGGGTAATTGGAATTGAATAGAGTGGAAAAACTTGGAAGTGTATAAAGGTTAAATGTGTTCAGGCTAGGGAAGCCCGAGGATGGGTGACCCGATGGGTAGTTCAACCTAACAATGGATTATAAAAGTAGATGTTAAATGGAGTCTGGTGTTACAATTTGGGACAAAATTGAGCTTAAATAGGCCCCAAAAACGGATAAAGAAATTTTTTCTCAGTATCGTAGAAGAGGTTGATCAAAGTTTGACCGAAACTTTAAAAATAGTAAATGACATCTAAAAATCACCAAACTTGCAAACCTATTGATTATAGTCCAAATTAGTGTTTGAAAGTGGAAAATAATTTTTCTGACAGTTTTGACATTTCGGGTTTTGGACGAGCTGATTTTGCCTTAAAAGCTATAAGTATATCAAAATAGTATCAGAATCAACTAAAATTATAACCATTTGCTATTGCATATATAAGGACACGCGGGGAAAATTTTCATTGTATTTTGATGTCTGGAACATTATTTTAAAAAATAGGGCCGAAAAATGGTGAGAAATCAAAATTTAATTAATTGGGGGACCTAAAGGTCATAATAAATTAATCTAAGGAAATGAAAGTAATTAAAATGATGTCTAGTTCTGGTGTGTGCAAGCCCATAATTGATGAATAGGTATAAGTGGCTAAAATGGTGCCAAGTGGCTTAATTTCAAGCCTTTAGATTGTATAGTTAAAGATTGAATCTTGAACCTTCCTTTTGACCATTAAAAGAAAAACTAGGGAAGTGGAGAAAAGCCTAGAGAACTCCCCAAATTCATGGTTCTTTCCTCCTTTTCTTTATGAAACCCAAACCTAGGGGAAATGGTGTTTTTCACCATTTTCTTCCATTCCTTCATTCTCTCTCCAATTATGAAGCTCATATTTCACCTAAATATATAAAAATACATCCTCTTTAACTTGGAAGCAGAATTGAATCAAGAGAAAGCTTGGAGATGGAGAATTTTAGTAAGAGTATATAACCCTAATAAGGTAAATTCATGAGTTTTAGGTGGAATTAATTGGGTATTTTTATATAGGCATGTAGAGCATGATTAGGAGGGTTAGTTAGTAGCTTTAATTTGGTTTAAATCAAAGCATAAACTTATGTAATCTTGCCTTCCAAATTTGACCAATAAGGAAAAATATAGGGAAAGAGAGAAACAAGTAAGAGGAAGGAAGGAGAAAGAAGAAGAAAAGGATTTTCAAGCTATTAGCAGGTAAGTGGATGCCTACTACACTTAATTTCATTTAATTGCTTGGAATTTTCTTTTAACTTACATTATGTAACTCAATAAATTTGAGTAAGAATGCTAAATAAATTAAGATAATGTAATAAAATAATAAATTAAGATGATTTGAGTATGAATTAGTGGAGTAAACACTTTGAAAATGAGAGATTTAAAAATGGCCAAACTTTACATAATGATGTATTTTAAGGAAAATTAATGTTATTTAACAAATTAGGTATAATTTAAGTCATATAAGGTTAAAGGAATATAATTAGCATGAATTTAAGCTTGAAAGGAGATATAATTATGATGATTATCTTATATACATAATGATGTAACATTATACAATTATACAAAATTGAATCAAATTGTGAAATAAATTGATAAAATATAATAAATGATGAATTAGCCTAATATAAACCTAAATTAGTGAAGAAAACAAATTGAAAGGGGTGGAAATTTAAAAGGCCGAATGGTATATCCTAAGTTAACAAAAAAGAAATTAATGTATAATGAGGTATTTAATTGTAATTAGGCAATATAATGTATGAGGAACATAATTGGAATGATAAAAATGAAAAATAGTAAGTGTACATAATAATGGCTAAGTATACATAATGATGGAAGCAAAGTAACCTTAATGGTTTTGATGTAAATTAAATGTACATTAGCATATTGATGCTTAAAATGAATGGAGATATATGAATGACATGTAAATAAAAGAGAAAATATTATGTATGTGGAATTTCGTGAGGTGGCCGAATGGTATATGGTAAAATAATGAGTTTACATATTTTCTTATGATGTTATGCATTTGTGTGAGAAATATACAAGTGGCCAACTTGATGGGATGCAAATTAGATGAAAATAAAGATGACATGATGAAATTAACGTGAATAATAGAGTAAAAATATAATGTAATATAGAAAGTAATGTTGCCCTTAGTGTATAGTGGGTAATCTGGGACCCTAGGATATAATGGTTAACTATATGGACACATATACCGTGGTAATGTCACAAGATTTGTTGAAAAGTACACATATTAGATAGCTGGCACACACAATTATAGTGGAATAGTAGGATCATAGTAAGTGGTCCCTCCAGTTCACTAGTAGCATTGGAATCCTAATCCCGTATATTTGGATCAAGGATTTCCACTAGTCATCAATAGGGGCAAAATAATAATTATGCAATAAAAATAAGAATTAAATAATAAATTAAATAAAAAGAATATCTTAAAGTTAATCTAATAAAAAGTAATATAAAAATGTAGTTAAAAATTCAATAAGGGTAAAATGGTAATTACACGAGAAAATAAGGACCAAAAGATAAATTAGGCATAAAAGGAATTATAATTGAGATTAAAAATGAAGTAAAATGAAAAACATAAATAATAGATCTAAAAAGGGCAAAAATATAATTATGCGATAAACCAGGGGCAAAAGCAAAATTTGACATTAAAAAAATGTAATTAAAGAGGTTAAGATGATGAAATAAGTGAAAAGGGGTAAAATCACAAATAATAAAAATTTTAATGACCAAAGCATAAATTGTCACCTTATGAAGGAATACAAGGACCAAAATGCAAATTTTACATTTAATAGAAAATAAAAGCCAAAGAAATTAAAAAGGAGTCAATAAGAAGTTAAACTAAGTCAAATGTGAAGAATATGGAACTTAAGGATAAAATGGTACAAGGGAAATTTGAGAAAATTTAGTAAATTAAGGATAAAATTGTGATTAAAATATAAGTTAAACAAGGATGACGAAACTACAATCTTAATAAGAAAGCAAAATTAAAGACTAAAATAAAAAGAAATAATTTTATGGCAAAATGTAGCAGATAAGAAAAAAATAAAAAGGTAAGATAGCAATTATACATAAAGAAATACCAAAAGGACTGACAAAATTAAGAAGAAGAAATTTAAAATGTTTATTTAGTAAACACACATTTAGATGTTATACTGGGAAAGCTGAGGAGATTTAAATATCACCGTATAAAAGAAAATAAAGAATTAAATACTACAAATCATTGTATAATTAGTAAGAAAAAGAATTGTAATAAGTTTTAAACCGAGCTAATTTAGCTATGTGCCGGTAAAGTCAAGTTTGTAAGTAAAGAAGAAATCAAAATAATCCACCAAAGATAGTTTGTGAATAAATAATAGACGCGGGGTATAAAGGTAATTTAATGTAAAACATATAGATCACCCAAGCTAGTTAACAAGATGGTGAAAGCGAAAGGATATAAAATCAACAAAGAGTAAACAGTAACATGAGAAGATAACTACATAAAGATAAATAAATAAAAATAATAAGACAAAATAATACCAATAATAATAACAATAATAATGGAAATAATAAATTTAGTCAAATGAAATTTTGTGCAATTGTATCCACCACTAGGCAACATTGTTGCTTAGCGCGTGGTTTGTTGATTGCGCATAGGGTAGGTAATCAGGAACACCAAGACGAAGGATCAAATTGGCATGTACTTGTAAGAGATTACGGCCATGAAGATTAATGATTCGTGCAGTAGATTTTAAATGCTTAGCATGTAGTAAGCATTCTGTATCTTGAACAAAAATTGTAGTGAATTTGTGCATGTATGAATACTTTTGAGCATGTGCTTATGAAATTTTATGATAGTGTTGTACGATGAGATGGATGATTTAGAAGTGCTATGTATGCGATTGGAGTATTCGATGAGGAGGTTGTTATTTGGAGTGTTATTTTGTCAATTTGCAGGTTTAGGCAGCACGGTTTGCAAGCCGTTTTGCTGCCAAAATTCATACATAATGAATAGTAGTAAAGTAATGTCATCAACAATGGTATATATTATATAGAAATTATCAATGAGCTGAGGGTGTTACAAGGTAATTTAGGAAGTGACTCAAAGGCAATTAAACCTTACACTCACGGAATGGGAGAAGTGAATGCCTTGCATAATTATAAGAGGAACGACCCATTTAGTAACCACTACAATCCTAGGTGGAGGAACCATCCTAATTTTTCATAGAGAGATGGTAACCAAGCTTCTGCCTTAAACAATTAACTAAGAGCCCCATTTAATACACCAACACATGCTCAAGGTAACCACAGCCATATTTAACATCAACAATATCAACCTTTAATAGTAAACACTCCTTTCCAAGCACCTCAAGCCCACCAAACATGCTTCCAACATCCTGGCTTTTAACCTAGACAACCCCCACCATAAGATAAGAAACCAAACCTGAAGGAGATGTTTGATAGCGTCATGTTTAGCCAAAATCAATTTATGACTAGCCAAGAGACAAAGTGGATGGCTCAAGAGTAGTGGAATAAGAATTAGAATGCAACCATGAGGAACTTGGAAACACAAGTTAGTCAAATAGTAAATTCTATTTCTACAAGGCCACAAGGTGCTTTTCCATCAAACGTTGATCGGAATCCAAGGGAGGAAGTCAAAGCTATAACACTAAGAAGTGGTAAAGAATTATGCATTGAGCGAAAAGGTAATCAATCTTCTTTAATTTTGGTAGAGCCTACGACGCAGGTATGTGATTCTAACCATAAAATTTGTATTGAAATGCACAAATCTATTGATCAAGGTAAGAATATTTAATTTAAAAAGGGGTATAATACGGAGGAATCTTCATTACCTTTCCCCTATGTTGCTAACAAAGATAAAAATAGTGACCAATCAATTAAATTCTTGGATATGTTGAAAAATTTGCACATAAATTTGCCCTTTGTTGATGCTTTATTGCATATATTGAAATATGCTAAGTTCTTAGAGGAAATTTGTTCTAGTAAAAAGAAGTTAGAAGGGCTAGGGATTGTCTATTTGTCTGAGAATTGTAGTGCCATATTAAATAATAAATCACTAGAAAAACTAAAGGATCTTAGTAGCTTTACACTACTATCTTAATTTGGGGGAAACTTCATTAGGCATACCCTGTGTGATTTAGGTGCAAGTATTAATCTCATGCCTTATTTGCTTTGTATAAGTTAAAATTTGGGAATCTAAAAAAGACTAGTATGTTGTTATAACTCACAGATATGTCCATTAAAAAACCTGAAGGGATCATTGAAGATTTACTGGTGAAGATTGGAAAGTTCATTTTTTCGATGGACTTTGTGGTGCTAGAGATAGAGAAAGATCAAAAAATTTCATTGATAGTCGGTCTCCCATTTCTAAACACAGAAAGAGTGCTAATAGATGTGTATGGAAAGGTAATCACTTTACAGTTTATTGATGAGAAGATGACTTTTAAAGTAGCTAAGATGATAGAATGCCCATCATTCGAGTTTTAAGAGTCAATTTGCTATGTTTAAGATTGTCTTGGGTAGATGAAAGTCAAGCCTAAAGATGTTCTACTAGATAACACTTTTGGGAAATGGCTTATACATCCCAAGGGACGAAAAGGTGTGATTACTGAAAGCAAAATCAATTGTCCAAATGGCCTAAATGGAAATTACTGAAGGATTATGAGACAAACTCTAAAGGAAGGCTCAATCATTTAAGTCCTTGTTTAATTTTGCAAGACAAATTCAGGTTTGGTGTAGGAGTAGTGAGATCCGAGCCTTTAGATGTGCCGTAAGCTCATTCAAAGTCAAGTTGGCTACTTGTTAAGCCTATAACTCCTTCTAATTCTATCCTTCAACTTTTTTTTGTTTAATTGTCACTACAAAAAAATAGGGGATTAGCGACAACAAATTTTATCTCTAATTGATGAATTTCCTTCACTAATTCACTATAGCGCCAAAATGATTGATTGTTGCTATTTGGCCATCACTGGCATTTTTAGTGACTAAAATAAAAAACAGTCGTTATATATAGCGATGAAATTCATCGCAACAGTAAAAATTTCCATCTCTAATTAACCCCTAAAATAAGTTGGCATTATAAAAAGAAAATATTAGCAACTAAAATTTTGTCGCTATTTTTAGTTGCTAAAAAATTGATTCTGTTTGAGATAGATTTGACGTGGTTGTTTCCGTCGCTAAAAAGTTCCAACGAAATACACAGCCACTGTTCTGCCGCTAATATTTGTTTTAATTTATTGAAATTTTATTTTATTTTTTTACCTATTTATGAATTTATTTATAATCATAGATTGATGTTTTCTAGACAGCAACTCTGTATTGCTCCCAGTATACCAGTAAACAGCACAACAGAAAAAATGACTTTGGATTAGAAAATCAAAGTCCACTATATAAAAGAGTAGGTCAATTAGACTTTGTTTGATACAAATACTTGGCTAAAATAAACTTGAGATATTCTAATACAAATACTTATCTATTCTAATACAAATGACGTCTAGTTGGGGACCAAGTTTCTCATCAGCAGTCTTCTCACCTATGTTTTGCCAATTGCTTCTTTCTTTCATACACTACAAGAAAATAACGAAATGTGGCACTAACAATAATGTAAAGAAAATAACTCACTACATTCTAAAACAAAAATGAATAAAGGAATGTGAAAGACCTGATATTCAACATCCATTTTTCCCATCTTTTGCTGCATACGCTCACGTTGCTTCTGTTTCAACTTCTTACTATCTTTTTTTTTCAATTCAAGCCTACATAATGAAGAAACTTCAGCCAATGAAATTTACTAAGTTTTAAATATATTAATTTAAGCACTTTGAGTGGTGATACAACTAAAAGGACCAAATCCATCCTTATAAAGTAACTGGAGAAAACTTCCATCCATTAAGGAAATTGGTTATTACCCCTAATGCTTGAACTAATGGAAGTTTACAGATGTATCACATATTAAAAATAAAATAAAATAAATATTATATTTTAGATGAATCTAGCCCGAGCACTTAGGACAATGAAAATGCATCTGAAAATTCAAAACAAATGAATTAGCACTTCAACAATATGTAATTATGCAAAGATAATGATGTTTGAAGGTTAGGAAAAAGAAATTTATTTCTAAAAGATGTATCACATGAACATCTAGATCCCCAGCAACACTAGCAAGTTATATTAAAAGAGAAATCACTTAAGAGGCCCATTGCCAAACACATACAAGTTCGAGGCTTCATCATTGTCATAGCTGCTAAACTGTAAGAACCACTTGTATACATATAAGACAAACCTTATGGATGTTATCTTCCCTTACCCTCTTCCCTAAATCTCTCATTATGCACCATACCAATGAATCCTGCATATCTAAAGCAATACTACTAGCTTTCTCAGTAGTAACTAACTTGTAAAAATTTCCTTTTCTGACACAATGTCTTGGCACAAGAACAATATTTTTGTAAGACTTTAAATAGACTAGTAACTTTGGGTCTGCTGTAGTTGCAACCCACACCTGCAATTTTGGAAAAGAAATTGAAATAAGCACTCTAATTACATCAAAAATACAATCTTGAACAAAAATTGATAAAATGGAAACTACCTTAACAACATCAGGTCTAGAGCATATCTGTTTAAGTTCTGCAATCTTTATCCACCTTAGGAGCTGGAAAAAAGAAGAAACATTACATTTATTACAGCCTGACATAATATCATCACATCAATCCCATTGACATCAAAGAAGATAATAACATGCCAATTAGCTAACCTTTTTCTTTTTGTTTGATATATCGCCTTTCTCTTTCTGTTGATTGTCTTGCTCTTCCTCATCAGAGTCACAGTCAAGCTTTTTCTTTGACTCAACATTTTGAGCACACTCATCCTTTGTTTCATTTTCCTGACTCGAAGTAAGAAAACAAGAATAAGGTGAATATTTTTTGCAAGGCAGGAAAAATAATTGACAAGCAATAAGGCTTCATACCTCCGCACCAACTATAGGATTTTGAGCTATAGACTTCCAATTAAGTCTTATAAGTTTTTCTATTCTAGAATTTCTACAACTTTAAGTTCTTTTATTCCAGTTATATTAATTTCTCTTTAACTCTACTTTCCATTCGTCTTTCCTTTTTCTGGTATACATAGCATATTTAGATTCAAGTTTGCCGCATACGGTAAAGATTTTTGGACATAAATTGTACACAGTGAGACTATGGTTATTGTACCTAATTTTGTGTGTGTGTGTATAAATTTACACTCAATTTCAAGTTCTCGGTATAAAATATAAAAAAATTATAAAATTTTGATTAAGGGTGCATATGTACTGTATATGCATGTATGTGCATAGTACTCATATATATAATTGGAAAGATCCATAAATTTTTAATGCTAGAAACTCCATCATTATAATACCAAAATCTAAAGTATTTGTTTTAAAACCATTAATTAAATATAATTCTAATTCAATTAAGTTTTTTAGCATGCTTTGCTTTGTTTTCTCCATGCTTTGTTTTCATGCTTAATTGGAATTATTAACTTTAAAATGATGCGTGGCTAAGATTTTTCTTCCAATGCTTAAACATATCTATTTCTTAATTTGATATATATATACACACACACACACACACACACACACACACACACACACACACACATATATATATATATATATATAATTATGCATTATGTGTAAGCTATTATAAAATATGGTGCTGCATGCTATGAACTGCATATATATGTTATTCATATGGATATATACTATTATATATCATTGTGGATTTTATATTTTTTTTATATTGATTAGATAAAAAGTGGATAATTGGGCATAACCTTTATATTAAAGAGCCTATAAAGGGTTTGATTTTTATCTATTCACTTTAAAGATATGCTTAGCTACCTTCGTTACTTTAATTGTTAAGTATACCTTAAAAGTGTATTGTTTGTATGCACTTTGGTACACTATATAAATGATGGATAGCATGGATGATTGACCATTAGCTTGGTCTCACTCTATAATTGTTGTGTTGGAAAATTAAGCATAATTGTGATATGTTAAAGAAAACATGTATGCATGTTTAAAACTTTGCAAAAACATGCAAGTTTTTGGAAATATGTGTGTGGTTAATCATTGAGTTTTATAAAAGATATATTAGAAATCTTAAGAAAGACTATGGTTTGTAGGCATACTTATACTGTACAAGGACCATTACGCTTCCTCATCCATAAGCACCTTATGGTTAAAACAGATGTAAATAATGAGCATTGTAATGTTTTCAATCAAGTTATTACAAAAAACATTTTTTCTATCATCCTGACACTTGCAACTCTTCAAGATTTAATATCAAATTAAAGTTTCTTCCTCAAAAAAACAACAAAGAAATCATTCATCTCTCAATCCTCCAAGATAAAGCAACCATTAGAGAGTAAATGACTTTGAAAAAGGATGATCTAAGAGTTAAAACAAACCTACTTTCAACTAGAGACAATGTGCAGTAAGGAATAAGGAACTATATAAATGAAAATGTTTCATTACCAGAAATTCCAAATAGTTTGTCCTTCCAAAATCGTAAAGCGTAAGAGATAATTCCTCATTCCATGGAAAACATATCAGAGTTGGCTTTTCTTTTAAAATGTGCCTTAAATTGTACAAAACCAACTGTAACAACATAGAAATTGCATTATATGCCCTGCCACCTCCCCTTTCCTACATTCTTTATATATACATAAATACATGTAATTATAATACATATATATATATATATATATTCCATTTTTTATGCTATTGTAATTTTTTTAATTATATTTTAACTTTGCAGAAGATCGTTAAAGTCAAGTGTAAAAAATGTAAGTTGCTCTAAATACTTAGATTTTTTATTTAGCATATGCATCTTCTAGAATTTGAGGATGGGACTAATGTATTAGCTTTGCCATCTTCTAAAATTTCATATTAATGTATATATTCTTAAAAAGTCTAGTAGAGAAATATTCATTTTCTTTTAAAAATTCTAGTGGGTATGTACGAATCATGCTAAGTTGGATTGTTAGAATTTTACTAACCTGATTGTTGAAACTTATCTACTCATTTGATAATATAAAGTACAGTTAAAAGATTGAAAGTTTACTAAAAGCAATAACAAAGAATGGAACTTTAATAAAAATGCTCACTTTGAGTATAAATAACTAATTCTAGCAACTCAGCAAAATCAAGTAAGTTCAAGATAGAACTTTTTGTACTAATAGATGACTACCAAAGACTTAATCACTTGATATGGTTGGTTAAGAAAATTTCGATATAGAACTACATTAAATATAGAAATAAGGTTGAAATGAATCATGCATACTAAGAAATGAAAAATGAAATCGAATTGATTGTTAGTAGGATTCAAACTGGTGACCACAAGGCCATGTGCTTTCCACGTGCCACCCACATGACACCTCGAGTTGTGAAAGCTTCTCGCTCAAAAATTCATACTCTTTCTTTGAAAAACTCTTCTCTGCCTAGAAATAAATATAATGATTCAAAATTATTTAATCAATCAATCAAAAACCATTTCAGCCGATCAAGTAGAAATTTGAGATTTGAAAAACTAACACTCTTTAACAAATTTACAAGCTCTCACAAACCAAAGAACAATCGAGAAAAATCAGTTAAAAAGATGAGAAATTTAAGGCTCAAGAATCGATCTTTTTACGCCAATATATTCTACCCTAAACTCAAAAATTAGAAATAATCTAATAAAAATAGAATATGCTCACAACGTTAGAAAAGATCTGAAGCAATACCTTGAAGTGAACTCTAAGGTCAGAGCCCCTAGCCTTGCCAGTCAATGGTTGTTGGATCATTACCAGAGCCACATTACCTACGTCGAATTGTAGCTCAGGACACTAGGGACTTGCCTTCGGTGGTCACGCGCCCCAAAGAACCACCATTTGGTCGGGGATCTACATCAAAAGCTCTTGGCCTCTCTAGTTCGTATCTCATTGCTATGGTAGAGAGAGGAAAAATAGAAGACATGGGAAGGCTTGCCTCGCCTTTAGGAGCTTGTCTGTGTGGTTGGTGACACCATTCGACATTGGAGGTGGCCGAAAAGTGGAAAAGTATTATTGGTAGAAAGAGAACTTTCTCCTCTTCTTTTCTTTTTTTTCTCTTTTTGTTTTAACTTTTAGTCCCTGAATATTAATTCTAAAGTACCCTGGTGGAGAGTGATTGGTTTTGAGTACATATAAACTCCAAATGTAGAAATCAATAAAATGTACTTGACATATGAAATGGCACTTCTCAATTCATCAAGTTGGGAAATAATTGGATATATATGTGAGTCTGCCATGAAATTATTAGCACAACGAAACCAAAATAGACGCGTAAAAAATATTATAATAGAAATTGACATGTGCAAGTAAGTCATAGTGACAAATGAGATGAGAAACATTTTTCTTTTCTTTCATGTTATTACCTTTAATTTTAATTTTTAGATTTATATACACGAGAGGGTGTATTTACCTAACTCGAGAATTATTTATTCACATATATCTTTGTGAAACTAAAATAAGGTATAATTACCTATAAATGCCAATTCACCATTAATTTAATTTATAAAAAATTTTCTTACTTAAATCCACAACACATTCTGAAAATACTAAAATGTCACTGCCAATTTTCTTCATTTTGTCTTTAATTCAAGGATGGTTTGGTAGATATATATAATTAAAATTTCTAATCATTTAATATTTGGTCAAAATTTGAACAAAATAAAAATAAATTATAAAATTTTTCATAATTATTTTAAATGAAATAATAATTTTTATATTATTATTTTAAAAATATTTATTTTTATTAATCTTCATAATGTAATTATATAATAATTGTAACAATTAGTTTATTATTATTATTATTATTTAAAATGTAAATTTTTTGAATAAATAAGTTTAAATTTCAAAATAATTGACAAAAAATTATTGTCTTTTTAAAATAATTATAATATATAATAATTAAAAGGTTCATATAATATATTACTATTAATAGTAAATAAAAACTCTCACAATAAAACTTATAAATCTTTTTAACATAAACTAAAAATCACAAATTATTTGAATTTAATTTCATGTCTAAAGCAAAATTATTAAGAATAATTAGTAAGCATAAATATGATTGTATATTTTTTATTAATATTATAATGCTTAGTGAAATCAATAATGAAAATAAGAAATTTTTGAAAAAATTTAATTGAAATATTTTTAGCGACGAAATTATTGGTCTCTATTCCGTCCCTATTTTTTGTTGCTATTTTTTAGAAAATTAATTTCCTTATTAAAAAATTTAGAAGCATTTAGCGACAAATATTTTGTTGCTAATTTCATCGCAAAAATGGTGCCAATAGTTGCCGCCAATATTTAGCAATTGTTTTTACATTTCTGTTGCTATTTCGTCGCTACACTTTTCTCTAATTTGAACAAATACATTTTCACGACTGAAATGTCATATCGTTGCTAATCCATCGCTAAATAGTGATGAAAAAAATTTTGTCGCTAATTCAGGTTTTTTTTGCAGTGTGTTAATGTTATTAATTTTTAAGTTGTTTTGCTTTTATGTCTTAGCTTAATAAGTGGTGATAAAATGTGTTTGAATACTTGCTAAGTTATGTAGTGTGATTATACATGAAAGAGGGTGTTAGATTTTCACATTGTGTAAAAATTTTATTACACAAGGTAGAGACCATTTTGTCTCAACCATGTGCCTTTTGTAGTTTTAGTTCCATAAGGAGTCACATAGTGGAGATCATTTTGTCTTTATTGTGTACAAGTATTTAGACCGAATACAATAAGGGTTATATGGCTGAGACCATTTGGCGTCTGCCATGTGCAATTACATGTGTTTAAGTGCTAAAGGTGGTACATGGCTGAGACCATTTGACACCTCTATTAAGGCCCTAAGGGAATGTATAGGCACTTTAAAGATAATATTATTTATATATATTGAGTTAGTCAATGAATTTTGGGTTAAGGACATAACGATAATTGCTTAAAAGGACAAAAGGTAAAATGATTATTTTAAATTAGGTTATGTATGTGATTAATTAAAAAAATGTCATTTAAGGGACCCAATTGAAAAGTGAAAGAGAGAGTTTAGGGGAAGAAACATGATAATGAAGGAAAATAGAGAGTTAAGTGTAATTTTTGCAAAAGTCAACAAATGGTCTTATAGGAGCTTGACACCAAGCCTTCTAGAATGATCTTAAGAAAGGAAAAAACCCAAGATTTTTATAGGTATTGGCCGGCGATTTCAAGGGGAGGAAAGCCACCATTTTTTCTCAAAAATTTAAATGCTCTAACCCCTAAATAAACCCTAAAATCCAACCATAGTTTTTGAAGAGGAGAGAGAATTTAATGGTTAACTTTCTTAGGTAAGGATCCTTTCTTCTCTTCTTATTTTGTTTCTCATAATTAAATATGAATTTAAGGGATTATATGAATCTCTAATAATGATAAATGGTGATTTCTTATGGAGAAAGAGAGAGAAGCAAAGGCAAGGAGCAACAAGAGGAAAAGCTTGAAGGAGGTAGTTAACAAAGAGGTAAGAGAACTTTAATATGTTTATAGGTGTTATATATATGTATTTAGTAATTATAGAGGTTAATTTGATGGTTTTAATTAATTAATGCAAGAATATTATGGTTATTTGGGTATAAGGACAGAAATAGGAGCATAATTTCTCTAGTAAGCAAAATATGTCTTAGGGTTCACTAGAGCTATTTGGATTATTTTAGCTATATCTGGAGTTTGAGAGCTTTAAATTTAGTAATTCAAGTTGGAATATAAACTAGACTCATAAAACTAAGTTTCATAAATACACACTAGTGTTTGTTTCATCTTCTATGGTAGTCAAAAATTAGCTCGAATCCTAACCTTGACTGCTGCCCTATCATTGGGAGCAGTCCACATTTTTTTGTGAATATCATGAGATTTATAATGCCAAATGGAGTGATTTTTAATGATTTGAAAACTAGAAACATATGATAACAAGTTTGTAGGAGGCCATTTTGGCTGATCTAGCTGAAGGTATGGTGAAATTGCAAAACAATATAAACCAGGAAAACTATCTCATCTCTATCATGAGTCGTCCCATTTGGTGTCTATCAAGAGTCACCCCTAGTGTCATGACTCGTCGCTCTTTCCTTATTTTTTCTTCTTTTTCATCTTTTTTTTTGGATGGAATCAATGATTTTTTTCAAATCAGTTATGATCATTCAATTTATAATATGATATTGATACATAGAGGATTGGAAGTACATTAATGTAAAAATAATTATAATATGATTTAAAGATGGAGGAATAATTTGTAATGAACCCAAATATAAAGGAAACATGAGTATATAGATTATTTAAGCCACTACTTGGACTAAACACCAACCTTATACATATAACCAATGGAATCAATGTATAAGAGTAAAAATGAGGAATTGTATGTTGGAATGTGTGTGAATATACTTATATAGATGTGTGTGTGTGTGTGCGTGCATAAAGACATAATAAGTTATGAAACATGTATCATAGATAATAAACCTTGAGGTGTAGTTATAAGGAAACTGGAATACATAAGCTAATTTAAGCTACAATTTAGCTCACATATCAATTCTATGTGTGTAAAATATATGAATATCAATAAGGGCATAAACATGTATACTTGAAGATACATATTTATATAAGGGTACATAGGGATATATAAGATTAATGATACTCTAATTAGGTGAAGTGGACATTATAGATGTATAAAGATGTTTATATTTTCAGGTATATGCATTTGTGTTCCAACCACATTATTGTAAATAGGTATATGTATATGTATATGTATATGTATATGTATATGTATATGTATATGTATATGTATATGTATATGTATATGTATATGTATATGTATATGTATATGTATTGGAATACATTGGATATATATATATATATATATATATGTATTTATATATGCATAATATGATATATTAGATGTAATATAATAGGTTCAGATATAAGTATGAATAGTATATGTAAAGGATGAATCATACAGGTATATGGGCATTCATGCATAAATATATAATAATCTCTATATGGATGTAACTCTTATGAACATGTCATATAGTCATGGTAATGATCATGCATGAGTAAAGATGTTACAAGTTGAGCATGTAAATTATATAAACGCTAGAGATTATACATTGATGCTGTAAGCTATACTGCTATGATTACAAAAGGATATTAATATATGTTCATATGTATATAAAGGTAACTTGATTACAATAACATATAGAAATGTATGAACTTGTATATGATACTTTGCTCAAGAATATGTAGTAATTGAGTTAAAAGCATATAAGACAGCAAGAGAAAAGTAAAGATAACTAGAGTAAAAAGTTACAATTACCTGCATCTGTGTCTAGGTTGTGGATAGATAGGCATGCCTATAAGGGTTTCTCACAGCTACCGTATGTTCAACCCCATTTAGGTCCCTATGATTCCGTCTCATATAGGTCCCTATGTCCGACCCTATTTGGGTCCCTATGATTGGTACCTTCGGGTATCCTTTCACACCTTCAGTACTATAGCACATTACAGTTACAATTTCACCCGTTATCCACATTTTTAGAAAAGTGCAGGCTTAATGCAAGGCATAAAAGAAACAATATAAAGAGTAATTTAATAAGATGATATGCTTATTTACACCATATTTTATTTCCTGTATCATTGTTTGTATATGAACTCAAGCATAGCATAAGGACAATATGAAAAAGAATGTATCTATGTTAAAGCTATATACATATATTATGTTTATGATACATGTAAGGTGCTATAGAAACACATGTATATAACAATCACCATGAATACCTAATGTTTCATTGTTTAAGACTATTATATTTACATGTCTATCTATATGCATCGGTGAGAACTTATAATAAGTTACTGGTTGTCACTAATTTCATTACAAACTTGTCACCTTCATAATAAAGTCTTACATTACTATTATACAAATTTTATACTTTGGCTCCATACTGTATTTGACTTATATTATACTTATGTGTGTAAGCTATTGGCAGCTACAGTAAGAGATTATTTTCAACTATTTTTCTTATTCCTTACTAAGCTAGTAAGCTTAGCATAGGTGTTTATCTGTGTTGGTGCTTGAAGCTGGATTTTCTCTCAGTGGGACAAGATATGCTATAGCAAGGCCAAAACTAGGGATAGGAAGAGTTTAAGTATGTAGTGGTATTTTATTGTCTTTGTAAGTATTATATTTTTATCAATAAAATGTAATTAAAAGAACCAGTGTAATGTAATCTAAAGCTTTCTTGTAATCCTTATCTATGTATTGGTGTATATTATAGTATATATATGATAATAGGTATTCAGAGAGATTAGAATAGTCCTTACAAACCATTTGGTCTCTACCTTGTGCATGTTAAGATTTTTTAGTATAGAAAGGGTCACACGACTGAGACCATTTTGTCTCTACCGTGTACAATTTAAAATTATTGAACCAGAATGGTGTACATGACTGAGACCATTTTGTCTTAGCCATGTCAATTATAAATTGATGCTATGTGCTTTGGGGTGTTATGTGTGACACGATTGAGACCATTTGGTCTCTACCGTGAACTGAGGGATTTCAGTCACATCCCTCTTTAAATAAACCCCTAACTGATGCAACTCTTCACCTTTATTCATTTCCCCTCATTTCTTCTCCCTATTTTTAACTAGAACTCCTCTTTTCCCTCTATTGTAGTGCATTTTCTTTAAGTAGTGAGCATAATTCACCAAGTAAGTAACTACATCTTTCTATTTTATTTTATAATCTCACATTTTATTGTGTTTTTATGGTTTATATAGAGTAATAATCTCTTTTGTTGACACTTTGATTCTTTATGCATAGTACACATTTTGTTTTAGTTCGAAGACTATCTCTACATGCCTTAGGTTAGGCCAAAATGGAATTTATTTGTTTTTCACCTTCTATTTGAGGTGTGCTTGAATTTTTGTTGTTTTAGACACTAAACTAAGTATTTTGCATGTGCCCAACTTGTAAAAATTGCATTTTGTTTGCAAATTTTGTTCATGCATAGTTGTTGCTCGATTAAATGCCTCAAAGGAGTGACATTTTTGTTTTTAGGAGACCTAACCTTGGTTGTGTTCTTTATTTGTTAGGAGTGATATTATTTGGATGTTATAATGCATATTGTATTTTTATATGTATGCTTGACGTTAATTTGTTCAATTATCCAACTATAGCCTATGTTAGTTTAGTTTTTGGTTTAGAAATATGCTTAAATGAATTAATGCTCTGTTTTTCAATACCAATGCTAAGCTCTCATCTTGATGCCATGACCTTCTTCTTGAGAGCTTATTTCCTTTAGTTTGTTGCATCAAATTGGTTTGGTTAAATGGACATTAATGAACACAAATCATGGTGGTTTTAACATTGGTATATCATGTAAATAGGCTTAGTTTGGATTATCCATTGTAGTTTGCATGAAGTAATTCACTATTAATGCATTGTATAATGGTTAATTGTTAATGGTTACTCTTGAATATCTTACATTTGTTGGTCAAAACATATTGGATTGATTGTGCTAGAATTGCCAATTTTACGTTCCTATTTGTCTTTATTTTGTGTACTAAATGTATATGTCAATTACCTTATCTTACTTCATTGTGCTATATTTTGTTTTTCTCCATGATTTTTTTCAAGTCATGTTTAATAGAATTTATCTATTTTTGTAGTGGCACCCAAGCATAAGAGATAAGAGGCTGGCTCTTCTTCTTTAGCCTCACAATCAAAGGCTTTATCATAGGTTCTGCTTAAATTTAAGAATGACTAGAATATCTTCTCCAAGCCAGACTATGTGGCCACTCTTTACATCGAATATGGATGTATTGGAGAAGTTTAATCTGAAGAATGATGTTAAGTGCCTAATAGCTGGGTGGACCAAATTCTCATATGATGAGATTTTCTGACTACTATCAGGATTCATATAGGGAGGAATATCTATGACAATAAAGGGATGGTTAGTTTTTGGCTACAAAGGCATTCATATCAAATCAGTTTTAATGACTTCTCAAGTTATCTTGGATTTGTTCCCTATACACCAAGGGGCCTAAAGAATCTGAAGAAACAAGAAATTTGGATTGGCATTTGTGATGAAATCGAACCCACTCTGTTTAAGATGAGCAACACCAAGGCACACCATTTGAGAGACCACCCTTTGATGATTGTGCATTAATATTTGGCTATGGCTATGTTCATGCACCTTGAGGGCCCCAAAAATTTCAATGCGAATGAAGCCATTATCCTTTATGCAACAAAGAATGCCATCATCCTTAATGTGGTAATATTTGTTGCTACAAAGATTGATGAGCTCAGAAAGAATAAGAAGAGGTTAAAGAAGATCACATTCGGAGGTATTATGACCATGTTAACCAAGAGGGTTAAGCACAACATCATAGGTAGGATAGTTAGTGATCCGATCTTCATTGATAAAGCCATGTTGAAAAATATGTCTGTATTGATTGATGACCCTAGATTCCCAAAGCAAGGCTATTTGGCAGTGTCCAATAGAGAGCTTTATCAGTTTCACATGAACAAGTATGCAATAGAGCTTACACACATAGAGGCTGCAGTTTTTATGCTGTCATCA
The DNA here is from genome assembly GCA_037975025.1 of Excoecaria agallocha. Taxonomy (NCBI): domain Eukaryota; kingdom Viridiplantae; phylum Streptophyta; class Magnoliopsida; order Malpighiales; family Euphorbiaceae; genus Excoecaria; species Excoecaria agallocha. The sequence goes on along the minus strand of CM075815.1, from coordinate 35,083,755 downwards.
CAATAATAGACCGAGATTATGACCTACCTAGACACCATGACAGACAGGATGGATGAGATTATTTCAGCTCTTGCCATGATGCAGTCCCACTTTAATAACCATTTTCCTCCTTCCCCACCTCCACAAGAGTAATTTGTTTTAGGGATTTCCTTAACCCCAATATTTTGTGAATGCTTTGTTTGTATTTTCTTAAGGATAGCAAAACTTTGTGTGTGGGGTGGGGGTTTTTTGGAGATTGAACTAATGAACTTATTTTGATTTGTTGGTTATTTTGCTTACTGACCACAAGAGTTTTAATTTTTATGTTTACCATACTTTTAGTAGTATTTAAGTGTTGTTCTAACTTATTTAAATTATGTTATATTTTTATCTTTTGTTGTTCTTTTGTGTTTCAAATGTTATTTTTTTAGTTTATTTTTAGTTTGCTCTTTTAGTTAACTTTACTGATTAGTTGTTGTTTTCAATTTTATTTTGTTTTTTCGATTGTTATTAAATTATTGAACATTCTTAGTTTAGTTTGCCCTTAATTTGTTCCTATTGTGAATAGCTCAAACTTAGAATTAGAAAAACTTATTTAGGATGGCTAAATGACAAGAGAGTAGTTAGTTGTTAATCATTTTTCTTTATCATTTAAGTTCAATTAGATCAATACCAGTAGGTCTCTTAATAAAATGTGCACTATATGCCTATTTTAGAAATTAGGAAAAACTAGTGTATCAAGGTGATTGAGTGAAAATTCTAAAGCACTAGAACCTTCCTCATCACCTTTTAAAGCATTCAAAATAATTCGAAAGCAAGGCTCAAAATGACTTAGGTAGAATTTTATTATTGAACCTCTAAAAGACTTTTTAACCTATCATTTGTCAATATTTTATCCCTTGTAAGCCCTTTGAGCTTATCAAATCATGCTAAATGCGTGCTAACTCTATAATCATTGATTAAACTTATTTGATTTCTCCTAGCCTAAAAGCCTTTGTCTTACCCTTATAGAATTATCCCTTTTAAGAGTGAGTAGGATAATTTTTTGGGGATTAATATGGAAAAGAGGGTTGTGTTTTGATTAGAATGCTAGAAATGGGATACTTTGCAAATGTATAGAAAACATTTTTAGAATGTAGTTTTATTTTAGGAGAATCATTGTAGGCCCCCATATACCTTTTTTAAATAAAATAAATTTTCAGAGTTATGGTTCCTTGTAAGTGTGAGGTACCTTAGTGGTTAAGAGAGAAGGAATTTTATCCCTTAAAGCTTAGTTGAGCTAATGTCCTTTTAGTGAGAAATTTTTGTGATATCCTTCCCTTAGAAGTCTCCTTTTAGGTAATTTTGTTCTACATTCCACGTAGTTGAGCATTTGGTAATGTTTTTGAATCAAGTAAAGGTAGAGATTAGCTCAAATTTTTAAAGTGTGAGTAGTGGCAAGTGAAATTAGAGAATTGTTGTTCTAAATTTCGTATCCTTTCATTTCCTTTGTTAGCTATACCTTGACCACATTAAAGCCTATTTAAGACCTAATGATATTTCTTTATTTAGAGTTTTTTGTGAAGATGACCTTTAGGTTTTTGTGCTGAAGGAGAGCTTTATGGTGTTTTTTAAGTTTCAAGCACGAAATCGCATATGTAAATTTTTACATATGAATAATTTTCTTGGTTGTTGGATTGCAATGGAGTTTTTAGGTTTTAAAAGATATCGTAATCATTTAGGCCTAGCACACACACATACGGAGACTAGTTAGTATGGTTTACTTTGAATTCTTTTTAGTTTAGGATTACAGTTAGTGACTTCTATTGTAGTGTTATTTAGCCTTATCTAAATTTGTGGTTTCTTTCTTTAAGTTTGAGCATACGAGAATGTGTTATGTTTATTTGCTTGAGGGCGAGTAAAAGCTAAGTGTGGGGTATTTGATAACTCTGATTTAATGTTTAATTGTGGTGTATTTTTTTCATGTTTGTGTCTCATTTTGTATGTTTTTCGTATTTTAGGTATGAAATTTCTTTTTTTTTGTGCCAAATAGAATAATATTGAGATTTATGAAGTTTTGGTGTGTTTAATTCAGATCCAAGCCTCCTCCTTTAAAGCTCCAGCAAAATGAAGAACACAGCTTAAAGTAAATGTAGAAAATTATAATCTAACCCTAACTTACATTAGAAATAAATCTAATCTAAGGTTTACATTGAATTAAATCTAACCTACAACATAAAATGAAGGAAAAACATGAGAAAATTGAAGGAAAAAACCCTAGGTTTATGTGTTGTGGCTCTCCTCACTTTTCCCCTTCCTCTTTTCTGCCAAAAAATGTAGCTTTTATAGAGATTACTGATGGCCACGGCTGAGACAAAAGTGTCCCAACTATGCCCAGTCAGGTTACGTATGATTGAGACATTTTTGCCTCAGCTGTGTGTACCTTTTGTACTGAAAAACATAAGTTCTGCATTGGACACGGCCGGGACAAAATTGTCTCAGCCACGACCCCTAAGTGAAGAAAAACTAGTCCCATAAATTTATCAGTTTTCGAATATTTCACCGTTGGATCGAGCTAAAATTTTAACCACAGCTTTTTAACATTTTGATCCACATTGTCATTGATGGACATTGGTTTGGATGCTTGTAGAACATTCCAAAAAATGAAATGGTGCGAATTAGGGATTTTTCAACAGGCACAGCTGGGACCATTTTATCTCAGTCTTGCTCTTGCCTATTTTTCTGAACAAGAGTCAAAATATCCCCTTACACACCCTAAAACATTATAAATCTCAATATAATTTCATTTGGCATAAAAAGAGAAAGTTATTACACAAAACACTGAAAATCATTCAAAATAAGACACAAACACAAACAAAAATATATTGAAATCAAATAATAAAATTTAAGTTATCAATAACTGTTAATGTAAAATTATACAAAATATATTTATTAAAATATCCCTACATCAGCTTCTTGTCAGACTTGTATTGGCTTTTCCTGATGTAGAAAATGTCCATGAGCAAAAGTATTATCTACTGAACCTACACGGATAAAATAACTCGTGCTAGGCTATAAAGCTTAGTGGGGAACAATTTATGATGGACAACCACTCACAATGGTCATTATCAAACACACTCAACATACATCATATGTAACATAAGATATCAATGATAATAAATTTTTAATTCTAGCAACAACTCAAAGTATATAATCAATAAGACAACAAAGATAAACAAATATCTCAACAGACATAATTCATGTGGTTGATTAATATACTCTAAGTATTTATACTTGAGATATAATTTTTGTAATTAGAACCAATCATATAGTCCAACAATAACATATAAGCATTTATGATTTAATTTAAATACTGTAATCATAATTATTTTAGGAATTTAGCATGCCTAAGTTCTAGAAGTGGATAACGGGAACGGTAGATACCAGTAGGTATCGATCATGTAAATACCAGTAGCATTTATCACTTCCTCTGAGCATCTATCACTACCTATTTCACATTAGGTTTAGCCTTCAACTGAGCTATCAAAGCATAATCAACTACAAATTTCCATCTACTCTGTTGTAACATTATCAAACACACTCAACATACATCATATGTAACATTAGCTACTACATTAGCTTTACCCAAGTGATAATCCACTATATAGTCATAATCCTTAAACAACTCTAACCATTTATGCTGTCTCAAGTTGAGGTCTTTCTAAGTGAGGAAGTACTTGAGATTTATGATCTATATAAATTCTGTATCTTTTCCCATACAAATAATGCCACCATATTTTCAAGGCAAATACTATTGCTGCCAATTCTAAATCATGTGTAGGGTAGTTTTGCTCATACAATTTCAATTGTCTGGATGTATAAGCTACCACCTTGCCATCTTGCATTAACACATAACCTAACCAAACGCTAGAAGCATCATTGTACATGGCATACTCTTTACCCAAAACTGGTTGTGTCAAAACTAAGGCTTCTATTAGCATCTTCTTTAACCGATCAAAACTTGCTTGGCAATGATCAATCCATTCAAACTTGATATTCCTTCTTAACAACTTAGTGAGTTGTAAAGCAATGACCGAAAATCCTTTCACAAAATGATTATATTACCTATGGGTATTTATATATTTGATACATACAAGCATCCATCATTTCCGTTATCCACTTTTAAAACTTAGGCAGGAAAATGAGTTATAGTAAAAACATTGAAAGCAAAGTTACATGGATTTTTTTAATAATCTATATAATTAATACTTATCAATACAGTTAATGAGTTTTGTTTTAAATTTCTTACTTATGTACCTTGTTATATTATTGTTATTAATATTGTTATCATTGAGAATGTTATATTATAATTTGATGTTTGATTTGTGTGTTTATTAACGACTATTGTGAATGGTCATTTATAATGAATTTATTCCCTACTAAGCTATATAGCTTAGCATGGGTTATTTTATCCATTCAGGTTTTTACAGTTAGACTTTTGCTTAGGGACATATTTTTGCATCAGAGAGGCCAACCTAAGTATATCGAGGAATTTTGATGCAGGATGTTTTGGATTAATCCTTTGAGTAATTTTGCATTAATGATAGCATAAATGAAAGGTTGTACATGATATGGAAACTATAAATTGTATTAAGCTCACTTTTGAAACTCAGTAGTATATGTATGCATGTATGGTCTGATAATAACTTTTGTAGTAAACGATAAGAATGGACAAGTCTTTATGATATATATGTATATATATATGTTATGCAAGATAGTTACAAAAAGCAATAATATGAAGACATTTATAGATTATGAGAGATAAATGGAAAATGATATAATGTTATAAGACTGCATGCTTAATGTATATGTACATGATAAAGTTAGATTGTTAGTTAGAGGGTGTTATAGGTATAACTATGAAAGATCTCCCAAACAATATGGGAATTTCTAAGTTCTCTTCCGTATCTAACATAACAAAATCTATTTATATGACAAACTTACCTACCTTTGTAGGCAAATTTTCAAGAATTTCTAGGGGATGAGTAATAGTTTTATTAGCCACAGACAAACACACATTAGTAAGCTTAAGTTCACCTAAATCTAATGCTTATAGATAAAATAGGGCATAAGACTAATACTAGCACCTACATCACAAAGAGTTTTTTCAAAAGGGATATCACCAATAACACAAGGAATTGTGAAACAACCTGGATCCTTTTACTTAGGTGGAGACTTAGAATACGTAGCTTTATATTTTTCCACTAATGAAACTAAACCATACTCTTTTAACTTAGTCTTATGTGTTGTAATGTCTTTTTAAAAGTTACCCCGTGAAGGCATATCTCTTATAGCATCCATGAATGGAATAGTGATAGTTATATCAATAAGATAATTTAGAAATTTCCAAAATTGCTTATCTAAATTATTCCTCAATAACCTTTAGGGAAAAGGCAATGCTTTAAGATCTATTCTAGGTTCATTCTTTTTATTGGGTTGCTCATCTTTCTTTTTTTATCTTTTCTAAGTTTCATAACATCATTACTACTATCAACCATATCATGCTCATTAGACTCATTAGACTTACCTTTAGACTCATCATCTTGAGTAGTCATTTTCTTAACTCTTACCTCATTATTGTCAACCTCCTTACCACTTCTTAATATAATTGCTTGACAAGTCTCCTTATATAGGAACTCAAGTTGAGTAGGTAGGTTTCCAAAAGATTGAGAACTTAAAGAGGATTGTTGAGCAATTTGGGTATCTAAGATCTTATTATGGATGTAATTTGTTCAAGCTTTACATTGACTTGCTTGAACTTCTCATCATTTTTTTTGGTAATTTGTTGGCTAATAAATTGTTCAATGAAAGATTCAAGATGGCATATGGTTTGTGAGGGATTAAATGGTGGTTTTATAGGAAAACAAGATGGGTTTTACGATTTAGGCATAGGGTTACTTAGAGTATTAAGTTGTGATGAAGTATTAGACCAAGAAAATCTAGGGCAGTTCCTCCATTAGGGATTATAGGAATTAGAATTTAGTCCTCCCCTTTGATTGAAACTTCCTTGAACATAATTGGCTTCTTCACTATTACTCATTGTTCATTATGTGTAAGAGTGAGATCCTTCACACAACTCACAAACAATACTTGAATTATCAATGGAATTAACTTGAGATTTACTTACCAATTTGGTGAGTGCATCTACCTTTACTATCAACAAGTTGATGGTATTAAGCTCTAAGACACCTTTTGCTTTAGCCATGGTTGGTTCATCTCCCATACACCCTTATGATGCAAGTTCCTCAAGTAAAGTGACCGTTTCTTTTGTTGTCTTATCCATACATTTGCCATTTGAGGCTACATTAGCTATATTTAAGTTTTTATCTGTCAAACCATTGCAAAAGATTTGAGTAATCACCCAATCGGGTAGGCCATGATGAGGACATTACTTTTGCTTCATAAATTATCTCATTTATATGTTGCCTAAAGGTCATAATCTCATTTCTAAATTTGGTTGTCTTGTGGGGTCGAAAATACTTATGAAGAAATGTTTGCTTTATTTGATCCCAATGGTAATAAACTCACAAGGCAAACTAGCTAGCCATAATTGTGCCTTTTTCCTTAATAGAAAAAGGGAATAATGAAGTCTAATAGCATCATCCGTGAATGTCGCACATACATTGAGAAAGGCTAATATGTGGGCTTAAGGATCTTTCCATTGGACACCTCTGAACTGATTATTCTAAAGCATTTGGATTATATTTGGTTTGATTTCAAAGTTATTGTTAGCAATTATAGGTGCCACAATTCATCCAAAACTCCTCAAAATGTTGAGCATAGAAAAATCTCCCAAAGTACACCTATTTTGTTTAGCCATGATATTTGAACCTTAGTCTTCCTTTTTTTGTTGTTGTTTTTTATCTCTGCACAAAGCATGAAAAGTTTTATCAATATCAGGATCAAATGGAAGAAGATTATCTCTACTACTACTACAGCTGCACATAAAAGAAAATAACAAATCAAACTAAACTACTACAAACTAAATAAACAAAAAGGCCTAAATCAACTTTTTTCCTTCCTAATTTAATAAAAACAATCACTTATTTTTTACTCCCTGGCAAAAACGTCAAAAACTTGTTGCAGTGTATATCTTAATACCCTAGTCTCAAGGGCTTAGATAGGGTGACAAGGGTGTCGAACTCTAGGAATCAATTTAGATTTAAGCATTGTTTTGTGTTAACCAGATAGATACTAAAATGCATAAGCAATGATAAATGTGGTTGTTTATATTAAATTCTTACTTAAATAAACTAATTATCTAATCTAAATTATAGCTTACAAATAATCAATATAAGCTTTAGAATTACAAGACATCAATTGATCTTATAAAGATGCAAATAAACACATAAGCATGCAATGAATGGAGAATAAGGCCTACTATCCCTAAATGCAACTCTCATTGTCAACTAAGGGCATCCCTATCTAGAGTCTATAAGCACTCTTATGTCATTTTGGAGATAAATGAGAACTATGAAGTTTCATGCCCATTCTTAAGTCCCTCAAAGTGAAATCTTTATCTCCTAAGTGATCCTTAAGTAAGTTTAATTACTTTTACACCAAAGTGTCCTAATTCTCTTTGTGAACAAATTAATTAACATATTACATATGGTGATTAAGCATACATAATGAATTAGGATCCTAATCAAACATAAATCATTCATACTTAAAACAAAATATTGATATTAATGAAGACCAATTCATACTTGCAATCCTAACAAAATAAAGTTAGCCTAGATACATGTTGGCAAAAAAAATGCACAAGGAAGAGAAACTAATATCAAGCAAAATCTAAAGAGAAAAGAGAAGAAAGAATGGTAGGAGACTGCTTAATGCTTCTTAAAAAAATACTTGAGTGTTGATTTACCCTTTTTGATCTCTCTTCTTCCTTGGAGTATTCTTTTTCCTCTTAATCCTTTCTAATTGATTTGTAAGTTATATGGTAGTTTTCCTATATTAAAAATATGATTATCTTCATGTATTTATAGACACAAAGGTGTCCCAATTGGTTTTTTTTTGGAGAAGCTTGCAAATCCAAAGAGTTACTTGAAGGGTTACAATGATTGGTCTAGGTGACATCTTTATGTACATAGTGAGTGTCATGATTTGGCAAAACACTTTAGTATAGGTTCTTTTTAAGTTGTTTATCTTTTCACATGTAATTATGATTATTTTGGCAAATCATTGCTTAGAGTAATTTGACCTATAGCTAAGTGAGTTTTTAAAGCATTTTACATTGATAATTTTCTTTTTATGAGAGCCTTGGTATCCCATATACTCTAGAACTTGTTTTTGGTAAACTTCGAGATTACATTTAGTATAAGTTTTGCATGAGAAATGATAAGGGCACTAGAATATAGCCAACTTAAGTTGCTTAAATAGACCAACCCTTTTTTTACTTTATGTAACCAATTTTGAGCTTTTAGCCAATTTTTTATTGTTTAACTACATAATTAGCCTTAATCCAACTTTCAAACAATAAACCTTTCTTTTGGAACCTTTGTTTGCAGAGGATTAGGATTACTGTGTCATTTGAGACAATTTTTATTAAGTAAGCATGATAAATAGTTAGTTCCCTTTTCTTTTTAAAAGTCCAATGTTAAGAAAAACTAGTAAAAATAAAAAAAAATTCAAAAAGAAAGAAGAAAGAAAGAAAAAAAAGGTGAATAAGTGATTCAAAGAAAAGAAAACTAGCACAATGTATGGACACTAATAAGGGAGTTAGAATAGTAAGTTAAAACTTCATGTGATCATGCTATGTTGTTTTGAGTCTCTTATGATATGGTGATCACTTTTTCTCCATACAGTATGAGCTACTTTACCAAGTTGATCCTACCTTTACCTAAGCCAAGTTACCACCTTGAATAAGACCCTTTGATTTCATGCATTTGACTGATGCTAGTAGTGGAGATGTTTATCTAATTACAAACTTATGGTATGTAATGGCATATTATAGGAAAGACTGAAACACTAAACCCTAAACATTTGAGTGAGAGTTACTTTAGGCAATGTTTTGTATGAAATAGTCTATACATGTGTTAAGACATTCAATTTTCTTGAGTGTTTATATTCTTGTGCTTTGTAATTTCCTAATTCTCCGAATGTGCATGGTTGTTGAGTGGAATAGGTAAGAGTATTGTTTAAGAATTTGCAACTTGAGACTAAGATATATAGAGATGAAGTTGTAACATAATTTTCCAAGTGGTCATCAATTATGAATGCAAGCTCCATTATTGTGTGAATGCTTTGTGTGTATTGTTTTATGTTATTTTCTTGCATTTTGAGTTTTTGCTTGAGGACAAGCAAAAGTTTAAGTGTGGGGAATTGATATGAGCTTGAAAAGCTCATAAATATTGTGTTTTCATGTGTATTTTTGTTGAGTATAGTGTTTATTATTTTGGAATTTTATGTGTATTTTGTTGCTTTTATGTGTTTTGTGTGTTTGTGGATGTTTTACTTGTTTTATAGGAGAAAGGGAATGGTTTGGAGCTTAAAGGAGATCATTTGGATAAGAAAGTGAAGAGTTAGGGCTACAAAAGCCATTGTTGTGTGGGCGACAATGAAGAGGTTGCGAAAGCAAGAGGAGAAAGCCAAGCAAGCAGAAATGAGAAAAGAATCGCAAGCCAAGTTTGAGCTTGTCTTGTCGCGAGCACGACATCCATCACGAGTGTGACAAAGGGCAGTTGAGGAAGTTAGTTAAATGTGAAGAGTTGCATTTTTTTCATCAACATTCATAACTTTTTAGAGAGTCATTTGAAGGGACATCTCTTTTAGAGATGTATATATATTCTCTTGAATAGAATTCTTAAAAATGATGGGATTTTGATTTTGTAACTTTGAGAACAATAGTTGAGCATTTTTAGTATTTAGTTTAGTTTTCATGATTTGAGGAGAAGGCAAGCAAGGAAGAAGTTACCTTTGGTGAAGGGAAAAGGGTTGAGAGATCCCCTTCTTCTATTTCTTAATTTTATTTCTTCCTTGTAATCTTGAAATGAATGTTATTTTTGGCATTTGATTTATATGAACAATTTACTATTTTCCATTTACATAATTAAACATTGGATGTAGAATTTGCTATTAATATTTTATTAGTATCATTATAAGTTAAGGAAAATGACCTTAGATGGCAATTCCTTTTTTAAAAATCATCACAATGGTTATAAATAAGAGAGTTAGCGAGAGAAATATCTTATTGGTAGTTAATAAGAAATTCATTATCGGAACATAGTTTGAGAGATCACATGTGGAGATAATTGCTATAGGTTGGTGGATAACCTTAAAATGTATAATTAGAATCAACTAGTTTATTAATGAGAGTTAAGGATTAGTGTTTTAATTGCATGTTTTAAGCATTTTAATTCATGTCGAGAGAGTGAATTAGAAATATATTCCAATTTGGCTTATTAATAAGATTAAACATATTAATTGAAATAATGGTATCAAGTGCATGATCATTAGATTTTATTATATATATTGTCTTCTTTGATTATATTCAACTAAAATTTAATTAGCTTCCACAATAGAATAGTTTAGAATTAATTTCCATTTATGAACGTTGTAAACAAGATTAAAATTGAGTACTAATAGTGAGTAATTTCAATCAACATTCCTCATGTGATCAATATCTGAAGTACTATAATTGGTACACTGTATACTTTCAGTATTTAAGCTTCTAGAAAAAGCATAACAACGACTAGATATTCACATGCCATGTGCATCTCAAAACACATACCATTGTTGCAAGCCTGAGTCAAATGCAAAAATTGGCGGCAACGCAACTCATCTCTTACTCTTGCCGTTTAGGTCTATAATTTCCTTAGCATCGATAAAGTCCTAGATTTAACTTCTTAAAGTTCAAAAATTATCCGTACAAGCCCTATGTTCTAGCTGGTTTTGATGGTAATGGTTGCAATTTTCCTATTTTGATCAGTCATTCCAAACCCAAGATAGAGGTTTACCTACATCACAATACTTTCTTTGAGCTACTTCTATGGCTGATACCCTTGCTAGCTTTTGAACATTACTATTACTACCTGAAGCAAGCATCCTGCTAGTCCTAACATTGTCATAGCTTCAATGGCCACTATCATGATTTATGCCTCCTAGATAGAAGGAATGGATCCTTTCTGCTTCCATGAATGTATACCTAAAGGACTCATAATCATCCATTAGTTCTTTGTCTAGCCAATGACAACATTATACCATATGGTATTAGGGGCTAAGTGCTAGAAATCGAAGCTAAATTAGCAGTTAACCCGATAATAGTTTTCCTTTTAGGGTCATCAGTCCTTTTACCTTGTGCAGTTACAAGCATCAATTACTATCGACATGACTCTCCTTTTAAGGTCCTCAAATCTTTTATCTAAATTGTAGGCATTAGAGGTACCAACGTTCTGCAAAGTGTCTACCATTGTAATTTCTGCTAAATACACTATTGATTGCTTAAAGACCCTGTCTGAGTATTAATCTGACCTTAAACCCATTTTTAACTTGTTAAACTCTAAATTCTCTAAAACAATTCCTAATAAAATGACCGTCTAACCCCTTAAACCACCTAGGTGAGTAGTCTAAGATGGTTGCAAAATAAAAAAGTTAGAGTGATGCATGCTAAGAATTTATACCAAAATATACATAGGGTGAAATGTACACATAAAGTGGGATGTACGCATTTTATTATTTTCTCACATTCTATTTTCAAGATACATTTACATGATGCACATGTTTGTAGAGAACACATATGGCATACAGTGGAGAAGTAAAAATAAAGTTTGATATGGCATGACAAGTAATGCATATGTGAACAACATATGTGCAACAAGGGTGTGTATACGTGGCACAATGTAAGAATAAATATACATGACACACGGTGTATACATATATAACATGTCTCAAGCATTATGGTTTATGTTCATGTGGTATATGAATAAATGCATATGATACACGACATGTATATAACATATAAATGCATGGGACATATGACATGCATGTATATAATAGGACTTACACAATGACAGTGCCTGTATATGATGTGTCATAAGGTACATAAAATGTGGTATAATGGTGTATGTTAATGAATTGCTTGGCTTGGTAAAAAATGACTTACACGAAATTATAAGATGTATGGAAAAATATTTACAGCATGGGACATGATGCGATACATGAATGAGCATATACAGTAAGTGGCATATATATATGCTATCATACTATAAACATGTGGTTATATGATGAATGGGATACATATACAATTATGACATAGCATGGAAATAAGACATGACATTTATGTCCATTGTATAGATTAGGTATGGTGCAAGGCATAACAATCTCTAAAGGATAAGACCCATGTTCATGACAAACCTCATGTATAATGGTGTGTAACATAGTGGTATGTATACATACGGCATGAGAAAAAGAAATGTAGCAAGGTGAAATGCGCATAACATGGCATGCAATTTAACGTGGGATGTTCATGACAACTACCATGTATACATGACCCAACATTAGGTAAAAGTAATGTTTACGTACACATGCGTATGGCAACATGAATGAGGAGCAACTCAATGACTAATATATACATGATACGATGCACATTGATATATTCATACTATGACACATGTTAATGGTGCACATATGATAGTGAATATTTAAATACACATGCTACAATGCATGTTAATACACACTCGTAATGGTGGATGTATATTGCTATAGTGTATATTAATATGTAAAGGTAATGATGGTTGTAATGCCAATGTGATGGTAGATGTGTACTATAACGCATGCCAAAGCCCACCCTTCATTTCGGGTTTGCTCTCGGAGGCCTGCTTTTAGGGCCTAAGACTGAAGGAGACTCGCTGTTGATCATAAACTGGCTATTTTGCAATAAAAAGGATTAATTTCCAATTATTGCTAATGGCATACCCATGAAGGCATCTACTAGTTGGCTCAAAGAGGTAGGTGTTATGGAGTTGCCATCCAAAAAAACGTTAGGAATTGAATCTCTACCTTATTTTGATGCCTAAATAAGGACTGGTATTTAGGACATCCCTCTTATTAGGCATTTTGGTTAGGTGTTGTTTTACAATTGAGTTTTAGAATTAATTCCCTCTTCTCTCTCACATGATGCATGCAATAGAATTTAAGTAAACATCCCAATCAAATAAAGAAAATGGCAAATAAATAAAGTCCTACTTAAAGATTATTACATAAGCAAATTGTCCAAAATAATATACAAAAAAAAGATAGATAAATATCATACATACAACGAGCCATTAATTAATTTGGGAATGTTGGTTCCCTGGTGAGCATTTACAAAAAAGGTTTTCATTATATTGCAAATTTGGATTAAAAAACTAGACATTGGTCCATATTCATTAAAGGAAATCCAATTCATTAGTAAAAATGATTTAAAGTGAAATTTTATCCTTAAGCATGTAAAAATCATTTATTACTACCTATTATATCCACAAAATAATACATTCAAAATAATAATAAAAACACTAAGAGAATAAGTAAATAAATAACAATATAATAACCATAATAAATAATAGAAAAAATGACGTAACCCGAATGAAGAGGTCAACCAGGGCGGGAGCACAAATTCCCATGTAAACACTATATGTCCTCCATAACCACAAATATTACAATTACTCAAAAGAATAAACAAATAAATTAATTAGCATTGATGATAAAATATCTACATAATTTACACCTACAAAAAAAGCTGATTACAGGTACAACAGTGCATATACAGTAACAAAACATGTCAAACGTTTAACAAATACTGTATAAAATAAGTATTAAAATAAAAGGCATAAAAAAACCTAACATACATAAAAAAATCCTAAAAAATGCCCCAAAGATGGCCAAAAGGAAGCGAGGGATGGCCAAGTAGGAGGCAGAAGGAGTTATATCCTTTGGGTGAGGGACGATCATCCCTCACATCTTTTTCCCATCCCTCACTTATAGAACAGAGTAGAAATTATAGAATATAAGGCAAAAAATGCAAGAAATTATACAAATAGATATCTTAGCCCTAGATATATAGTAATTAATTACTAAATCATGCTAAAACATATCAAAGCACTAAAACTTACACCAAATTGAATTAAAATTAAAGAAATATATCAATTACATGTTAAAAGAGAAAAAATTCAAAACAACAACAATGGAGGAAATCTTTGATAGCCATGCATCTAACATGTCACACAAACCAGAAATGAATCATGTTCCAATAAGGTAAGCATGTTATTTAGTTCTCGACAGTTAAAATAGAACAATTTGACATCCGAATAATCATGTGATTAAGTGAAGAGATGGTAAAAGGAGAAAGTAGTAAATGAGCATAGAATATTACCCTCAAGAGACATTTTGACTCTATGATCTTTAAAGTCTAAATCGCTGCTCTGAATTTTGTTCCTTGAACCTTAAAGAAAATACAAAATCCATTTTTGTTTGTGTCAAAATATTATTAATCCCGAACCTCTAGAGAATGATGATTCCTCCCTCTTCAAAACCTTAATTTTTTTGCTTTGATGACTAAGAAAGAGTTTTAATTTGATTACAACTCAAAAATTGCCAGATTAAGAGATAAAATTCCTAAAATCCCAGACCTGAACCTTTTCTAAACTCCTTCCTCTTTTGAAATTCAAGAAAAATGTGGAAAATTTTTGGTTTTGACCCAAGGACGGGTGTTTATGAGTGAGGGATGACCATCCCTCATCACTAGACCCAAAATTTCCCAAAATACCCCTATTTTACACCATCTTAAAGATGAAGACCTATAGACAGCTACCCTTCAAGTGAAAAATGGCCTTCTGTCACCACTAACAATTCAAAATCAGTGTTTTTTTGCCTATTTTGTTAAAACACTCATACAAGTTTTTAGAACTTATAAAGAATCATGAAAATCTTTTAAAAAAAGTGACAAATCCACGATCGGAGTTTTAAGATCCAAACCCGCTGTCAATAATACACTATTTCCTCATCATCAGGTAACTCAGATCTAGGCTACCTTGGGTCACGGTGTCTATAGTTGCCCCTAATTTTAGGGAGCTAGTGAACTAGTGCAAAAGTGGGCCAAATTTTAGAGTAAAAGAAAAAATATGCATACTTGAGGTAGTAACTCTCTAATTGCAACATGTACCTTAGAGGCAGTGAGTCTATTAATTAGGTAGTTATCATCCTTTTATCGACATTTTAACCCTAGATTCGGATATTTAACATTAGCTTGTCGATGTGTTAACCATTTGTTTGTTGTCTGATTAGCATCTGGTGCAGACAGAATTGGGACAAATTAATTAACTCTAATTAGTGCTTGAGGCATGCAAAATCAGGTTATTTTTGGATGCTTCTGATTAGCACCTGGGGCATGCAAAATTAAGACGGATTGAAACTAACTCCATTAAAGGTGGTGAGTCTCCACTTGTTCAATTAACGCCTAGGGCATACAGAATTAAGACAAGAAAAAAGGTCTTCCTTGATTTGCTCCTAGGGCATGCAGAATCAGGTTGACTTGGTTGCATTTGATTAGCTTATGGGGTATGCAAAATCAAACTATTGGAAACATGTCATAATTATCGCTTGAGGCATACATAGTCAAGACAATACATCACACTTGAATGCTAGAGTTTTCTTGTTGGTTGCTCTTTATGAGATACTAGGTTATTCTATATGAGTTAGTATTCCACTAGGGATGTTTGTAAGGCCCCAAAAATGAACCTAGTTGAAATTACCTGATTTAATAGATTATTATTTAATTTATACTAATTAAAAAGCGTGAATTTCGGATTAGAGTAATAAGGACAAGCGCTAATTTCAAATTACTTATGAATTGTTTGGTATAAAAATATTTAAGGGTATAATTAAGGTAAAGAAAATAAGTTTTGGGGTCAAACTATGGTTAATAGTTAAATGGTTGGTTGTAGTTTAAATTAGAAGTATAGTTGGGTAGTTTTTTTTAAGGCAATGCATGCAAGGAGTGAAGTGGGATTTGCCCACTGAAACCCCTTGAAGTTGGTAATCACGTGGTAGTACTTAGAGGATAGGTGGCTTTGTTTTGTTAATGGGAACATGCAACCATATAATTCAAGGAAACTTTCCTTTCTCTCTTAAGTCTCTTTTGCATTTTGTTGTAAGAATTAAAGACCACGTTCTTCATTTTCTTTCTTCAGTTTCGGATGGAAGAGGAAGGTTTAATGAATAAAGGATTGATTTGAAGCTACAAAATCAAGTTTGGGAACTGTTATTTCTTGTATGAATTAATACTTGTGTTGATTATGGATTCTATAAGTATATTGACTTGTATTAAGATATTAGGCATTAATGTGAAAGTGCTATCCAGAAATTCTGATTGACCTCCAATGACTATTTTGATCATAAGTTGAGTTTTTGAACTTCGAATTTAATGATTCTAGTTGGGATAGAACCAGGACTTCCATGCCTAAATATTTTATAGAAATAACAATAATGAAATTTTGCCTTTAAGGTCTTCAAAAATGCCCAAAATAGTAGCCTTTTTTTCATTTGGCGGGTCATTTGAGCAGTAGGTGTTTCTTATGTTATAACTCCTGGGATATACATTAAAATGACTTGAAATTTTTATAGTATATAGTTATGATCTTGAGTATAAATTGTTAAGGGAAAATTTTCCTTAAAAATGTCATTTTCCATGTGAAAAATATTATGCAAAAATCGGACAGTGAGCAGTAGAGAGTAAGTATGTTTAGCATAAAGGAACAAGTGCAAATACATTGTTAATCACTTAAGGACTCAATTAATAAGTTCTCAATTAACAAACTTACTAGGATGAGCATGTTAATGAATAATTATAATATCTATAATGTAAGAACTAAGGGTTTTTAGATTAATTTAACTTAATAATTTAATCTATAGTATGGAATAGATATGTACATAAATGAAAGTATATAATTGAGCTTAATGATTATTAATAGCTTATCATTACATGAGAGTAATTATATGCTGATGTCTTTATGTATCAAATTAGAGTCTAATGTCATAGCATTAAGTATATATAGATAAGTGCCATTAAATGATTTAGAGTTTAAATTGCTTGACAACGTATAGAAAATATAGATAGCATAAATAATATACAATGTTTAGGAGTGCAATATAGCAAATTTGATTTCATAATAAAAAGAGATGATGAGGTATATGTAAGATAAGTTGATATTAACAATAGATTATGTTTTTCACTGGCTTAGAGTTAAGTGAAAAAGTAGAAACAATATAATTGCCTTTATATAAAGAAAAGATAATAGCCATAGTCATAGTGTATCAACTTCGATAATATTGAAAGCAATTTATTTTTGTAATTATATTTTATTGATATTGAAGCCTTTATAGCTACCTCACTTTAATATTGTTGCCATACTATGACTGGGGTTGGAATAAAAGTAATAGTGTGCTTAACTCCTATTATACCATGAGTTTATCTACAACTTAAATTTAATGTAATTGCAAATGTCTATTAAAGAAACATCCATACAAGTTAATTATGGAACAATTTGTGGTACAAATGAGATATCTTTATAAACAATGGTTAGAATGCTACGAGATTAATTCCTATGCATAATAGACTCCTAAATACATATTTTGTATGTACGAAGTATGAATTAAAATCGTATGCAAGCATGTCAAATGTTGACTTGAAATTCGTAGGGACTGGAAGTACTGTGAGGGAACAGACCTTAGTACATTGGTCATAACTTTTGGTAGAGTTGTTAAAATTCTACAAAGTAAAATTCTGGTAAAATTAAAGACATGGAAA